>JALPMF010000053.1:0-46449 GCA_030704555.1 Heliconius charithonia
TTTTTGAATTAATTAATTGATAATGTTTTCATTATCAATGGTATAATACACACACGGTAACGGTATAAGACAGGTACACAGAATTTCAGGTACTAACGGGAATGTCACGGTGAGAATGAAGAAGAACATGCTCAGCTGGTTTGGGCACGTCGAACAAATGAGTGATGAAAGAATGGCAAAAAACATTTATGGTGAAAAAGTAAGTGGTAAGAGGTAGGGGGAGACCTCGGTTGACCTTCGAAAACACAGTATCAAAGAAACTGGAGGAAGGTGAAGAGGTTGATGACAGTGGACGAGGCGAAAGAGGTATGTAGAGACCGTAGCGTTTGACGCTCCGTTCTCTCTGACTACCCCGCTAGCGATAAAGCGTGAAGCTAAGTTAAGTTAAGTAAGTTAAGTCCTAAGTTTCTATATCTTGTGGAAGATCAATATATAAGATTCTGCGTAGGGAATTAAATTTTCCTACATTCATGTCTAGATTTGTAATATTCAATAGAGACTTCGACAACTATCTTTTCTTTCAAATTCACTCAAATTAGTTTGCTTACATTTTTTGACTTTATTAATTGTTTAGTATCTTTGAGAAACAACAAAATTTTAAGTTTTTAAGTCAAAAGATTTTTTAAAAATTTTAGTTCGTTGCATAAAATCACAAAATTGACTTTGTATTTTGTTAGCTGTTTGGAACATTGTTAATAGAAATTAGATAAAGAGTTTTAAAATTTGAAAAGACGGGGCTAATTCTATACATTAATATTATATCCTTAAAAACATTTTAATTTTTTTCTACATTGTCCAATGTTTGTTATGATTTTAACAGGTTATTTTTATGAATATTTATTTACGCGGACTTTACAAGTAGCACACTCCCCATCTCCCAAGTGTTTTTCAGTCGAATTATGATAAGGTACATTTTCTTGGGTATGAAGTTGATTCACTGCCCCTTATTAATAAATGAAAAATAATCTACTTAAAAACAAAAAATGTCAGATAAATAAACTAAAACTTGCTTTTCAGCGCTCTCACAAAGATTGCAAAGAGTGTTGTGATATATTCTAATGGTGAGACGTTTTTTCTTTGCTTTCTATTGCGTGACATAAGTTGTAAAGATCAATGTCCATGTTATTTTATAATAATTTATAAAGAAAATAAAAACAAACTATGAAAACAACGAATTCGAGAAGGCTAAAAATAGCACAAATAAAACCTGGAATGTTATAAAAAAAATTGTAACATTTCTAGGGAAAATACAAAAGTTTCAGCAAGTTTACTAAAATTAGCCGTAGATCCGATTGAGGCTGTCAACAAAGTTAATGAATACTTTGCTGATGTGGGGAAGAATCTTGCATCTGCTACTCATTTTAAAAATGTTCATCAGAAGTATATACCCTATATGATCTCCCAGACTGTGCCAAATTCGATGGTATTGATTGGAACACAGCTCGGAAATCAGATCCTTGATTGGAGGTCTCAATAATCAATGTGTAGTGGGGTGGGATGGCATAGCCTCATCTATATTAAAGTTGCCGTAGATATTCTTACTCCCTCTATTACTTATGTCTGTGATCTGATCTACAGAGGATGCACTTATGGATCTGGTGGACGATACAGTACGAAATAAAGATAAGAAAAGGAAGACTGTAGGTATACTCCTGGACATTTCTGAAGCTTTTGATACTGTATCTCTACCGCTTCTGTATAAAAAGTTGGAAAAATTTGTAATACGGGTATTGCTTTGGATCTTTTTAAGAGTTATTTGTCTGAAAGAACTCAAGTAGTTACAGATAAAACTGTTTTCGTAACCTTTGATCATAGACGTTTATCGCCACCTGAATCTTTTTCCCTAGTTGCATACAAATGTTTCCTTGGGCTCAATGCACATTGTAATTGTAAAATAACTCGGTGTTCCTCAATAAAGTATCTAGGAGTTGTTATTGACAAAAGTTTTACCTGGAAATCATATACTAACTATGACTTCACGTATACGAAAACTCGCATACATATTTAAACAACTACGATGTAGCACTAACATTGAAATTCTAAAGATGATCTATTACGCTCTGTACGATCCATACTTACATACTGCATACCGGCTTGGGGTGGTGCAACTAGATCGGTCTTGCTCCTCTGGAGAGGGCTCAGAGGTGTATTCTGAAAGTAATGATTCACAAACCTATACATTTTCCTTCAGCAGAAATGTTTATGATGTGTAAAGTCTTAACAGTTCGTCAACTGTTTGGTCAATTTTATTATCAATTTTATTATTCGTCAATTTTATTATTTTTGATACTAAACTTTAGTAAATTACCAAATTGTACCAATTAAAAAAGCAATATAAATTAATTGTTAATTTTGAAATTAAAATTAAAAAAATAATAGAATGAAATTTATTTATATTTTATTTTTAAGGTGCCTTAAAAGAAACAAATAAACTCTTCCGTTTTTTTATATTAAGTATAGATAAGCAAATTACAACACAAAAACGCGTGGGTAATAATGCCCCAAGTGGTTCAAAATTTTTAACGACACCCAAATTACAAAGCCAGGTTATAATGGAATTATTTAAGTTTTTTGTCGATATTCTTATGTTTATAAATATATCACACAAAAGTAACTGTTTGTACAAGTGCTTTTACCGCATTTCATTATTAATTATCACGTATATATTAACTAGGTGATACAATTTTTTATTATTTTATTTCTGTACTTCTTACAGTGTAAGTTAATTCGTCTATTAGATATTTCTTATATAGATGTTATAGTTATAGATACATGTTATTTAAAATATATATAAATTAGTAGACTGTGATTATGAACAATATTGTTTCTAAAATTATTTCTTTTTCGATATATACTTTGGCTAATTGAAATTTGTTCTTACAGCATTTAAGATGATTAGACTTGGGTTATTATTATGTATTTTTGCAAAGCTAACGACGTCACTAAAAGATCGTGTTATAAACATTAACCAAGGACCAGTACGGGGCTACCAACCCGAGGGTGAAGACTATTTTGCATTTTATGGTATACCATACGCTAGAGCACCAACTGGATCCAATAAATTTGGAGTAAGTAATAATATTTTTTTTATTACTCTGTCACAAAAATAATGTAACAATAATATAATCTTAATGATTTATATCTACTCGTGCATATTAATTATGCAAATTATTTTATATTTTTGGTCGTTCTATAAATATTCTCTTTTTGCAATACATGTGACTGTGGAAACTATAAAGGTACAACTTTTGCGATTTAGAGCTATTAATAGAAACTGTAACATAAAATGAGTTATCTAAAGAAAAAAGAAAGAGCTATAAGTAGGACCATTATTTTTTTTACAATTTTTTGATTAGTAATCTGTCACAATTGTACAAGTTAAGTTAAATGGCCTTTGAAGTTACGGAATGATTGATACAAACCTAATCAGACTATATATTATATGTGTCTTATGTCTCTGTAGCAAGTACCTATAGTTTAATAGATTTTCAGTAAAATATCAATATTAAAGAGAGAGAAAGTTAAAATATTAGTTAACAATGGTGGAATTATCAAAGCTTTTGACATTATTATAAGAAATTAATCATCATAGTTAGTTTGTGAATTTGAAAAGGAATACAATATTGATTCTATTATTTTTTTTATTTTAATTTCAAAATTAACAATTAATTTATATTGCTTTTTTTATTGGTACAATTTTGAAAATTTACTAAAGTTTAGTATCAAAAATAATAAAATTACTATTTAATATGGATTTTATGAAAAAAAAAATTCCGCAGGGCCATTTTTATTAATTGACTTTATAAATTATAAGCACATATATATTGCAATATTTTTTTTGTTTTACTACGACTACACTCTATTCGGCAATTATATCATTCTACGGCAATTATAAATTTGGTACTTAATTTTTAATAAAAAGTGAATATATCATGAAATTAAAGCCAAATAAATATTAAAAACAGACTAGTTTTTTAGATTTGCAGTCTAACAAATGAAAGTCTGAAGGTACTTGTTACGCTTGTTTATATTAAGATTATTATATTAGAATTGTGATTCGTGATGTTGATTGATTTGTGAGATCAATATAAGTCGTTGGAACGAACGCACTGCCGTAAGACGGCCGATATGTTGAATAAACGCACGGCACACACCCCACAGTCGTGTCTCGAACCGTAGGCGGACACTACTACATACACCAGAGTTCCAGGACATAAAATAGCACCACACAGCCGTATGAGACGAGCGGACACTACTACATACACCGGAGCTGGGACATAAAATAGCACCACACACCTACTAGTCGTATACAAGTCGTAGAAATGGTATATCAATATATCAATGCTAACGCCATACAAACACAGCTTACGTACCGCGAGCGTACTGCGAGACGGCATTAGCCAAGACATAGTTAATGTCACTGCAACAGTTCGCATAAGCCCATCACGTCAGCTTCCGCGATGTCAAGCAACATTCAATATTATAACATTGGCCAAAGATAACTTTAATCCATAATATGTGTCGCTCCTACACATATAATTCCTTTATAAGGAATTCGACCCTAAAAAGATCGTGCCATCATAGACTTCGAATTATCATATTATATTCATTATACATTTGGTACGAGTCTTTATGTGCATTATATTTATTAGTACCGTAGTACTTTAGAGTTCGACTCGACCGCTGCCTTCCAGCATCACCACCACCTATATAGACAGAACGACGGTCGCGACATTCGGGACAACAATACACGAACTCATCTCGATTAATATGGTATCAAAATATATAGTTTGTATTATTCATAATTAACTATGTTATTTATGTGTATTGCCATGCATATTTTATTTTATGTATTTATTTATTTTTAACTTATACCCGAGGTACATACTGTTACAATACCCAAGAGTGTCCATCGGGGTAATATATCCGCCTCACTACTACTACTATTGTTTTAATTATTTCTTATGTATTCTTATGAATTCGTATTTTTTGAGAATGCAGCCTTGCCAACAACACTGATATAACAACGTAGCCTCAACCATACAGCTACAAAACTTTACGAGTTTTCAAAAGTTTTGAAAAGGTAAACGTTTTTGACGAGTAATTATTTTAAGAACATGGTTTCTAAAGTGTTAATAATTAATCAAAATTAATATAAAACGGTATATTTCGATTCATTCATAAAATTGCGAATATCTCGGCAACTAGAATTCCGAAATTTGTACCTTTTGGCAGACACAGTCACATATAAGATTCAAATTTAAATACTATAAATTTTCTTCCTTTATCACATTTATATTTATATTTTCAGCCGCCTCAACCACCACCAAAATGGAATGAGACATTGGAAGCAGTTCAAAATTTCGTGGTATGTCAACAAGCAGTACGTACTCGAGATGGTAAAATAGTAAACAAAAATCCTAAATATAAGGCTCAAGAACAGTGCCTAATTGCAAACATATATGTGCCTGATACAAACAAAACGAACTTACCTGTACTTATATTTTTCCACGGAGGAGCGTTTCAGTACAACTATGGCGCTACAAGAACACCAATTAATTTGCTAAAGAGTAAAAGAGCTATTATTGTAAATTTTAACTATCGTCTTGGACCACTCGGTTTTCTGTCCTTGGGTACTAAAGACATACCTGGTAATGCCGGTGTAAAGGATCAATTGGCTTTATTACGATGGGTTAAAAAAAATATTGCGAAGTTTGGTGGGAATCCCAATGATGTAACAATAGATGGATGGGATAGTGGAGCCGTATCTGTTGAGCTCATGATGCTTTCGAAAGCAGCAGAAGGATTGTTTCATAAAGTAATTCCAGAAAGTGGAAATAGTGTTGCGTCAATGAGTGTCCAAAATGATCCCCTGGAAAACGCAAAGATGTATGCAAGACAATTAGGTTTTCAAAATGTCACTGATGTAAAAGATTTAGAAGATTTTTACAAAAATTGCCCATATGATAAGCTTTTTTCCATCGATTTAGAGCACAGACATGACGCTTCAAACAGTATTTGTGCCTTGTGTTGAACGTGATGTTGGACAAAGAGAACTTTTCCTCGACGATTATCCTATACATATTTTAAAAAGTGGCAATTTCAAAAAACTACCTATGCTATATGGTTTTAGTAAAATGGAAGGCATTTATCGTTTAGATGATTTTAACTCGTTTAAAGATGAGATGAACAAAAATTTTACTGAATTTCTTCCTGTGGATTTGAAATTTAAAGATGAAGAAGACCAAAAAGAAGTAGCAAATAAATAAAAAAATTCTACTACAAAGATGAGCCTGTAGAAAATAAAACTATTTTAAATTTTATAAATTATTATACAGACTTGATATTTGCTGTGGGAGCAACAAGGTCGGTGGAATTGCAGGTAGCGGCTGGCAACGATGAAATATATTTATATCAATACGAATATGTCGATAAAAATGCATCATTTATTAAATTTACACAAACTCGTGGTGCCGGACATACTGCGGGAAATGCAGCGATCATGGATTCAGGAGATGAAAGTACTCTATCAGAAGAATACCAAATATGAAAAAGTTATGAGAGACTTGTGGCTTAATTTTGTTACTTCTGGGTAAGAAATTAAAATTGAATATTAATATGTTTTAAGTATGTTGAAGATAAATTGACAAATCCATATTGTTAATTTATTGCCTACTTTGCAAATAATTATTATTAGAAATATAGTTTAAATATTTACACATTTTTAAAAAGAAATATGGGAAAAAAATAAAAAATCAACATATCTTTTCCAAAGGCCTCCAAAATGATAATAGTCTTTAGTAAAAGCCAAAATTAAAATTTAAAAATTAACTACGATTTTGACATTTTTAATGTCTTATTCCACACATTAATATATAAAGAAAAATATAAAAAATTAAACAAGGTGGGATAAGAACCCACGTCTTTTGGAAACCCTTCAAGCGCTCTTACCACTAAGCCACGCGTTCTCATCAGACAACATCGAGTGTGTTGTACCGTCCTGATAGGCCTGGTCCTCGAACAGATCTATTTTATTTTATTATCATCATTTTGCGCAGTGAGAAAGCACTTACTCATTTTCTTTATAATAATTTTGAAACTTTTTAAAATATATTTCACACTTAGAAAACGTATATTAATTTAAACATAGCGGGATTTGAACCTGCACCAGTTCAGAACGCTTGGATGGTTTCCGAGAGGCGCGGGTTCAAATCCTGCTACGTTTAAATTTTAATACTTTTCTAAATAAGTATTTTTGATAAACTACACTTCGTTTTTAATATTTAGATATTAACTTAAGATTAAATATCTATTTTTTTTTTTTTCAGAAAACCAGTATTAGCCTCTTCTCCATATCCAAAGTGGGCTCCAGTGTCCAAGGGTAGTTTTAATTATATGGTATTAAATAGTACTTTATCTGTAAAACACAATTCCATGAAGAAAGTTTAGCAATATGGCACTCAGTTTATGATACACATTATAAACCTCCCGTTGTTGCTAATTCCTCCCATTGTTGAGATTACATTTTACAGGGTTTATTAAACCTTGTAAAATGTAATCTCAAAACACAACTGTGCATTTTTCATTGTAACTATTAAATAAAGGAATATATTCCTTAAATAATAGTCGTTTCAAACTAAAATAGTCTTATAATGTTAAAAGTACTTACATATTGCATACCATTTGAATTTATGAAAAATAAATTTTATTTTAAAAATTTTCACCTTATTTTCTTTATCACTTCTATATTTATCATTCAAATATAATAGAATTATCCATCATTTGGCCCAAATATTCCATCATTTGGTCCAAATATTCCATCATTTGGCTTCTACCAATCTCTGTTTGATCAGCAAAACGGCTATTCGCTTCGCTGTCATACACTACGTAGAATAAAAATTCCCTACATTATTTATGTATGCGGTTTGTTTATCATACACTACGTAGAATAAAAATTCCCTACACTATTTATGTATGCGGTTTGTTTTAAACCGAGTTTACAAAATGGTTCTCAATTCGTCGGAATCGTTTTTTATGTATGTTCCGCGATTATTCGAAGACGCTTGAACCGATTTGGATAATTATTTTTTTAATTATTCAATTATATTTTTACAATTATTTTTTCAATTACCTCACCGGTACCATGGTCCTATGGTGACTGTGTCAAGATCTGATGATGGGATCCTGGATAAATCAAAAAACTCTTAAATTTTATAGACACACTTACAAGGATTTAAGTAACTTTTCTACATAGAAGAAGGCCATAGACGCCATTTATGATCATCTAAGTAATTAGACAACTTTTCGAGGGAAATGCGATTAAAATTCAAAAAACTTTATTCAAAATAAGAATTTACATGCTTAATTTTTTGAACGTCAAATAATTTAACATCAGTTCATTAAAGTTAATGCCTCAGAACAGATGAACCGGCGGAAGAAACTCAGCGAGACTTACTTTTATTAAAAGCAATTTTATGTCAATAAATATTTAATTATTAGTGGCAATGAATGATACTTTTGAAACAGACTGGAGCGAGCATTTCATTCCCAAGGTGTTTTATCATTTATAAAAAAAAGTATTTGGTAATAAATTCTTAATTAACACAAACGTCATTTTTTTTTTTTTAAATCTATCACGATTTAAAAATTTTGGTAAAATCATTATTTTTATATTTAATATTATTTTTTTACATATATAACATATTATTTCTTTAAACATTTGCCTTAAGGAGTATCTAAGCCTTAGTCCTCTCTGGGGCATAACTTATAGATTGCACGAATAGCTCGCTTCTCCAAGACAAATATTGGTTGAATACCGTGTCCGTTACCATAAAGTAAAAACCCATAAGACATAATACTATAGACGTAGCTAAAGTAAACAAGTCGAGCTGTTTCTGCATCAGTTAATGATCTCATTTTTTTGACTGCGTCTATTCGCCAATCTATTAATATGGAGCTCCCACTGTAATTTAGAGTCTATGGTGATACCGAGAAATATTTTCAGAGGATGCCCTGACTAATATCTGTCCGATATTTGTTCTTGGGCATACGGGTACGCGACCGAAGTGGTGTCCCCTTATTTTAATCCACTCCTTTTTCCTACCCTTTTCTTTCACCCATCTTTCTTTCTTTTCTATCTCTCTACATATGATCTCTATACACCTGCGAAGTCGGCAAGGGCTACTGTGTCAAGTACGGGCACGGATAAAGATGCAAGTTCCGCAAAAACTCCGCTTCGCAACGTGGAATATTGGCACGATGCAGGGAACTCATGAGACGTCGGGACCAGTGTGCTTTTCTCCAGGAAACTCGCTGGAAGGACAATAAGTTCCATAACATCGGAAAGGGTTACCGGCTTATAAAAGTCAAAGTCAAAGTCAAGTAATTTTATTCAAAATAAGAAGTTACATGCTTCATTTTTTGAACGTCAAATAGTTTACCAGTTACTAGTTCACTAAAGTTAATGCCTCAGACCTGAGAAGAACCGGCGTAAGAATATCAGTGGGACTTATTTGTTTAAAATCACGTTTCAACGTTTCTGACAATGATACTTTGAAACAAACTGGAGCGAGCATTTCATTCCCAAGGCGTGTTATCATATATATAACCATTAATTTGGTAATAATCTTTAACTCACAAACGTCTTTTCACAACTCTTTTAATTTGTGATATATGACATTCTCGGATGTTTTTTTGGGATTCTATTGTAAAAGCGTACTGTTATGGGATGTTTGAAAAGACAGTTTTTAAAAAACCTTTATTTATTTCACTGTTAAAAGAAATAGTACAAAAGGTGTAAGTTGATTAATTACAATATAAATCACCGGTACTGTAGCTCAATAATGACTAAAGCTAAACATAAGAATGAAGACTATATAAATCTAATAGGAGCATAAGAGAGTAAGGGGAGTTACGCGACGGTTAGCAAATCTACATACTTTATAAATAAAATATATCCTTTCCCTCGTAGGAAAAACTTCGGATAATTTTTCGAAGTTTTACAATAAAATTTAAAAACTACTCTCTAAAGTGGGATAAGAACTATGCCCTTCTATATTCTGTTCCTCATTAGTGGAATTACTGTTAACATTTAATTTCAATTCAATACTCCTTTCATCTACAGGTAATTTATGTTTTCTTAACTTATACATTTTAGGCTTGTGGCGAGCTGTTGGGGAGTGGCGACCCCACGGACCTGAGTCCTCCGGAGGGGAATTGTAATCTATCCCCCGCCTCTGGCTTGCCTTTATTGGCCGGCAGAGTGGAGCGCAAGAGCTATATGCTCGAAAGGGTGGAAGTGCTCAATCTGCGTAATAGCGGGGAAACCCGCTCACGAGTTCCTCGTGATGGTGAAACCGGTGCACACATCTCTACACCCTTAGCCGACCACGCCGATGTTGCGCCCAAGGCACTACGCCGCTTTGTGGGGGCCCATCTAGTGGGAGGCGAGTCACCGTCCGCCAACCATTCAATTTGAGACTATTGTAAAAGCGGACGTCCGTTAGTCTCACTCAATAGCCCAGTAGCCAGACCATCCAAATTTCATTCCATAGTCCTAGTTTAGATTTCCACATTTTCTATACTTTCTACGCATTAAACGGCGACCATCTCTGGGCAATTACCTGTGATTACCCAGAGATGGATCCCGGCTGATGCGTCACAGTAAAACATTTGTACATTCTCTAAGGGGCCTCTACGTGTTGGACCTGTGTCCCCACGCAAGCCTTCCAAAGGACCGGGTTCTTTTGAATCCGAGTACTATGAAAGAGAAACATAATAATGATAAAAATTAAAACAGTTATAATTAAATAATGTGTCCCATATTTAATTATGTGAGGCATTTCCTCTACTAATTTTGTATCCGAAAGTTGTTTATTTAATAACTTTCTCTCATATTTTAAATTATCTAAATTTATATTTTCTAAATTGATAAGGAAAAAACATTCTCCTTAATTTTATTGAATTTTAACTTGTTACATGTATGTAACATGGATCTTGTATTAAATTAAATTGGAAATGAATTATTGGTATAAATATATTTCGACTAATTTTGCTTAAAATAACATTTTTACTGTAACCAATACATAATTCAGGTAAATTTAAAATGCCCGTTCCTAATAATATTTTTCTTGATTTAATTTCATATGTGAACTTTGTATAGTCACTTTTCTAGCTCCTGACTGAACAAATAACCATTTATTATTATTTATTTTTTCCCATATATTTATTTTACCATAAATAAATTTATTTTCACATTGATTAGGCATTTTAGTAACTACTTTCGACAACAATTCACTTTCACATATAGGTTTACATTCAGATGAGTAAACATTTGCAACATTACAAATTTAAATTCTTATAATTAATTAAAGTACAATTATTTAAGTGTTCAAAGTATAAAAGAGCTCTTTGGTTTATTAATCTTCTTGCCCGTCCTGTTCTGTCCCTAAGTGGTTTGTCTTTTTCTATAATATTATTACTTCGTTTTATTTATTTTAAAGTATCATATTTCTCTTGAATTGTTTTTAGTTCACTTATTGGCGTTAACTTAGTTTGTAGGTTTGTAGGTAATTGGTTATTTAGTATTTTTTATGTTTCCTAGAATTTATTGGTTCATTAAAGTGTAATTGACCTCGGAGCAATCTGTGATCCGTAAAATAGTTAAATTTCTTAAGGACTTCAACGTTCAGGAAAAGTTTCGGTTTATTTGTAGTTATGTAGTAAATCTATCTCGTTTCTTATTTGGCCGTTGGGAGATTCCAACGTCCATTTTCTTTTGTTTTCTTTTATAAAAAGTATTCATAATATATAAGCTATTTTCTAACGCGTAGTTTATTTTTATTTTTATTTTCTTTATTTGGGACAACAAACATTTGTACATATGAGAAAATATATCTTGTACAATATAATAAACTTAATCTATGTACAAATCACACCGTTATCCACTACTTACTATAACAATAGAAATTTAAAAAAATTTAAAAAAATATGGATGAAGCAAAATATTCTTTTCAATTGAAAATAAATATAAATACTAAGAGAAAACAAAGAAAAAGTAAAGTTTTTAAATTTAAAGCAAAGAAAAAGTAAAGTTGACTTGAAATATTTGATGACATTGAAGTATTATTTATTATTTTATTTTTTTTCCATAGAATATCGGTTTTTAAACCTATAATTTGGTTAAACATTCAAAGAAGTTATTTGAAATTTAACAATAGCTTAGAATATTACATTTATACAATGTAATTTTATGATGTACACACTGTTGTTATAAATGATTGCAGACAACAGAAAAATAATATTTTGGCAATACCACAAAACACATATATGTAGTTACCCATGTGCATAAAGGAAACCTTATCTCAACAGCATTGCAATTTCATTGTACGAGTATGTGCGAGCTGCACAGTATGTATAAACAAAGTATCTATTGATATAGCATGGAACGTGATAGCTTTGGTTTAGTTCAAACGTTTCTATAAACATCAAATGTTTGAATGCATATGTATGGCATAGTATTTGTTAAATTGATTTTTTTTGTTTTGCCACGCGTTTGGTATGTTATAAAACCTAAAAGTTTCTCTTAAATTATAATAAAACCAATACGAATACTCTCAGCGAATATCAATATATATGTCTCTATTGTACTTATAGATTATAAATAGGAAAATGTTAGTACCTTAGGCTACTTACATTATCGTAACTTCCATATGAATTTTTGATTGTTTTGGAAATAAGAAAATATAACTTTACACACTTTATATTAAGACACTTTCTGGAAGAAAGAATTACGTAGAATTATGGAGGCATTGTGTGTTGAATGACGGAACTCAACACCGCGCTTTGTCTTCTTTCCAGAGCAAGGAAATAAAAATATTAAATATTTTATTTCTTCGAGTGGAAATAGAACCCACAAAATGTCGCGCTTACAGTCGCACACTCCTGAGCTACGACTTTCTTCTATTAATCTCCATATATAATAAAAGGATAGAAAAGTCAATTCTGTACATGAAAGATATAAAAAAAATAAAAATTAGGTCGGTTAATATGTCGATTATAGAACCTAAAAAACCACTCAGCAGAATTCTTGTCTGTCTGTCTGTCTGTCTGTCTGTCTGTCTGTCTGTCGGTTTGTTTGTGCGTCAATCACGCAAAAACTACCTGACAGAAATTGATGAATTTTTGCATGGTGTTAGCCTAGGGCCTCAAGGTACATTTTTTTCGGTTTCATTCCGAATTTCATGATAGTTTTCTTTAAAAAAAACAAAAACTGAAAAATATAAATCACCTAAAATACCGATAACTACTGTATGAAATTAAATTAATTTTGGCATGGTAATAGTTCAAAGCCTAATGTCACTTATAGGATAGTTTTTATCATGGAGTATAAATAATTTTTTGTAGAAAAAATTACATAATTATATTTTTTAATAAAAAAAATCGACTTCTTCAATTTCAACTGGATTTCACACTCTGAACTTAACTAAACTTTCACCAAACTACCCTTTATATGTACCCTTTCTAATAAAAAAGAATCATTAAAATCGGTTGAATTGATATTGACTTATACGTTCATTTGTCGCGCATATACTTAATGCAAATTTGAGATTTATATGATTTTCTCATAGATACCATTGTTGAATATAAACTAAATTAAAATAAGACTACACGGGACGCATTACCTTTCAAATAAAAAAAGAATAATTAAAATCGGTTCATACAATCAAAAATTCTAAGGTAACAAGGATAAAAATACAGTCCAATTGATGACCTCTTTTAAGAAGTCGGTTAATAGTAATCCGACATAATTAAATTACGACTATTTCATTTAACCACATTTTAAAAGAAGAAAGTAAATTGAGGCCGTTCGTTGCACAGGAGCACAAAGTGTAACTGTTGTGGGTTCGATGACCACGCAAGGAAACGAAATATTTATTTAAATTTATATTTCCATTTCATCGCTCTGGTGTCGAGGTAAAGTGCGGCGTTGAGTTTCATTACTCAGCACGCAATGCCTACAGAATTCCGAGGAAAGTAGGGAACAGAGTGTCTTAACACTAGGTGTCCTATGCCTACCCTGCTGTGTGCGGGATACAACGTGAGGCTACAAAAAGAAGTATAATCAATATTTGTTCAGTCTACCATAACTATTATTTTAAACGTCAACGTTGGTGATATTAACAAAAATAATAAAGTAAGTATATTTTTTGGGATTAGCTCATATGGCGATATGTAGAATAAAAAGTATTTGGAAAGTAAATTCTGTTTGTGAGTTCATTGTTTATAAAAATTTATATTGTGTTTAGATGGATCACGTGGTGATGTCAATACGTTTTAATGTCATCTTATGTTATCTGTTTAAAATAGCGTGAAGCTGATTAAACTTAGTGTTATATTCAAAAGAAATTAATTGTATGTAATACATAATATGTAATTTATTAATACGTTTCAAGTATGAAAAAAAGAAAAAATGCAATATAATTGCATTTGTGTTTCCTTCCTATATTTTGTATTTCTATTATTTATATCGATATATCAGGAACGTAAATGCGGGAACAGAGTTGCATGCCATTTTAGTACAGAGTAACCTCTAAATAATGTATTTACTAAACTGAATAAAAAGAATGTGTGATTCCTCTATAGAATATATTATTCTATATTATACATAAAACAGGTTAAAACAGTGCATATGAAGATATCCTCCTGTAGTATATCTATTTTTAATTACTATCAACACTACATTGTCGATACTAATGTGGTATTACAATACATTTTGAATATTTTTCCGCCATTAGGATGACATAGACAATTTTTTTAATTTGAAAAAATAATATATTAACTTAAGAACGTTGATAGTTTTTCAAAAGGTATAAGAATAAAAAATTGCCTAAACTATGCTTCTTCGCAAGTGGTTGTAATAACTATTGGTATCTTTTCACCAAAAAATCACTATAAATATTAAATATGCTCAATTATACAGAGTTTTTTTGTTAGGACCACTTTAAATGAAACCACAGTTTAACTACTCTATAAAAGCCTATTACATATTAAATTAAACACCCGAAAATAAAAAAGTTATTTTTTCAAACAAAATCTCCATATATAATAAAAGGATAGAAAAGTCAATTCTGTACATGAAAGATATAAAAAAAATAAAAATTAGGTCGGTTAATATGTCGATAAAAAAATTAATATGTTTAAAGTTAATATGTAGACTAAAACTTGACGCTATGACGGTACAGTTGAGAGAACTGAGATTTCTGGTTGTAGCACTAGTTATATTTTAATTAGGTTAAAATCCCACTAAGTGGAAGAATATATTTATTTTTCTGCCCGTAAAAACAAACGAAGCGAAGCCTTGTGTTCCGCTATACTATCTAAAGAAATTGGAAAGTGCAAAATTGAGTAAGTGCACCACTATCTTATTTGAAATTCTTTCTTCTCTCCATTATAAATTTTCATAGGATTGAAATGTAATAGTGACGTCTTTGAACAATAGTATATGTTCATAACTGTTAAAGTTAATTATCGAACAAATGGTTTACAACTCTGATGATACAAAGACATTCTGCTTCAGCTGATAATTTAATTAAAATGTCTACCGGATGATCAATTAGCCTGCAGTTTACATTTTAATTGTTATTATGTATGATGTTACGTAACGTTTCTTTACGTTTATTTATTTATATACATATTACATTTAATGAATTAAATATATTTTATAAAAGGTTCACATATGTGATAACATGTTCACACATGTGATCCACATATGTGACCACATATTCACACATGTGGTCCACACACGTGACCACATATTCACACATGTGGTCCACATATGTGACCACATGATCACACATGTAATCTTCATATGTGACTACATATCACACATGTGGTCTACATATGTGACTACATATCACACATGTGATATGCCCATGTGAATACTTATTCACACATGTGGTACACAT
Source organism: Heliconius charithonia (assembly GCA_030704555.1). NCBI lineage: Eukaryota > Metazoa > Arthropoda > Insecta > Lepidoptera > Nymphalidae > Heliconius > Heliconius charithonia. Next base: position 15,966 of record JALPMF010000053.1, read on the forward strand.
ATATGACCACATGATGCCACATGTGGTCCACATATGTGACCACATGATCACATATGTGGTCCACATATGTGAGCACATAAACACACATGTGGTCCACACACGTGACCACATATTCACACATGTGGTCCACACTCGTGACCACACATAATCACACATGTGGTCCACATATGTGACCACATGATCACACATGTAATCTTCATATGTGACTACATATCACACATGTGGTCTACATATGTGACAACATATCACACATGCGATCTGCACATGTGAATACTTACTCACACATGTGGTTCACATATATGACCACACGATGCCACATGTGGTCCACATATGTGACCACATGTTCACATATGTGGTCCACATATGTGAGCACATATACACACATGTGGTCCACATATGTGACCACATTTTCCCACATGTGGTCCACATACGCGACCACATGTTCACACATGTGGTCCACATATGTGACCACACGATGCCACATGTGGTCCACATGAAAGACCACATATTCACACATGTGGTCCACATATGTGACCACAGGATCACCCATGTAATCTTCATATGTGACTACATATCACACATGTGGTCCACATATGTGACCACATTTTCCCACATGTAATCCACATACGCGACCACATATTCACACATGTGGTCCACATATGTGTCCACAAATTCTCACATGTGGTCCACATGAAAGACCACATATTCACACATGTGGTCCACATATGGGACCATATATTTAAACATGTGGTCCACATATGTGACCACAAATTCTCACACGTGGTCCACATATGTGACCACATTTTCCCACATGTGGTCCACATACGCGACCACGTATTCATACATGTGGTCCACATATGTGACCACACATTCTCACATGTGGTCCACATGAAAGACCACATATTCACACATGTGGTCCACATACGTGAGCACATATTGACACATGTGGTCCACATATGTGACCACATATTCACACATGTGGTCCACATATGTGACTACATATTCACACATGTGATCTATATATGTGACTGCACATTCACATAAAATTTTTTTTACTACACGAATAAACTTCAATAAAAGTTTTATAATTTAAAAAAGTTTATTTTTTATGTAGGCTGTCTCCTATCTGAAGTGTAGTTAAATGGAAAAACTAGGAGGACCAGTGTGTGTGTCAGTGATGACCTATTGCGTTGAGAGACAAGGTCCTTCATCCTTAGCCTCATTCGCAGGCTCCAAGTCAGCTATGGAGACAGCTATTTCTCTAAGCTACTGAATTAGAAACGATGGATATGTAATTTATTAATACGTTTCAAGTATGAAAAAAAGAAAAAATGCAATATAATTGCATTTGTGTTTCCTTCCTATATTTTGTATTTCTATTATTTATATCGATATATCAGGAACGTAAATGCGGGAACAGAGTTGCATGCCATTTTAGTACAGAGTAACCTCTAAAAAATGTATTTACTAAACTGAATAAAAAGAATGTGTGATTCCTCTATAGAATATATTATTCTATATTATACATAAAACAGGTTAAAACAGTGCATATGAAGATATCCTCCTGTAGTATATCTATTTTTAATTACTATCAACACTACATTGTCGATACTAATGTGGTATTACAATACATTTTGAATATTTTTCCGCCATTAGGATGACATAGACAATTTTTTTAATTTGAAAAAATAATATATTAACTTAAGAACGTTGGTAGTTTTTCAAAAGGTATAAGAATAAAAAATTGCCTAAACTATGCTTCTTCGCAAGTGGTTGTAATAACTATTGGTATCTTTTCACCAAAAAATCACTATAAATATTAAATATGCTCAATTATACAGAGTTTTTTTGTTAGGACCACTTTAAATGAAACCACAGTTTAACTACTCCATAAAAGCCTATTACATATTAAATTAAAAACCCGAAAATAAAAAAGTTATTTTTTCAAACAAAATAAATAATAAAATTATCGTTGTAAAATAAAATACAATTTGTCAAGAACGACGCACGCACACATAAACCTATCAAAGGGAAACCGCCGCATACGCTTCATTGCGAAATCGAGTCGTAGGTTTTGGCGGCAAAGTTTAAAGTTCTAAACATTTTAGTACTATTTTTGTAGTAGTATGTGTTTACATTATTGGTACCTATGCGTAACCGCGTCATACGAAATATAGATATGAATAAACATTGTGAAATGAGAAAAAAACCTACGTCTTCACTGTTGATGTATCTTGCTTAAATTCTTTAGGTACGGGTTTAAACTATTTTACCCTATATGCCCAATTGTAACTGTAACGCGACGTTGTGGGTCCGATCCACACATGCAGGATTGAATTATAATTTAATAATATTTTCATTTCGCACATCAGTCACACATTATACCCAATATCTTACACTAAGTTGCCCTACTAAGGGCGGGATAAAGCGTGGATCTGGTTTTAACTTTATGTGAACTGATTAAAATAAAGTCCAATCCAGTTGAGGCCAGTCGTGGCGCAGCGGCACAAAGTGTGACTGTAAAACCGACTGGTTCTCTGAGTTCGATCCCCACACGAGGAGATGAAATATTTACTTAAATTTATATTTCCATTTCTTCGCTCTGGGGTCGAGGTTAAGCACGGCGTTGCGTTCTGCCACTCAACACGCAATGCGTCCCGAATTCGGTAGAAAGTGGGGAACGGAGTGTCTTAATACTAGGTTCCTCCCTCTGACTAGCATGAAGCTGCTTAAAATAAAACTAATACTTAATATTTAAAGGCAGTTTGCCAGAATACAAACAAAAAAAGTATTTAAATCGGTTAAGCCGTTTCTGAGATTATCGCACATATAGTAAGTATCGATAAGTTGTGTTTTTATTTCAAACATTTAATTGAAGATTCTTATGGGAGGTACGAAAATGCGACCTAAAGTTTTAACAACTTTCTCATAAAAATCTCATTACATTGCAAACATACATTATAAGTATATCAAAACACGAACATAATTCAGTGTGTTAAATAAATAATTCTGTGGTTTAAGCGGGCGAAGCCGCGAGCGGGTCGCTAGTACCAGAATAAAATGAAAGAAAATACTTAACTATTACTTAACCGTTTCATTTAAAAAACTAACTAATCTATTAACGAAATAAGCAATAAAAATATGAATTAATGCATTAATAGAAAAAAGCGTATAACCTTATAAGCATATATCGAAATTATTGATCCGTCTGTCATTTTGAGACCAAACCTCCTACCGCGCATCGCGTGGCTCGTATGCTAGGTAATTTTGAATCTATCCATTCTTCCTCTGTCATTCATGTCGACATGTGATCTGATGTTTCCACCATTCTGAAAATGGTGGGTTGGGTAGGGTCCCCAAAGTCGCATTCGTCGCCACTTCACGACCCAGCTGCGGGGAGACACTGGTGCGCATCGCCTCGGGGATTCCTCGGGGATTGTTTTTAATACTCATTTTATGTAATTAAGAAATTAGTTTTATTTTTATTTTGCTAGACCGCGAAGTTAAGCAAAAGTCGTGTTCATATAAAGAAACGTATTGTATGTTTTAAATTTAATGCCGGTTGTATTTTGATTTAGAAATCAAGTGGAATTAATACTGTGTCAATAATTATAACATACATTATATTATATTTGTTTTGTGCTATTTATAGATATGAAAGTAAAACACATAAATATATCCACTATGAGTTGTTTAAATAAGTAAACAGTAAGTTAATATTATAATAAACACTAAGTTAATAAATAAACACAAAGTTAATATTATAACTAAAACAGTGCCGTAAGCATTAAAAATATAATTCAAAAGTGTATCTTTTACGCAAATCTGAAGTGAACGCTAAAGAATTTTTATGAGACAATTTTTGTGTAATCTCACGCGTGGCGGCACATTGCGCGGAGTTGGAGAAAATGGAAATTCTGCTAGTTCCAAGGAATTTACACCGCATAAACACAAATTGCATTTCCAGTTAGTAAAGTTAGTTTGAAACATAATATGTTTTATAATTCCAGGTAAGCTAAAAGTAAGCTAATGTTATAAAAATGCATTTATCATAAAAATATGTGACATATGTTATATAATAATATATATGATAAATGTATATTTTCAAAAACAGCCACGCCAGTCGTGGCGTAGAGGCACAAAGTGTGACTGTAAAATCGACTGGTTGTGGGTTCGGTTTCCAATCGAGGAAGTGAAATTTTTATTTATATGTCTATTTTCATTTTTTCGCTCTGGTGTCGAGGCAAAGCGTGGCGCTGAGTTCCGCCACTAAACACGCAATGCTTCCAGAACTCGGCGGAAAGTGGGGAACGGAGTGTTTAAGACACTCTAGGTTTCCTCTGCCTACCTGCTGCTGTGTGATACAGTGTGAATCTGTTTAAAGCTGTATTAAATATTAAATACAATAAATAATGCTGAGATTTTACTATAATGCTTCTAACTTAAAATTAGTTTATCTGAATTGGTCATGCCTTTTATGACTTCAAATTTAAGCTAAATTTTAACGGTCAAACTGTCGAATCATGATTCTGCTAACTAAATGAAATTTTTTTTTTTTCATAAACTACACAAAAACGAAACTATTTTTCGCTAAATCTATCTGTTAAAAATCTCATCCATCTTGATCATTTCAAATACATAGAAACAGATTACTAGCTATCGAGTTACGTTTTTCACTTAAAACTTCAAGAACGGTACCGGAAATAGCTGTTTAATTTTACTGCAATGAAGTGAAAAAGTGTTTCTTTTGACCTACATTTTTTGAGTTTAGAAATATAATAAAATTGTTCCTCATCGGTTACTAAAAAATCGGTTAAATATATCCATAACAGAAAAGTTAAACCAATCCAGTTCATATTAAATCAAGCAAAAAAAATACATGGACAGAAAATAATGAAATGTGGCAAGCTTTTAGTCTGAAATTATATTTTGCAGCTTCATTCTTCGCGATCTATTATTGCTACGCCCACGCAGGATACTACGCACGGATGTCCAGGGGTTATTAAAAAAAATATTTTTACACTACCGTTACACACACACATACATTACCTCATTCCGGGTATAACACCTTACTTCATTCTACGTTTTCGTGTCTTCACAACAAGAGAAACTATTCAATAACACAAGCGAAAATAAAAGGAGAGTTCGTTGAATTATATCGCCGAGTTCCGATAGCGAACATGACGGTACAACGATATTGGTAAAAAATCATCATGCGAACGGTAACGAAACGGAACGGTGAATTAGTAGGGTTGATTTAGTCACAATTATTAATTTTATACTCACGTAAAGTAAAAAACAAGTCTCACATAGACTTATACTTTTATATAAATTACAACTACTTATACTTTTATATATATTAACGTTACTCAGTTACTGAAAGACAACATACAGACGAAACTGAGGTCAGGTAGGGACTAGGCAGTGTTGAAATTCCTTCCTACGGAAACGAGAAGAAACGATTTTTTCCATTTTATGTCTTGCGGACAATAACTTTGAAAAGCTGCAGCTATAGGCTAGTAGATAACAAATTAAAAAAATATATATAAATACGTATGTAATGCATTTTACTAAGCAAGGGTACTAAATAAAAACTTTGACAAATGCTATTAATATTTTAAAAAAGTAAAACGCTAAAACTGTTGATAAAGTTTACTTTTTATTTTATGCTTGGAGCTATTTCTAGGATATGATGTCGTGTTACGGTTTAGAAGCATTTCATTTAAATTACGATACCTCTTAGATTTTCTATATGGAGATATAGAAAAAAATTATATATTTTTTTATTTATACCTATAGGTATAATATACCTAGTATATAGTATAAATACTTATTTACTTAACATGTACTTGCGAAACTGATAGTGTAAACTATTATCGGTATGATTGTTTCTAATTTTCATAAATTCAAAAATAAAAAATCAGAAAGTTGATAGAAACAACTTCCTATCATAAAAAAATCCTATATTTTGATTCTGTAACCGGTTCGTATGTCAAGCTCAAGACCAATTATCTCAAGGTTGCGTGGAGTTATCAAGCTGAAATTCTTAGTTAACACAATCGAAAGATACTAATAGGGCATAGTATCGTGTTTGCTGTATTTTCTATATGACAGGCACGAAGTGAGAAATTGTATTAAATATAATACAAAAAATATTCCAAAAGTGAAAATTTGTAGTTCAACAATTCAACGAGTTTATTGAGTGCAAGCGTCCGCAAACTTAAATTTGCCAACTTTATTCGCCGCGTATTCAAAATCTACAGGGTATTTTCAATTCATCGACAATTTTGAATGTAATTTGGACGTAAGTAAGAACCTACAGTATACACAGAGTAAAATATCCAAAAAATGTAACGTGAAATACACACTTTTGTATGGGGATACGTACCAACTTACGGCAATCCAAATTTACTCTTAACTACTCCAGTTTTTTACCTTTTCCGCACCAAAGTTTATTTATTTATTTGAAACATTATTTTCACAACAAGAACTGCCATAGGTATAGACAAAAAATTAGAAGAATGTCAAACAAGAAATAATAATACAATGAGAGCAAGCATGCAAATAAACTTAGTATTATACATTATTTTTTTTATTTTATTATTTTATTTTATATTTACAATAAAGTAAAACAAAGTCTACACGAGTGTGACGTTAAAAAAGGTGGGCCATTCAGCATATCACATCAAATCAAATCAGCTAGGCATAGTGAACCTAGTGTTAAGACACTCCGTTCCCCACTTTCCGCCGAATTCTGGAGGCATTGCGTGTTGAGTGGCAGAACTCAACGCCGTTTAGCCTCGACACCAAAGCGAAGAAATGGAAATATAAATTTAAATAAATTTAAATAAAAAGGAATTGTGTGTCCTATGTATTATTTATTTTTTGCTATTGAGATATAATATACATAAAGATACTATAGATATTTTATTATACAGTATTAGACGTTCATCATAAATCAAGTTAAGCTGAAACATTTTTAACATTTTGCACATTTTCATATAAATAAAAGATAAATTAAAATTCTCACTGGGCTGCGGTTGTTGGCTCTTTATTGATATTAAAATTGGGTTTCAGTACATGCCAAACTAAAAGAACGACGTAAAATTTACATTGATTTCAATTCATTCGGTTGCATTCAATGATATGTAATATTTTCAATAATTTCTCATCACAAGAAATTTAATGAGTTAATAATTAAAATAAATTTAGACTGATCGCCAAAGTCATGACATCTATCCATAAAGTTTAATGATCAATTACATGTTAAAAATGGACGTACGTTGAATTTTGATATATCAACACAAGTTCTAAAAATCATGTTAACATTAGGTTCCCTCTATCTACTTTGGGATGTGGGAAACATTGTGAAGCGGGTACATGTTTTACAGTTCCAGTGGCTAAAATATAATTACATATTTTTCATTTTATTTTCTTTAGTTAGAAACTTAATTATATAATTTTAACCAGCTCCACACAAGCTGTCTATAATCATGACATATTTAGAAAACGTACAAAAATTTGAACGTAGCGGGACCCGAATACGAATCGTAGAAACCTGGTCGGTAATAATAAATTTTGTAAATAAGTGTGAAATAACACTTTAAAAAAATTTAAAAATGTCTATATTAAAATGAATTCAAATTTGTATAACGAAATTATAATAAATATTTGAGTAGAATGTCCAAAAAAGTAGTTCATTACTATAACAAACGAATCATCACGACGAAATTACTTTATCCGTTACTATTTGTAATAATCATTCCCTATTGTTGTGGGATTTTAAATGATTATATAAATTGTGTCACCGTTAGTGATGTTTTCTGTAACTATTTTAATGTTTACAGTTGGAAAACTTTACAGTTTTTTTAGCTTCACTCAGCATTCTGTACGTAGCAGGTTAGACAGAGGGAACTTAGTGTTAAGACATTCCGCTTCGGCAAAGATACTTCCGTTTCCCACTTTTATTGCAATTTCCCAGTTGCAATTTTTTATAGATTTATTGTGCTTTTACGATCTAGTTTCAAAGCTCAAATTTCAGTTTCTAACACGCTTTTATCGGTCGAGCAATTTTATTAAATAGTTGGTTTACAAGCTAACTATGTAATTTAATTTAAGAATCTGAATTTAAACTACTTGTAATAATTGTATGAAACTTGTCAGTTATACGTAGCTTTCCAGGTTAATACAACAAGCGTCCCTCCAAAAACCGAGTCTATCTCTATTTTAAAGGCCGACAACTATTGGAAAGTGGACTACGAAGCGTTTTAACTGGATTCCCTCTGCCTACCCTGCTGTGTGCGGAATACAGCGTGAAGTTGATACTGTACCTTAAATTTCATATATAAGGAGTAATTTCAAGGATCCAATTGCTATTTTAGGTATCAATTTTAAGATTTTAATATTATACGTGTCTACTGTAAACATGTCTATTGTATATATTGACAACAGACTACTTTATCTATGGGAATTTCATTTGTGTAACTATCACGGTTAATGAGATACAACCCGGTGACATACAATCGGACTGACAAAGGATTCTAAGTAATATGTTTTTACCCTTTGGTTACAGAGTCCTAAAAATGAGGCCATCTGGAGTAGTTGAGCAGCGTTTGACGCTAATTCCCAGAGAAATTTTTAAATTAAAATTATTTTTATGTTCCCGCTTCAGTAACCGCTGTGAAGAGCTAAGCCAATCCACACAAAATGTCTCGACGTTCGGTGGAGAGTGAGAAACGTAAATCTTAATGCTAAGATCCCTCTGCTCAGCTATACATTTCAAAATTTCAAAGCAAAATATGTATGTATGCTTATAATATTATGTGCAGGCAAAGATGGGATACTTTTCATCTGCACCTGTTCAGTAAAGTACTGTTTACTGCACAAGTAGTGGTTAGTATGACAGGTGATTTTGAAATGAAAAAAATAAATCTACTTAACTATGTATCCCCATCAGCAGGGTTGGAAGAGATGATAAGACACTCCGTTCCACAGTTTTCGCCAAATTCTGGAGCCATTGCATTTTCTTGAGTGAGAATCGAACCCACAAGCAGTCGCGTTTACAGAGACACTTTGTGCCACTGCACCACTACTGGCCTCACTACTGTAAATTAAATATAACTTAATTCATATAATTCGTTCCACCTGCGTCATATATATACACTATGTAAGTATATACATATAACTCAAATAACTTTGGACAGTACGCCGCAACAACATACGTCTCTTAATATATTGTGTCAGAAAGCAAACGATGTATTTGAGTGCTTACTTAGGGTCGCCGTGTAACGAGAAGATAACAGATATGTATATGAAATAATTTCACTTCTATACTGTTTTTTGAGGCCAGTCGTAGCGCAGCGGCACGAAGTGTGACTGTAAAACCGACTGGTTGTGAGTTCGATCCCCACTCGAGGAGATGAAATATTTACTTAAATTTATATTTCCATTTCTTCGCTCTGGTGTCGAGGCAAAGCGCGGCGTTGAGTTCTGCCACTCAACACGCAATGCCTCCAAAATTCGGCAGAAAGTGGGGAACGGAGTGTCTTACACTAGGTTCCCCTGCCTACCCTGCTGTGTGCGGGATATAGCGTGAAGCTAATTTAATTTTTAATTTAATTTATTATATTTTTTTTCATATTAACCGAGCGACATGGGTTAGGTCTGTGAGACTCATTGCGTGCAACGTTGCCACTTTTCTCAATAGCCCATATATTTTGAAATGAAATTTACTAATAAAAATTCATAAAATATACATACAAATGTTATTTAATATTCTTATTTTAATAATTCTTATGCACTGTTTGCGCAGATGTTACTAAACATATTTACCAGAAATAACACTTCATTCACTTATTGTAATTAGGACGACCTTGACATTCTTAACGGACCTAAAGATACTGGCGTACATCAAGAATACTCTGGGTACGGGTACCTAGCTTGAATCGAGCCAAAAACAACCTCGGGGTAGTCAAATTTTATTCCACCGCAAATAGGTACTGTCATTACGCTTTCACTTGGTCTCAGTCATACAAACAATGTTCAGATCTCTGTTATCCATCACATCTGATATTTCATCTTTTGCTCCATTCCTCCGTCATTCCGTAGCTACGTGGAATGGCAGAGGAGACAGTGGGTATTTTTTCAAGGAAATAATATCAAATAGGAGGGTACTTTTTGCTTACAATAATATTTTTTTTATAGTGGATTCGCATTAAAGTAATGAAATTAAAAAAGAAAATAATTATTTATGCACAACTTGTTTATTTGCTTTTAAATATTAATATCTCTTTATCTGTATATACACACACAGCTACAAAAATATTACAATATACAGCTAAGATTCGTATAGTAAACACAACTAAAAAAATTAGTTGTGTTTATTATACGAATGCTAAAGCTCTTAGTTATTGTGTCCAAAAATAATAATTAAGGAACTATTATATAAATGTATGAAATAAAAATAATATATTATTTTTATTAATTTAAAGAAAAACATAAAAATATATAACAGTTTTCGTTATTTTTGTACTGAATACAACTGGTTGGTTTTAATACCATTAAATGTGACATTCTGAAGATGCAATAAATAGGGAACACTCAATTTTTTTGCAGTAATGGGATCAAGGCAATAACTATAAAATGAGAACAAGTCATCGATCAAAACGGCACATACATATTAAAAATAAGTAAATAATATATACCTAAAAAAATATAAATACCGGAACTTAAATATTAACGCCATTAACTACACAAAGTTAGGGACACAGTCATGAAAGTTACAGGGTCTCACTTCAATTAATCTTTTTGGTAGCTTTTAAAATTATACAAGAATTTTCATTTTTTTAGTACAGACCTACGTTTATTATGGAATCTCTATGCGGCATCTACGCAATTGTTGAAAATAGTGAAATATAATTTTAAAATATTGGTCTTTTAAAGTTTATAAAAGTGTTTTTTTTTAATTATGTAGTGTTTTAAATAGGATTAATGAAATACGTATGCAGTATAGTTATTTGTAGTGCTATATACAAAATAAATCATAATTACAAGTTTTTACTTCTAATTCTCTTCTGATTTTCTAATACATTGCTGTTAGGCTCTCGATAATAGTTTCTCTAATATGTACAGACACCTATCCGATACGATTCTATTATAAGTATAGATAGAGATAGATATAAATACGTAAATTTAATTACAAACATTCACTACAATAGTGAAATTCAACAAAGCTCTATAACGGACAGCGCACGAGAATTATCCGGTATTTATTGGCTCGAATGGAAGCAAGCATACCTTTGTAGGAATTCTTCTGCCCTGTTATTGCATGTTACGCTACGTAGAAATCCTATTCATGTGTAATATTGGGGGTTGGTTTTTGTTACTCACTTAAAAAAGAAAGGTACATAAAACTGTTATGTTGTCATATAGTGCTTTACGCTGTATTCCGCACACAGCATATATGCAGGGGGAACCTAATGTTAAACTCTGTTTCCCATTTTTGGCGTCACTCCAGACGCAATTCTTCCGGAATTCGATGGAAAATAGGGAACGTAATTTTTTAACAGTTGGTTCTCTCTGCTTACACTGATGAGTGTGGGATACAGCGTGGAGCTGATTTTAATATTATAAATTTTTAGTAATAACAAAAAAAATATAAGCAGTAATGTTAAGACTGAGACTGAAAATACACAATTAAAAAGGAAATCATTAAGTTCCAAGTTAAAAAAGGAAACCTTAACTATTATCATACTGAGCTCTTCACAAAAACGAAACGGCTAGGGATTTTCTGCAAGCCAATTTAAGAAGAACTCTAGGCTTCCATTCAAATCACCTGCTTGTGAAGTTTTTTAATCAGCAATGGGTGTCCGAATAGAGTGGTCGTGGTGTCGTATGGCAGGGAATGCCTCTTTGTCCGTATTACGCAGCCCACTGTATAGGATAAGCGTTCATTTACTGGGTGCCACGCCTCAAGTGTCGGTCCAGAAAAATACGGGCTCTTTCATTATTGTTCTACTGCTTATTATATTTTAATAATAAAATTGTTTCTTAATTTTTTTTGTGTATTTTGTGACGACATTTTACATTTTTAATAAATGTTATGTTATTCTGTTGGCTTCAAATTGTCGATAAATAATAATAATAAGAATAATTTTAATATACTTATACATCGCGGCGTTAAGTCGCACTACTCAATTCGGTGGAAAACGGGGAACAGGATGTATTAACACTAGGTCTACTCTGCTTTGTGCGAGATACAGCGTGAAGCTGATTTTTTTTTATATGATTTTCTTATACCATGTGAGATATATCTCCGGCTATTCAATTTATGTAATATGTTACAATACATAACCTGCACACGTAATTTTTAATCCACTATTTTGGAAGTGTCTTAAATCTAGGTTCCCTCTGGCAATCCTGCCATGTGCGAAACAGTGTGAACCTAAAAATATCACAGAGTTTAAATATTATTAGCATTGAAATAAGTTACTTAAAGGACATATAAATACATTTGAGATTAATTAGGTAAAAAGGGGAGAATAAAGTGAAATAAGTTATTCCTGCCGCCTTCCCTGTAGCAGCGGGTTGTTGTTTCCATCTAAATATCGTATTATGTTGTGATGATAGAGACTCAGAAACAAGAGACAAGTATGCACCTTATTGGAAATATTTATTTGAAATTATATTTTGATGACGAGGCTCAGCGCGACGAGTGATTCAGAGTAAAATGTGGAACTGAAAGTCCTTCCAGGTTCCCTCTACCACAGCAGGGTTTCTGTGCGAGATGAAGCCAACAACAGTATTTATAACGATTAAGAGTTATTAACGTACGTTGTACGTATGTAGTAATTATTATTACCTATCGTATTATTGAATTTTTGAATAATTGAATAGATTCTATTAAATTTAATTCTTTTGAACTTGTACTAGCTTAATTCTAAAGCTCGAATAGTTTTTTTTTTCCTATAAAAGAAGACAGTTAGGTTTTTTATCTCAAAGATAAAGGATGTTTGATAAAGATTCTAATAGAAAAACTATCAGCTCCGGCTATTTTATAGCGAGTAGATTTTCTCTTCAATACTCATGTTCCCATTGGATATTTTCAAGAAATGGCTTAGCGAAAAATAGAAGACCTTTTTCGATGGCCTATTTCCATCGTCTAATGGGATGTAGAAAATTCGTAATTCTCATATCTAGGCGCAATGCTCGGTTCCCAAAAAGATTGCGTATATTAAAAACAAGACTTGTTTTACATTTTCGTTTCGTGCCCTTGTAAAAAATAAATCAATTCAAAGTACGTCACAACAGTACCTCATTATAATTATGTAGACTTTATAGCAATCTCGAATATAATTATATTTAAGACCATAATAAATTGATGCCACGGTGATTATAATTTTCATTTCTACATAGAATACTGTTTGTACTTGGATATATTTGTTCTCCTGCTTTGTCAAAAGCGTAATTTTGATTTAGATCACCCAATACACAATGTTTTTAAAAATGAAATTAAAAAAAAAAAAACAATAAAAATGCAGGTGTCCGAGATACTGGTGCAGCTAAAAAAGCAGATTCTCCATATTTAAAATACAAAATGAAACAATAAACATTTGATTAATTTGATAGTAATCAATTGGCACTTAGCAAATGACCGACGGTCCCTTTAATCCTTATACGAAGAGATAGGCTGATCTATTTATCGAGGCATCTCACACACGCTTTACTAATTTAGGCTTACTGAGTAACGAGCAACCCAAACGTGGTTTCGCCCGTTTTAACTTATTGTTATATTATATTGAAATATACAAAATGTGTACGTAAATTGTATAAATATACTGCTGTAAAGTTTCATCTAAATCCGTTCAGTACTTTTGCTTGAAAGTGGAACAGGAACTTGCACATTTACATAATTTAAGTACGATACGTGATCGTCATAGTAAATTTTAGTAATCTATGCTAATATAATAAAACGGATGAGTTTGTTTGTTTAAACGCTATGATCTCCGGATCTGCTGATCTGATTTACTTTCTTTTTATTTTGTATGAACTGCATTCAGAAGTGCTATAAGCTATATAACATTACAGTGTAAGTTATTGAGATCAGCCGTGGCACAGGGGCACAAAGTGTGACTGTAAAACCGACTGGTTGTGGGCTCGATCACCACTCGAGGAAATGAAATATTTACTTAAATTTATATTTCCATTTCTTCGCTCTGGTGTCGAGGCAAAGCGCGGCAGAAAGTGGGGAACAGAGTGTCTTAACACTAGGTTCCCTCTGCCTACCCTGCTTCGTGCGGGATACAGCGTGAAGCTGACTTATTTTTATTTTATTTATTTAAAAAAAATATTCCATATCAAGAAAATTTGATATTGATTAAGATAATCTTCGCCTTATTTAGTTAGTATTAATAACGTATTTATTTTAAAGTCAGGCTGAGGACACTTAATTTTGTAAAATGAAACGTAGTTTGCTTCAACGTTATTTATGTATTCGTATTATATTATAAAGTTGGCACCAGTCGGTCACTATTGTAAAAGAAAAGGTGACTCTTTGACAAATAACCGTATTTATTTAAAAAAATATTTTTCTTGTTTGTATGCATATTATATGTTACTAATTTCATCACATTTTCACATCACAAGTGACTTTGTATCACTATTAACAGTTTGTGTAAGTTTTTACGTTAATTAAAAACTTATTTAAAACACTTTTGAATTTCAAAATCAGGAAATAAAATAACTTTGTTGTTACGAGCGCAACCGGAACCGAAAAAAAGGGCTGGACAAACTTGGATGACACTGGGGAAAAATAAAAAGTTGTGAAGCGAAATGGAGGAGGCCTGTACCCAAGAAAATGATATCTATATCACCAAACAATAAACAAAAACAAAATCTAATAATAATATTAATAACTAACGTGATACGTGATATGTGTGTGAGTGATATGTAAAATAAAATGCTTATTATTATTATTAATTTTCGGCTTTTATAGCATGTAATTTGGATGTGAACTTTTTGCGAAAACGTTAAATTAAAATAATTCAACTCTCTACAACTACGTTTACAGCATAGGCGCCCATGCCGCCGATTTCGTCATAGCAATCGGCGTCGTATTAAATTCTCTCCGCTATGAAAACAGTGTGTAATATACCTAAAAAAATATGAAGAATTCTTTTGCTAGGTTTTATATATTTTTTAATCATCACATAGCACGGTAGGCAGGGGTAACCTGGAAACCTAAAACAATACCGACAAATATACACTTAAGAGAATCCCCATTTTACGCCGAAATCTCGAGGCATTGCGTGTTAAGCGGTAGAATTAAACACAAGGAAATGAAAACATGAAATATTTAATGAGCTGAGTGGGAATAGAGCCCACGACCGTGCCATTTACAGTCGTACGCGTGTGTCCCTAGTGTAGACTAAACATATGTTGTGTCATAACTCTATTTGCTCTGTTTCCAAAAAAAATATATATTTCCCTTTAAATAATCTATATCGTAGAAAATTATAAAACAGAACTTTACTGCAGCGTACTGATCTATTATTTCTGTAACATAAATATTGAACAGAAAAATAACTTTGCTGAGAATAACTTATTTCCACAAATATTATTCTTCAACAAATCAATCATAGGCTTCGCAGTTATTGACAAATTCCCTCAAAAAGTAAATTATTGAACGTTTCGAAGCGTCAAAACAACTTTTATTTATTGGAAAACTTCTCAATGCTAAACCAATAACGGAGACACGAGTTGGTGATTTTTATTAAGAGCAAACAAATTAATAAAATATAATAAATTAAATAATTTCTATAGGGTACTTTATATAATTAAAAATACGAAGTATTGCTATACCTGACTTTTCTGGGCGTTAATACATTTTTCGAAAAGTGTTAGTTTTTTTTATAAACATAAATTGAAATGGATTGATGGGTCAACAGCAATTCAATATACAAACTTATTTTTAGCTTCACGCTGTTTCCCGTATGTAGCAGGGTAGACAGAGCAGGACGCTAGTTTTAAGACCGACCACTCCCCACTTTACACCGAATTCTGGAGGCATCGCGTGTTGGCTGGCGGAACTGAACGCTTTTTGCCTTGAGACCACAGCGTAGAAATAACAAAAAAATAACAAAATAAAGTTTTATACAGTTCATAAGTGAATTATTTATCGGTAAAGCCACAAGTTATATCTTTAAATTGTTGATTTACCGATGTTTAAAAATTATCGTCAAATTACTAATAATAATTTACTATATTATAATAATTTAAATATATATATATATATATATATATATATGTATAGCTAGGACGCTCCAATAAAATAAACGCAGCGTTTAGTTTCGTAGCGCGTCATGTCCTACATACAATACAAAAAAAAATGTAAAGAAAGCTTAAAAGAATAGATTGTTGTATGTTGCTACAGTATTTTGATAAACCACCCATGATTGTCTTGAAATCTCACGGGAAATTCAACACGCTCGACGATGTATATATTGAAAATTTTGTAGTATAATGTATTTATTTACATGATATGCTGAAGAGACTATTAATAATAACCTGTAAGCAAAACAAATTGCACTTCTTTCTTTTTAGGATTCCATCTGCAAAAACCATTCAGACTGGTCGAGCACAAAAAAAAGCAAAGTTCTAAGTCAATGCAATTAAAAGATATTAACGCAATAAAACGATACATTTTAATTTAATATTATATCAACGTATGAAATTCACCGCGTACACACAATATCTCCAGAACTCGGCGGAAGGTGGGTAACAGAGTGTCTTAATCACTAGGTTCCCTCTGCCTACCCTACTGTTTGCGGAAGAAAGCATGAAGCTGAATTAATTTAATTTTAAGTAAAATATTTTTATCATAAGCTCATATAATATGACAGCTTCGTTTCACTCTTAAGGTTGTCCGGAAAAGATGGCTACTTCACCATAAGATTGCCTTCTTTCTATTTTGTTTTTAATCTGTATATATATGTCGATGATTGTTTTTACTGTGGTGTGGTGTACTAATTATTGGGAGATATATCCATAGTATTTTCACATAAATTATAAAATTTTCATTGTAAACGTTAATATTAACATAATTTTATCAGTACTAGCCATTTTCCAGTGTAAGCATAATAGTTGAGAATTCGGAAGCTGACACCCATTTACCGCTAATAGAGAACACACGCTGGAACAAAGCGAATAACTTAAGTAGTTTAGTTACTATCTCTGTCTCGCAATGTGTTAATGCTTAAAGCTGAAATATCCGTCTTTATAGTACTGCTAAGTTTAAACGACTTGTCTTTGTGGTACAGACTTCCTTATGAAAGGAGGATTTGCAAAATATAACTGATTGAGAAAAGTGTGGGTTTGATTCCCGTTTTTGATTTTAATTTTTTCCTCACTCTGGTAATAAGGCAAAAGCCGGTGTTGAGTTCCGCCACTCAAGACGCAATGTAATAAAATATAGAATTCAGTGGAAAGTGGGGATCGAAAGTGTCTTAATGGAAACATAAGATTTTCTACATATACATTTTCCACATAATAATATTATTTATAAAATATCCATTTTCGATATAAAAGAGCCTAACATTAATAAGACTCTGTAGGGTTTTTTTAATCCCATCAGATGCTACAGTTAAACAAAGGTCAAATATAATGCCCATCTATTAGCAGGATACAAATGTTATAAATAAAAAAAACACTTTCGGCTCCTACAAAGGCTTTATTTTAAGGCACAGTTGGTGGTCACATAATATGCCATATAAAAGCTGCTCTGGAGGTTCCAGCAAATGTATTATTTTCACCCGTCGTGGCCCGTTCGCCCTGTAATGGCGTGTAACATAAAGGAAAGTGTCCCAGTTACCGATACATCAGACAACATCCGGCGTTTGAGAGGACACGTTAACGACTTTCGGACTGAAGTTACAAGATTATGGAATAGCGTGTCGACTCAGCGACCTTGTATTTACTTGGAAGATTATTTTGATTTTTTCTTCGGTATTACTTTCTTTGTGTATTATTTTTAGCTTCAGTAAAAATATTTTAATGTTTTTATTTTGTTATTGTAAACTTGTTACATTGTAATTTTAATTGTCTTCCTTCTTTTGATTTTTGACTAACATTCTCAATTTTTTTTATTCAAAATAAAAAATAGAGTACGAAATATACGTTATCTTAAAAAATATGAGCGTAGATATGTGGTATGTAGGTAAACTTAAATGGAATAAAAAAAAAAATCAGGTTTACGCAGGCAGAGGGAACGAAGAAATGGAAACATAAATTAAGTAAATATTTCATCTTCTTGGGTGGGGTTCGAACCTACAACCAGTCGGTTTTACAGTCACACTTTTCCTGCGCTATAACTGGCCTTAAAAAATATGATTGGCGTATAACGTTGACACACTTAAGTATGCAGGCATATATATGTACTCATTTTGTATAAAATGTAATTAATAATTTTCTATCAAATATCTATAAGTGTGACTTTTCGAATTTTCCCTTGTTTATATTGTATATCCTCACTTCGTGTCAACTTTCATAACTATAGGCACACGGGAGAGTACCCTATAGGATTTCATTACTCGGCGAATTTCATACAAAATGCAGCAAAAATAATACATAAAAATGTGTCTCTTTGGATTGCGTTGACGTAGAAGTTAATTTTTTTGTGCTCCAAGGGACCATAGACATGAATATTTTATAGTAATTTCCGCTTAATTCCTCCACAATATCGATAAATATTCTTGACAGAGAGATCGCAAAAAGGTTTCCGTTTTGTCCTTTAAAAAAAAGAAACGTGTGATTCATCATTACTCATTCGTCTTAGAGCATCGTTGACTCGTAAATAATACCTATATAGTAACTATTAAATACAGGAGTGTATATTTATATTATCAAATGCATGGTAGTGCGTATTTATTGATTAAATGTACTTTATAAGCATTATTATTAGAAAATATTTCTCTACTAGTTCTGGTCTTCTCCTACATATAAACTACAGATATACCAAATTTCATACTTCCCGTCTGCGCAATTTTCATAAAAAGTGTTTAAAGTTTTTGCTTCACGTATTAATATATATGACAGATAAGTATTATATATATATATATATATATATATATATATATATATATATATATATATATATATATATATATATATATATATATATATATATATATATATATAAATTATTATATTTTATTATATTTTATTAGTTAACAGTCTTTTTTAGTATCATTTATTTATAATATAACAAAATACTTTTGTAATTGTGTTTTGGTTTTTCAATTTGATAAAAAGAAGAAGGATTTTTACACTTATATATTCATTCACATATTCAGCCAGATTTTCCGTTGAAACAAAGCAATTTTGAAACTAAACTGAAATATTTTCCATACGAAATACACAACTGAGCCTCTAACAAGAAAACTCGAGGACATCACGTTAGCGTCTCATACAAAATGGTGCCTTCATGATAAATTGTCAGTCCAAGTTCAAACTCGTGTAGTTTTCTCGTTCGCATATCTAATACAATCGGGTGAGTGAACACTATTCGTGAGTCCCTGCTCTCATTTAACATAAACTTAAACATCTACGAAGTCGCAAGAAATAACAATGCTCTCGTATAGACGTGGATGCACGTTGAGAATTTGTTGTTTTTAAGTGTTTACTTTGTTTTATCTTCATTTTTAAGTTTCGATTTAGATTTAGTTTTCATATAAATATGGAACAAAATGGAGATGGCGAGACAAGCTGGTTTAAGACATTACAGGTCTGACTGGTGCAGTGGAAGAAATGGAAAGAGACCTTTTCCCAAAAATATAACAGAGCAGACTTGCATAAAGAAAGAATGTTTTTTTGTAACATGTCGAAATTTATTCAAATATAATATTGAGGAAAGCTCACAATATTTTAAAGTATTATTATTATTATTATATACAAACATATACGTATCCCTTAATTGACTAGAGAACATATTGAAGACTTAGTATAAATTCATATTTTAATTTCTTTAAGCTTTTACAGAAACAAAATACATTATAAAAGATAAATACTCCATTTAATTTTCCAAAAGCTACTCTAGTTTACAAATTATTGTTTCCGTGACTGAGATAAACGATGTAAAATAATTTCATTTTGACTTTTCACCTAACACTTAGATATTGTTGTGAAATAACTATTGTTAATAAATATAAATCTATATACCTCTCACAGTAGGGATATGAAATAAAAAATCGTTTCTTCGAGCAAGTTTTCAATCCACAATCAACCATGACGGCCTACAACCCGCAACTAAAAATGCAATGTCTCGAAAATTGGCGGACGGAATGTCTTAAAATAAGTTTCCTCTTCCTAGCTAATAGGGTAGGACGAGGAAACTTATTTTAAAACATTCCGCTTAATTGTTAACAATGTGTGTTTATTTTTAATCACAGTTTGAGAAAAGCTTTTTATTTTAAACCACTTGACGGTAATTTAACGAAAGACAAACAAACAAGCTCAAGATAATTTCGTGCTTCTGCAGGAATTCCCCGTGAAACGCGTAGACGTTGAAATTTTTGTGATTTGTATTGAGCAATAAAAATTCCACGATGGTAAAATAGGTTCAAATTATATTGCTTGTCTTTGATTACGGGTTCTTTTTTAGTTTCATTAGAAGTTGTGTGATTTGTTTACAACTATGGATAATTCACATATATGATAGCAATCTCATAACAGTGACGATTCTCTCTCTCTGAATCTCTGAATGACCTCTCAATATTAATGCAAAAAAAATTAGAGACCAGTCGTGGCGACTCCTTGGCAGGTAGCACTAGGTTCCCTGTTTTTACTCCCGTGTGTGGGATACAGCGTGAAGCTGATAAAATAAAAAAAAAAAACTTTAATCAAGAGTTAGTCTATTTTTTAAAATAGCGTAGGCAGAGGGACCCTGTTAAGACGTAAAAATCTTGCTACATAATTTTTTTTTGTGTTTTCTCAAAAAGTGCATGATTTTAATTATATATCAAGGGAACTTGGAAAGAGTTGCCCGAGTATAATTAAGTTTTAAGTTTTCCTAGGAAAGGATCATGTACAAATGTAATTTAAAATATAACCTATTACGACAAAGTAGGTATTGAGAAATTGAGAATGTTATGTTAAGACACTACATCCCCGCAGAATTCTGGGGGCATTGAGTGGCGGAACTCAACGCGCTTTGTCTCGATACCAGAGCAAAGAATAAAAAAAAAAAAATCATTTTCTCGAGTTGGAGGTAGCGGAACCCACAACCTATTGCGTTTAAAGTCACACGCTTATGCTCCTGCACCACGACTGGCCTCAATTAGTCTTTTTCATAATATAACTATTATTTATAATAGTAATATTTTGAAATTTTTTTTATTTCAAAATATTTACTATCACTCGCTTTAAATAAGGTATACACAAGAATAAAACAGATCAATTCCATCCGATATATATTAGGGTCGTTTGATATCGCTTCTAAAGCTCGGGATTTGCGTATCGCACGCAATAGTAGCCTAATGCGCTATAAGCGCTTCCTTCAACAAAACCCAAAGGCATTCCGCATCCTTTCTTTGGATCTATTGTATAAAATTCAATTTCTTTGTGCAGTTTCTTAGCTTTTACTATGAAAATTATCAAAAATTTCAACAAATTTAAGTAAGTTGTAACTTTATTTTTATTGTTTGTGGAAACGGCAAAAGCTACATTGCATTTACATAGCATAATATAATCTAATCTTGTATTGTAAAGTTAAAATATTCAGTTTATAAATATATGAATTTTGAGGCAGTCATGGCGCAGGGTTGCAAGTATGACTGTAACGCGATGGTTATGATTTCGATTCTCACTCCGGGGGAATGAATGAATGATTTACATTTCTTCGCTCTGACACAAAGGCAAAAGCTCGGCGTTGAGCTCCGCCAATCAACACGCAATATCTCGAAATGCCATCAGAGGAAATCGAACCCACAAATTGTCGCATTTACAATCGTACGTATGTGGTCCTGCGCCACACCAATATAAATGAAACGTGAAAGTTTTTAAATATAACTTAAAAACAACAAATTTAAAGATTTTACACGTTTTTTATAAGGTCTCGCAGTTGTATTTCTTCGTATCATGTATAGCAGTGAAATAAATGGTATGACTGAAGTTTATTACAAACAGTTTATTGTGATCATAAACGGTCTACTATTTTAAAAATAAGAACGTGTCTAGTGTTTACTTGTACATGTAAGTAAGTAAAAATAAGAACGTATCTAGGCGTGTATTCCACGGGCAACCTGGTCTCCAGTGGCAATTTGAAAGCGATCATTGTCGCGTTAAAAAACGAACGTGTAACGTGTTACATACGAAATATTTTTATCATGTTGTATATCGCACATGTAGGGGGTATCTGGGAACCTAGTGATAAGGCACACCCCCACTTTACTACCGAATTCTTGCGTGATGAGCGGAGGCACTATTAAATTCTTTACTTCAAATAATAATAAAACGAAGAAATATTGACTTAATATAGATTCTATATTTAACCAATGTCTGTGTTATTATTAGTGGACTGTATGCTCTAAGCAGTTGGCTATTAGTAATGTTATATTTACAGGTTATATACTGATGTGTACATAGTTATATATTTCTTTGCGATGGAAATTACAACATGTATGTATAATCCCAAAAATAAAATTAAAATAAAAGTATAAATGAATTTCTTAAATTAAATAAGATACATAACGGCCATTCAGTGTACATTTATCTGTCGATCGCGTTTAGTTCATAACATAAAAGGAATGTTACAAAAGACCTGGATGACCCAACGATCTCTACATATAAGTTATTTTCAAATACAATATGACCTGTCTAAATTCGACCCTCGTCATATGAACCTTTCAATAAGCGTTTTCAAAGATTATAATATTACGGTCAATAGTACATAAAAAAGTAAAAAGGACAATCTATAGTATTAAATTATAAAAATGTTTGTACATTGTATAATTGTATACAAAATTTAGTTTTAATTTAAATTTAATTGTAAATTAATTTAAATGTGGTGCGATGAGAAACATACAGCTTAATTGGTTTGGAAATTTTGGACAGTATCCAAGACGCGAGGATTCAAATTGAGCTACATAATACATTTAATTATTTTTGTACTGAATAATATGTTCATTAAAGATCAAAACAGGATGTAAAACGAATAATGTCATATGTATGGAGACACGGTATAGTAAGACGTATTGTTTTGAAAGTGAAATTAAACCTGAATTATGCTAAAATTTTGTATATCAATTTCAATCATAAAAGCAGCGAGTATATGAATCTGTGCATTGTTTATTAGATTAAATTATTAGATGCTCAAAGGAAAGTATAGGAGCTACTATTTTTGTAAAATACTTATATTGAATAGTTAGGTATTTTAGGTATTTTAGGGTATTTAGGTATTATTTATTTTAGGGTATTTAGGGTATTTAGTAACTTATACTATTTATAATAAAATCATAGAATTCAGAAGAAGCTATCAGTGGCTTAGTAGTTCATTTTGACAGTAGGATCAGATTTCACACACACATCAACAAAATCACAATTGAATCAATTAAATTTCTGGGCTTTCGTATAAGAATTATTAAAGATCTAAAAAGCCACAAACCAATTAGACTTTTTCGGCGTGGTTGTACTTAATAAATAAAGAAAAAAATTTTTTTTTGCAAAAAAAAAAAACAACTTCATCCAAATCCGATAATCAGAACATAACCCAATTTTCATCACAATAGAGTGTATCCTTTCCAACAAACAAAGAAACATCGATATTGGTTAGCGTGATATTGAGTTATTCATCCATTTGTAGCGTACATTCTGAATTCAAATGTAAGACTTATGGGATTTTCTTATGGTTAATATTGCCGCAAATGGGCCAAATTGGACCTCACGGAAAGCACCTTTCAATTAAAAAATAAAAAATAATAAAAATCTTTTACCAAGTCAAAAGTTTTGAGGCAAGAAATATATAAAATACAGTCGAATTAATTACCTCCCCTTTTTACAGAAGTCGGTTAAAAATTATTCTACTGAAGAAGCGGTGAATAATTTAATTGATTGTCCTTGAATAATTTATTATGTTAGACCGTTTCTTTTTATCCTATTTTCCACTCAATGTATAATCGGAATATATTAAAAAAATAGTATTTAAAAACAGCCTATCAATATTGTACTATACAAGAAGTCTTCATATCCTGAAATAATAGGACGAAAATCTAGTTCAATTTTTCACTGTACGATCACATATTACCGTGGAATAGGTGACAACATTTTCCTTGTTACTGCATACATGCTTTACAAATATTTTATTCACATTGTACGTACACAGGTAATAAAACGTTAAATCTAAAATACTTTTCATTAATAATAATAATTGTTTTTATGTCTTGTGCGTATTTATTAAAACTATATTTTTATGGATAAGATTTCACTGATGGACAAATCTTAAAAAAAGGTTTTTCAATTTTCTCTTCATCTCGAAAACTTGTAATACTATTAATGTGTTTGGTTTATAGACATAATATAAGACAAAAACATAATAAAGATAGGTTTCAGTAACCCAAACCCTGTATATGCCTATAGTCACAATTCACAAAATATTTATGTATTTTAATAATATTTTGTCAGAATTGACGTATCTTACCTATTACCATAATGGAATTAAATTTCCCTTATCGGCCGCCCCACCAATTATATAGGTATTACTAAATTGTACTTTGGGTTCATTGCCAGAAATTTGTACAGTCTATTATTGCTCAGATAAGACGCTTGATAGCACAAATGTATACAGTACAAGAAAAAAGAACACCTCAGAAAGGACCAACAGCACCAAAACGAAATAATTATGTGCAAAATGAAAGTGCTGGAATAGAAAGTGTTAAATATCTTATTGTGTTGGAAATGTTACTTGGAGTGAATCGTATATATTTCTTTTGTTGTAGGAAAGTTGTCCGGTGGATGAGTTATGTTTACACCATACTTTTTCTATTTGCTTTAGATACATATCTTATAGCGGATGGTCACATTTATGCTACAGAATTCGTTTTCAAGATCACAGTGGCCGTAGAGCATTTGATTTTAGGCTTAAATGCTATGCTTATACAAGAAAATAAACTTCTAAAATTTTTTTCGACTATAAAAAAATTTGATGAGAACCTCAATATTTTGAATGAAAAAATGCTTTTTACACAAAAACGCCATTATTTTTATGCAATTGGTGCCGCCGTCCTATACAATATATTAGAAGATTTATCAAGTTTATGTTTTTGGTGGCAAAGCGAGTTGAATATATCGATTTCAAATTATTTTCTTTATATACCAGTTACGGTGCATGAGATTGAAATTGTATTTTTCTGTTTTTTGCTCGCGACGATCTCGAAAAGACTTACTGTTTTAAAGGCACATGTTGCAAAAAGCTTTATGGCAAATAATGCTGCAGCAAATGAAACTTGTGAAACCAGTGGATTAGAAGAATTAGCATCAAGAGCGTATCTTGATACAATTTCTTTGTATAATTCGTACGATCTTCTTCATAAATGTTGTAATTATTTAAACTTTATTATAAGTTTCTCGGTAATTATGTTTGTTTTTTACGTTGCTTTTAAGTGCCTAAATTTATGTTAACATTTCTTTTTCTGTTTCAGTTAATTGTAATGCTCGTGGCATCGGGTTTAAATACAATAATGATTTTGAAATTTTGTATTAAAGAGTTTCAGGTCAACACACTGTCAGGGTTTGTTAGTATCCCTTATGTGTACTATTTTGTTTTAGCTTGATGCAATATATAAGAGAAAATCTGGAAACCTATTGTTAAGACACTCTATTCGCATTAAGAACTTCCGTCACCCACTGTCCGCCAGAATACTGGAGGTATAATTATTTCCTCGAGTGGGGATCGAATCTACAGCCTGTCGTGTTTACAGTCGCATATTTGCGCCGTCGTGACTGGCTTCAGTCTATTCTTAATATTATGAATTATTTTTTTCGTTGATTGATTATTATTGATGTATGAATAATTTTATAGGCAGTTAAATCGATCTTTACATTCACTTTATGTCGCTGTATGAAATATATAATTCTCTTGGTCATGCCATGCTACTATTCCAACAGAACAAGGGCACAAGTGGATCAAATTCGTATTATGATTTATGATACATTAAACAGCAATGAACAACTGGGTATGTGTATGAAACTGATATTAGTACATAATACCTTGATTATTACTGTAAATTCATCATTTAATAATAAATAATTTACTTTGCTAGGCTGCTACTTTTTAGATTATATATTATTTTCTGAATCCGTAGTGCTAAAAAAATCAAAAACTCTTCTTTCTCCTGGCATTAATCCTGGTGTTTGCCAGGATCTGCCTTTCTGCTCAACTTTCTCTTGGCACGGTCTTTAACATCCATTAATAATAATAATAATAGTCCGTTAGTCTCACTCAATAGTCCAGTAAATCCAAATTTCATTCCATAGTCCTAGTATAGGTTTCCACATTTTCCATAGTTTCTACGCATTAATCGGCGACCATCTCTGGGCAATTACCTGTGGTTACCCAGAGATGGATCCCGGCTGATGCGTCACAGTAAAACATTTGTATATTCTTTAAGGGGCCTCTACGTGTTGGACCTGTGTCCCCAAGCAAGCCTTCCGAAGAATCGGGTTCTTTTGAATCCGAGTACTATGAAGGAGAAACATAATAATAATAATAATAATTCTTTTTTTTTTCATCTCACAAAGCTTGGTCATAATAAATACACATTTGACACAGAAACCAGAGGCGACTTGAGGCCATTGAGTCTCATGTCCTCCATGTCGATATCCAACAAACACTTCCTTAGGCTTCCGAAATGAGAATTTTTAAATAATTATGACAATATTTTAATCATTTATTTCAAAGTAAGAAATTTTCATTTTAATTTTCAATTTACATTATATTTAATTTTACATTATATTTTTCAGATAAAATAGAAAATCGTAAGCTGAAAGCGTTTTTCCAATTGACTCAACAGAAAACGTTCTCATATACTTTATGGGGTGTTTTAAAATTAGATATGACACTACCCTTAAGTTATACTAGCGTTTGCATCACTTACCTTATTATTATAGTACAATTTTCAAAATTTATTGACTAAGTAAAAAAATTAAAAGAAGTTTAATTAAAATTAAACTGACGTCAAAGAATAAATTTGGAATTTTTAGAGTTAAAAACCTTTATATGAACAAATTTTTTTACAACTTATTGGCAGCTGACACACCGAAAGTATACCGAACTAGGTTTAATGAAAGTTCTAAATCTTCCAACAATATAAAAAATTCAATGCAATGTTTCATATTTTTAAAATCTGTATATAATATATCGAAATATGACAAAAAAAATTGAGCTGTGTTTTATTTTAATTATATTAATATTTTACACTAGTTTCATAATTTCGCTTAAAGCATCATTTCTATCACCAAAATTCAGTACAGTTCTGTTTTAAAAGTAACGATATTTGAACCCGCATCCGCGTAGCAATATGACAACAGCAACAAAATCGAAAGTAAAGAGTATGATGGATTGATGTTTGTTGGTTTTAATTTCCCCTTGACTGAATAGCTATATTAATCTTCATACTCCAGTTACAGTTTGAAGTCACACTACATCATTTAACGCAATTTATGTGACATAATTGAGTGAAAAGGAGAGAGCAAAGTAAGTTATCACTAGATTTTCTTTGGTTTCTCAATAATGTATCTATATATAAACCGTCTGTGAAAGTTTAACGTCATCTTGTGCATGCGAGATATCATACACAGCAGGATAGGCAGGGGACACCCTAGTGTCAAGACACTCCGTTCCCTATTTTTTTGCTGGATTTTGGAGGCATTGCGTGTTGAGTGGCAAAATTCAACTCGACACTGGAGCGAAGAAATCAAAATATTAAATATTTCATTTGGGAATAGTGAAATGGAACCCACAATCTTTTGCGTCTACATTTACTCTTTGTGCTCCCGCGCCACCATTTAGCTTAAGACTTGTCTTTAAAGCTTAGTTTATAGAAATATATTATATGTATATTATAATAAACAAAGCTTAAACTACAAAGAAAAGAAAGAAAAAAGAATTAAGTAACGAAGTTTTCATCGTGTTCTTTAATATTAATACAGTTTCTGCTTGTTGCGGTAAATATTACAAATTTCACTTCAGGTCGATGCCCAGTGACGTCCTTCATCAAATATTCACAGCTCGTTTACGTCCGAGGACAAACAGCTACAGTGTAGTAGGTATATGCGTACTGCTTTATTGAATTTTACTCACCTGTCAGTGTTCGCATGGAAAGAGCGCTTCATTTCCTTATTGGATTTATGGAAAATATATGTTTTGCCTTTTAAGTTATTAAGTAGATTGATTTCGTAGCGCGCATGGTTCTGACTGCAAACGAGACGGTTGTGGATTCGATTCTTATTTAGAGAAAATATTTTCATTTGCTTGCTTCCTGTTATCTCATTCAACACGTAATGTCTAAAAAAGATGAGAATTATGTGGGAAATCGAGTGTCTTAACATCCATCTAGTTTTCTATATGCAGGATAGAGCGTGAAGCTAAAATAAAACAGGTCAAGTGCTAGTAGAACTCGCCCGTCGAGGGTTTCTTGTCTAGTTTAGGATTGTAAGTCAACGGAAAGTACAATCAAAAAGTTGACAACCTTAATTCTGCGTGCTCTGATTCTGCGAGCGTTCTTCTGCATCACTCGTTTTGTATGAAATGAACTACAAACAGATGTTTGTAATGACTTTATCCTGTAAAATAACAATAAATTTAGACTCTTCGGATTTTTAGTGTCATTGAAATTGTAACTTATTACTTCATGGCACATGTCATCACTGTAGGTCATCGAGAAATATTCTATATGTTTGTTTACGCGGCGAATTTCATAGAAAAAGCTACATGAAGAATATTATAACTGTATTGATTTATATATAAGCTTTAATATTTATTTTTGTTTCATTTTAAGCTTGATATATCCATGCTATCTTAAGATAAATGACCTAGTCAAAGGAACAAGAAAGTAATTATATAAGGATGTCGTCTAAAAAGTTACATATTTTTGACAAAGAAGAAATTATAATTTCATAAACCTATCTAAGAATATCATTTACAAAATAATCATGCTTCAGTCTAAAACATTATTGCATTTTACTAAAAATATCACTACTGTACTATACTTTAATTAGAAAAACTTCTATGAAATGAGATTATTTTAAAACATGAAAATGAGAAAGCAAAGGTTCATAAACTTAAGTCATGATACAAATGCAAACAGGATTAATTAAAGTTTAAAATGAACGTGTTAATCAGTATTTATACGCGTCTGTTTCGAACAAGACGAAAACTTTTACAATATCTTTAAATTTTAATAGGTCTTTTTTTTTAATTAAAAATAATTAGCTTCACGCTGTATCCCGCACACAGCAGGATAGGCAGAGGGAACCTTCTGTTAAGACACTCCGTTCCCCACTTTATACTAGTGTTTTATTCGTGGCTTTACCTGATAAAAGTAATAAGTTTAATTACTTTTATCAGGTAAAGCGGGGAACAGACGTATATTAATGGGAAAGTTTTTAAGTATAAATATTTCAAACCTTATTGTCTTCTTCAGTCTAGTTCTTTTTCATACCAATAAAGACGAAACTGTATCGATAATATTATTTTTTTAATTACATAGCTAAAAGTAAACCAATACCATTAAAGTATTTGATCTTGCATTATTATCAATTTTTGTTTGCGCAACGGTTTCTGTCGACATGTAAGATGTGTTTGTTATATTTCAATTATATTGTGATGCGATCATTATTAATTTATTATAGTGGGGAACGGAGTTTTTTAACACTAGGTTCCCTCTGCCTACCCTGGTGTGTGCCGGATACAGCGTGAAGTTGATTAAATTAAAAATAAAATTTAATTATTAAATGAACATAAACATTTTTTTAATCATTATAGTTTATTCATATTTTTAATAATAAATGAATAGATTGTATATTTAAGACTTATTCAAACCAAAGCGTGGTAACTTAACAAGCAATGGCTCTAAAAATTTCGGCGCAAAGAGGGATATTGATAGATTATAACACACACCACATGAAAATTCCATCATATTAAAACAAATATTTAACCTATCACTATTCGAATCAAATTACCGGTGCCTGTAACGCTAACTGTTGTTTTAACGTTAAAATTTCTGCCCTAGTTGTCGTGACGCAGTTATTATAGGCCACAATGGAGAAATAAAAATAAAAATATGTACAAAACACAAACAATAAAAAAAAATGATAAAACAACACGCCGCCGCGAGTACGACAACGCGGAACTATGAAATTCATTCGATCGTGAACATGAATGTATTGTTCAGTTCCAGCCTGTCGTTTAACGAAGTTTTAACACGGAATTGACTTAACT
>JALPMF010000054.1:0-17500 GCA_030704555.1 Heliconius charithonia
ATAACTTATACAATATTATTTAGTTTAACGTAGATTTAGTTTGTTTTTGGAAATGAAATTTCCCATGAAATTTTCTAAGTGTCGGGACTTAGGTGGATTCGGTACAACGAAATTTAAACTTTTTGTATTTTTTCAAAATCTGCTCGGCCGATTCGGACGAGAGAGGTGTCAAACGACGGGGCTCGTAAAGGCCGACACGTAGATGTTAGTGTAGTCCGGGTGGGGTATGGGGTTCGGGAATTATCCGCGAAAAACCCAAAATTAGTCAATTCCGAGTGGATTTTTGAGTAAAAATGCGCTAAGTTGGCGCGTAAAAAATCCGAAAAAATTATTTACAAGTAGGACCGATGCGACCCTACGAATGACATATAAAAAACGGAAATCGGAGACAAAAAATTTTTATCAAAATGTATGAAGAATTACTAAGTACAATTTTGAAAATTATTAAAAATATGAAATTTATATATACAAAACACTTATATAACGATAGATTATTAACTATTAGACATAACTTATACAATATTATTTAGTTTAACGTAGATTTAGTTTGTTTTTGGAAATGAAATTTCCCATGAAATTTTTCTAAGTGTCGGGACTTAGGTGGATTCGGTACAACGAAATTTAAACTTTTTGTATTTTTTCAAAATCTGCTCGGCCGATTCGGACGAGAGAGGGTCAAACGACGGGGCTCGTAAGGCGACACGTAGATGTTAGTGTAGTCCGGGTGGGGTATGGGGTTCGGGAATTATCCGCGAAAAACCCAAAATTAGTCAATTCGAGTGGATTTTTGAGTAAAAATGCGCTAAGTTGGCGCGTAAAAAAATCCGAAAAATTATTTACAAGTAGGACCGATGCGACCCTACGAATGACATATAAAAAACGGAAATCGGAGACAAAAAATTTTTATCAAAATGTATGAAGAATTACTAAGTACAAAAAATTTTGAAAATTATTAAAAATATGAAATTTATATATACAAAACACTTATATAACGATAGATTATTAACTATTAGACATAACTTATACAATATTATTTAGTTTAACGTAGATTTAGTTTGTTTTTGGAAATGAAATTTCCCATGAAATTTTTCTAAGTGTCGGGACTTAGGTGGATTCGGTACAACGAAATTTAAACTTTTTGTATTTTTTTCAAAAATCTGCTCGGCCGATTCGGACGAGAGAGGTGTCAAACGACGGGGCTCGTAAAGGCCGACACGTAGATGTTAGTGTAGTCCGGGTGGGGTATGGGTTCGGGAATTATCCGCGAAAAACCCAAAATTAGTCAATTCCGAGTGGATTTTTGAGTAAAAATGCGCTAAGTTGGCGCGTAAAAAATCCGAAAAAAATTATTTACAAGTAGGACCGATGCGACCCTACGAATGACATATAAAAAACGGAAATCGGAGACAAAAAATTTTTATCAAAATGTATGAAGAATTACTAAGTACAAAAATTTTGAAAATTATTAAAATATGAAATTTATATATACAAAACACTTATATAACGATAGATTATTAACTATTAGACATAACTTATACAATATTATTTAGTTTAACGTAGATTTAGTTTGTTTTTGGAAATGAAATTTCCCATGAAATTTTTCTAAGTGTCGGGACTTAGGTGGATTCGGTACAACGAAATTTAAACTTTTTGTATTTTTTCAAAATCTGCTCGGCCGATTCGGACGAGAGAGGTGTCAAACGACGGGGCTCGTAAAGGCCGACACGTAGATGTTAGTGTAGTCCGGGTGGGGTATGGGGTTCGGGAATTATCCGCGAAAAACCCAAAATTAGTCAATTCCGAGTGGATTTTGAGTAAAAATGCGCTAAGTTGGCGCGTAAAAAATCCGAAAAAATTATTTACAAGTAGGACCGATGCGACCCTACGAATGACATATAAAAAACGGAAATCGGAGACAAAAAATTTTTATCAAAATGTATGAAGAATTACTAAGTACAAAAATTTGAAAATTATTAAAAATATGAAATTTATATATACAAAACACTATATAACGATAGATTATTAACTATTAGACATAACTTATACAATATTATTTAGTTTAACGTAGATTTAGTTTGTTTTTGGAAATGAAATTTCCCATGAATTTTTCTAAGTGTCGGGACTTAGGTGGATTCGGTACAACGAAATTTAAACTTTTTGTATTTTTTTCAAAATCTGCTCGGCCGATTCGGACGAGAGAGGTGTCAAACGACGGGGCTCGTAAAGGCCGACACGTAGATGTTAGTGTAGTCCGGGTGGGGTATGGGGTTCGGGAATTATCCGCGAAAACCCAAAATTAGTCAATTCCGAGTGGATTTTTGAGTAAAAATGCGCTAAGTTGGCGCGTAAAAAATCCGAAAAAATTATTTACAAGTAGGACCGATGCGACCCTACGAATGACATATAAAAAACGGAAATCGGAGACAAAAAATTTTATCAAAATGTATGAAGAATTACTAAGTACAAAAATTTTGAAAATTATTAAAAATATGAAATTTATATATACAAAACACTTATATAACGATAGATTATTAACTATTAGACATAACTTATACAATATTATTTAGTTTAACGTAGATTTAGTTTGTTTTTGGAAATGAAATTTCCCATGAAATTTTTCTAAGTGTCGGGACTTAGGTGGATTCGGTACAACGAAATTTAAACTTTTGTATTTTTTCAAAATCTGCTCGGCCGATTCGGACGAGAGAGGTGTCAAACGACGGGGCTCGTAAAGGCCGACACGTAGATGTTAGTGTAGTCCGGGTGGGGTATGGGGTTCGGGAATTATCCGCGAAAAACCCAAAATTAGTCAATTCCGAGTGGATTTTGAGTAAAAATGCGCTAAGTTGGCGCGTAAAAAATCCGAAAAAATTATTTACAAGTAGGACCGATGCGACCCTACGAATGACATATAAAAAACGGAAATCGGAGACAAAAAATTTTTATCAAAATGTATGAAGAATTACTAAGTACAAAAATTTTGAAAATTATTAAAAATATGAAATTTATATATACAAACACTTATATAACGATAGATTATTAACTATTAGACATAACTTATACAATATTATTTAGTTTAACGTAGATTTAGTTTGTTTTTGAAATGAAATTTCCCATGAAATTTTTCTAAGTGTCGGGACTTAGGTGGATTCGGTACAACGAAATTTAAACTTTTTGTATTTTTTCAAAAATCTGCTCGGCCGATTCGGACGAGAGAGGTGTCAAACGACGGGGCTCGTAAAGGCCGACACGTAGATGTTAGTGTAGTCCGGGTGGGGTATGGGGTTCGGGAATTATCCGCGAAAAACCCAAAATTAGTCAATTCCGAGTGGATTTTTGAGTAAAAATGCGCTAAGTTGGCGCGTAAAAAATCCGAAAAAATTATTTACAAGTAGGACCGATGCGACCCTACGAATGACATATAAAAAACGGAAATCGGAGACAAAAAATTTTTATCAAAATGTATGAAGAATTACTAAGTACAAAAATTTTGAAAATTATTAAAAATATGAAATTTATATATACAAAACACTTATATAACGATAGATTATTAACTATTAGACATAACTTATACAATATTATTTAGTTTAACGTAGATTTAGTTTGTTTTTGGAAATGAAATTTCCCATGAAATTTTTCTAAGTGTCGGGACTTAGGTGGATTCGGTACAACGAAATTTAAACTTTTTGTATTTTTTCAAAATCTGCTCGGCCGATTCGGACGAGAGAGGTGTCAAACGACGGGGCTCGTAAAGCCGACACGTAGATGTTAGTGTAGTCCGGGTGGGGTATGGGTTCGGGAATTATCCGCGAAAAACCCAAAATTAGTCAATTCCGAGTGGATTTTTGAGTAAAAATGCGCTAAGTTGGCGCGTAAAAAATCCGAAAAAATTATTTACAAGTAGGACCGATGCGACCCTACGAATGACATATAAAAAACGGAAATCGGAGACAAAAAATTTTTATCAAAATGTATGAAGAATTACTAAGTACAAAAATTTTGAAAATTATTAAAAATATGAAATTTATATATACAAAACACTTATATAACGATAGATTATTAACTATTAGACATAACTTATACAATATTATTTAGTTTAACGTAGATTTAGTTTGTTTTGGAAATGAAATTTCCCATGAAATTTTTCTAAGTGTCGGGACTTAGGTGGATTCGGTACAACGAAATTTAAACTTTTGTATTTTTTCAAAAATCTGCTCGGCCGATTCGGACGAGAGAGGTGTCAAACGACGGGGCTCGTAAAGGCCGACACGTAGATGTTAGTGTAGTCCGGGTGGGGTATGGGGTTCGGGAATTATCCGCGGAAAAACCCAAAATTAGTCAATTCCGAGTGGATTTTGAGTAAAAATGCGCTAAGTTGGCGCCGTAAAAAATCCGAAAAAATTATTTACAAGTAGGACCGATGCGACCCTACGAATGACATATAAAAAACGGAAATCGGAGACAAAAAATTTTATCAAAATGTATGAAGAATTACTAAGTACAAAAATTTTGAAAATTATTAAAAATATGAAATTTATAATATACAAAACACTTATATAACGATAGATTATTAACTATTAGAACATAACTTATACAATATTATTTAGTTTAACGTAGATTTAGTTTGTTTTTGGAAATGAAATTTCCCATGAAATTTTTCTAAGTGTCGGGACTTAGGTGGATTCGGTACAACGAAATTTAAACTTTTTTGTATTTTTTCAAAATCTGCTCGGCCGATTCGGACGAGAGAGGTGTCAAACGACGGGGCTCGTAAGGCGACACGTAGATTTAGTGTAGTCCGGGTGGGGTATGGGGTTCGGGAATTATCCGCGAAAAACCCAAAATTAGTCAATTCCGAGTGGATTTTTGAGTAAAAATGCGCTAAGTTGGCGCGTAAAAAATCCGAAAAAATTATTTACAAGTAGGACCGATGCGACCCTACGAATGACATATAAAAAACGGAAATCGGAGACAAAAAAATTTTATCAAAATGTATGAAGAATTACTAAGTACAAAAATTTTGAAAATTATTAAAAATATGAAATTTATATATACAAAACACTTATATAACGATAGATTATTAACTATTAGACATAACTTATACAATATTATTTAGTTTAACGTAGATTTAGTTTGTTTTTGAAATGAAATTTCCCATGAAATTTTTTCTAAGTGTCGGGACTTAGGTGGATTCGGTACAACGAAATTTAAACTTTTTGTATTTTTCAAAATCTGCTCGGCCGATTCGGACGAGAGAGTGTCAAACGACGGGGCTCGTAAAGGCCGACACGTAGATGTTAGTGTAGTTCCGGGTGGGGTATGGGGTTCGGGAATTATCCGCGAAAAACCCAAAATTAGTCAATTCCGAGTGGATTTTTGAGTAAAAATGCGCTAAGTTGGCGCGTAAAAAATCCGAAAAAATTATTTACAAGTAGGACCGATGCGACCCTACGAATGACATATAAAAAACGGAAATCGGAGACAAAAATTTTTATCAAAATGTATGAAGAATTACTAAGTACAAAAATTTTGAAAATTATTAAAATATGAAATTTATATATACAAAACACTATAATAACGATAGATTATTAACTATTAGACATAACTTATACAATATTATTTAGTTTAACGTAGATTTAGTTTGTTTTTGGAAATGAAATTTCCCATGAAATTTTTTCTAAGTGTCGGGACTTAGGTGGATTCGGTACAACGAAATTTAAACTTTTTTGTATTTTTTCAAAATCTGCTCGGCCGATTCGGACGAGAGAGGTGTCAAACGACGGGGCTCGTAAAGGCCGACACGTAGATGTTAGTGTAGTCCGGGTGGGGTATGGGGTTCGGGAATTATCCGCGAAAAACCCCAAAATTAGTCAATTCCGAGTGGATTTTTGAGTAAAAATGCGCTAAGTTGGCGCGTAAAAAATCCGAAAAAATTATTTACAAGTAGGACCGATGCGACCCTACGAATGACATATAAAAAACGGAAATCGGAGACAAAAAATTTTTATCAAAATGTATGAAGAATTACTAAGTACAAAAATTTTGAAAATTATTAAAATATGAAATTTATATATACAAAACACTTATTATAACGATAGATTATTAACTATTAGACATAACTTATACAATATTATTTAGTTTAACGTAGATTTAGTTTGTTTTTGGAAATGAAATTTCCCATGAAATTTTTCTAAGTGTCGGGACTTAGGTGGATTCGGTACAACGAAATTTAAACTTTTGTATTTTTTCAAAATCTGCTCGGCCGATTCGGACGAGAGAGGTGTCAAACGACGGGGCTCGTAAAGGCCGACACGTAGATGTTAGTGTAGTCCGGGTGGGGTATGGGGTTCGGGAATTATTCCGCGAAAACCCAAAATTAGTCAATTCCGAGTGGATTTTTGAGTAAAAATGCGCTAAGTTGGCGCGTAAAAAATCCGAAAAAATTATTTACAAGTAGGACCGATGCGACCCTACGAATGACATATAAAAAACGGAAATCGGAGACAAAAAATTTTTATCAAAATGCTATGAAGAATTACTAAGTACAAAAAATTTTGAAAATTATTAAAAATATGAAATTTATATATACAAAACACTTATATAACGATAGATTATTAACTATTAGACATAACTTATACAATATTATTTAGTTTAACGTAGATTTAGTTTGTTTTGGAAATGAAATTCCCATGAAATTTTTCTAAGTGTCGGGACTTAGGTGGATTCGGTACAACGAAATTTAAACTTTTTGTATTTTTTCAAAATCTGCTCGGCGATTCGGACGAGGAGAGGTGTCAAACGACGGGGCTCGTAAAGGCCGACACGTAGATGTTAGTGTAGTCCGGGTGGGGTATGGGGTTCGGGAATTATCCGCGAAAAACCCAAAATTAGTCAATTCCGAGTGGATTTTTGAGTAAAAATGCGCCTAAGTTGGCGCGTAAAAATCCGAAAAAAATTATTTACAAGTAGGACCGATGCGACCCTACGAATGACATATAAAAAACGGAAAATCGGAGACAAAAAATTTTTATCAAAATGTATGAAGAATTACTAAGTACAAAAATTTTGAAAATTATTAAAAATATGGAAATTTATATATACAAAACACTTATATAACGATAGATTATTAACTATTAGACATAACTTATACAATATTATTTAGTTTAACGTAGATTTAGTTTGTTTTTGGAAATGAAATTTCCCATCGGTTAGGTTAGGTTAGGTTAGGTTAGGTTAGGTTAGGTTAGGTTAGGTTAGGTTAGGTTAGGTTAGGTTAGGTTAGGTTAGGTTAGGTTAGGTTAGGTTAGGTTAGGTTAGGTTAGGTTAGGTTAGGTTAGGTTAGGTTAGGTTAGGTTAGGTTAGGTTAGGGTTAGGTTAGGTTAGGTTAGGTTAGGTTAGGTTAGGTTAGGTTAGGTTAGGTTAGGTTAGGTTAGGTTAGGTTAGGTTAGGTTAGGTTAGGTTAGGTTAGGTTAGGTTAGGTTAGGTTAGGTTAGGTTAGGTTAGGTTAGGTTAGGTTAGGTTAGGTTAGGTTAGGTTAGGTTAGGTTTAGGTTAGGTTAGGTTAGGTTTAGGTTAGTTAGGTTAGGTTAGGTTAGGTTAGGTTAGGTTAGGTTAGGTTAGGTTAGGTTAGGTTAGGTTAGGTTAGGTTAGGTTAGGTTAGGTTAGGTTAGGTTTAGGTTAGGTTAGGTTAGTTAAGGTTAGGTTAGGTTAGGTTAGGTTAGGTTAGGTTAGGTTAGGTTAGGTTAGGTTTTTTTTTTTTTTTTTGGGAGTTGAATCCCATTACATTAAATTTTTATTACTTATTCCAGACTACACTTCCGACCGCAGTCCTCGCTAATGTATACGGGCGGCCGGGGTCGGTCATGCAGACATGTTGGACTTACATTATT
The DNA here is from genome assembly GCA_030704555.1 of Heliconius charithonia. Classification (NCBI taxonomy): domain Eukaryota; kingdom Metazoa; phylum Arthropoda; class Insecta; order Lepidoptera; family Nymphalidae; genus Heliconius; species Heliconius charithonia. The sequence continues at coordinate 7,889 of JALPMF010000054.1, forward strand.
TTTATACATAACTTTATATACTTTTTAACTTTATGTTACAGACTTATATAAAATTTTACCAAGAGATTTACATTTTTATAAACATATATTACATATAAATTGAGACACATTTTGCCACAAGACAACTTAAATAACTACAATATTATATTATAAGACAATCAGCAATTTTTTATATACAATAGTTTTTTAAGACACAATTTTTTAAGAGCATTTTTATAAACACATATTATTACGATAGATAACAGTACGAGATTTTTTACCTAATATTATATTTGAAATAACTACAAGTTTGATAACACATCGTTGTATATATTCATTGAAAGGCGCATTTTTAAAACTAAGTTAATACAAATTAAAAAGAGGATGACAAACATTTAAATAATTACAATAAACAAAGTACACATAATCAATTATTTATATTCCCAAAATCTATTTTACATTTGATTTGAACCTATCATGTATTGGACTGTTGGACAATTGGATGAGGTGGCTGAGTGCTCCGTGTTTAATTTACTATTAGTTTTTCCGGTTGTATTTTGCACAATTAAAACAATTAGGGGTAGAGTTACTTAGGGAGTGTGGGCATTCGGCTACTTGATGGGACGTTTCAGCACAGTGTGAACAAGGTGTGCAGTCAGACTGGCAGTTTTTGCTGACATGCCCGAACTGCAGACACTTGTAACACTGAATGAACGGGGAAAAGTCCCCCACAAAGACTTGTTGATAGTCGACGTTCAACCGACCGAGATGAATAGCTTCTCGCCACACAGGCGGGGCTACGATGAAGACGGCATTATATAAATTAGGATTTTTGTTATTATTGCGTTTGAAGCGAAGTTTTAAATCGTCTGGTTCTTTAATAATTTGTTTAATGGAGGGATTCTGTTGGACAACAATGGATGTCAATTCCTCAAGAGGAATGTCCGTAGACACCCCCTTGAGGATGAACATTGGACGGAGTTTCTTAGCAGGTTCGGCGTTAACTATGGTTGATGTTTGAGTAAATCAAGCGTTTCATGACATTGAGTCTCGTTGTGAAAATTCAAACTCTAATTTTTATTTTTAGAGATAGCTTTACCCGTGTGGGCGCAAAACTTTTCTCGCGAAAGGAGACGCTTTTTTTAAATTTACTAATGGTTTCTTTTTTATTTTCAGATTCTACGATGGGGGAGAACAACAATGGCAGGCTTATACGTCGATTTGGGGGACTTCTCGGAGGGCGGGGAGGCTTGGCAGCAGCTACCTGAGCGTAGGAAGGCACCAAACACTTAGGTAAGTTCCTCTTTGAGCTCGGATTTTAATTGGTTAGGTTAGGTTAGGTTAGGTTAGGTTAGGTTAGGTTAGGTTAGGTTAGGTTAGGTTAGGTTAGGTTAGGTTAGGTTAGGTTAGGTTAGGTTAGGTTAGGTTAGGTTAGGTTAGGTTAGGTTAGGTTAGGTTAGGTTAGGTTAGGTTAGGTTAGGTTTAGGTTAGGTTAGGTTAGGTTAGGTTAGGTTAGGTTAGGTTAGGTTAGGTTAGGTTAGGTTAGGTTAGGTTAGGTTAGGTTAGGTTAGGTTAGGTTAGGTTAGGTTAGGTTAGGTTAGGTTAGGTTAGGTTAGGTTAGGTTAGGTTTTTTTTTTTTTTTTTTTTTGGGGTTGTTTCCCATGAACAAATTTTTGTAGCATTTCCTGTACACTCGTTTTTCCGAAGTCCTCGCTATAGGATACGGGCGGCTTGGGTCTGACGAGTGTACAATGGACTTATAATTCTTTTTTGAACAAATGTTAAATTTTGAGACCTTTTTAGTTTTTACACACATAGAATATATTTACAAATTATTATTTACCTTCTAGTATACAAATTTTTAAGACTCAGTAACTTATTATAATAACTTAATTGTAAATCTTTTTCACATTTTTTTTTTTTTTTTTTTTTTTTTTTTTTTTTTTTTTTTTTGTTACTATATATATATATATATGTATATGAATATAGGAAAGTATAATCTTTTCTCTTTTTCGAAATTTTTTTTTTTTTTTTTTTTTTTTTTTTTTTTTTTTTTTTTTATTATTAATATATATACAATTGTTAACCTAACTTACAGATAGTTAAACTTAACTTAATTCTAAAGTAATATACAATTATTTATGTATGTACAGTTTATTTACAGTTATTATTTTTAAGAAATGTGTCGAGTCCGATTCGCGCTTTATGTTTTGTTAAGTTCTTTAATGAACTTATAATTTGTTTAGAGTATAAATTAAATGAATTTACAGTTTCAGGATGCTGTGCAAGCTCGGATGTTTTGTACGGATCGACATTGAAGTATTGGCAAGTTAGTTCATGATTTGATCTGTGTAAAACTATAATATGGACATTCTTTGAGGAGGTGCTCTATGGTTTGGATTTATCCGCATTGCAGGGGCACTTGTTGTCATTTGTAATTTTAAATCTATGTAAATACTGCTTAGAGAAGGAATGACCTGTTAAGATTTGTGTATTATAAAATGAAGGTGTGCAGTAGCTGTAAAATTTTGAGATGGCAGCCAATCTGGAAACCATTTTCCTGGTTATTTCACCCTGTGCAGAGCTTGTATAAATGTTATTATGTTCAATAAGGTTTTGGTCTTTTATTTTACTTTTTACGTAGCTAATTGGGAATTCACAAAAGTCCGGTTGTTTGTGTAATTGGGCCGCAGCTTTGGCTGCTAGGTCCGCCTCTTCATTTCCTAGTATCCCTGAGTGTGCTTTAGTCCATACGAAGGTGATTTGCTATGGACGATTTAATGTATCTTGGTGTATTTTAACTACAAAGCTATTGGTGGAGTTAGGGTTGCTTATCTCGTGAAGCGCCGACATGCAATCAGATAAAATTGAAACCTGCTTCGAGATGGCGTGTTTGTTTATACCCATTCCACTGCTCGCTCCAGTGCGAATAGTTTCCCTTGAAACACCGAGCAGCTGGAATGAAGTTTCAATTTAAGCACAGTTTTTGGAGTTTTGTTCTCGATATATGACCACGGCTGCTCCTATCTTTCCTTCCTGGTCTTTACTTCCATCTGTGTAAATCTTAACCGTTGATTGTATTGTAATCTCGTCTATTTCATTTTGGTTCTTTGCGCTGTATATATTAACATTTACCTTTTGTGCTGGATGAAGAAGAAACTTGGGGCACGTAGGGTGTTTGCAAATTTTAAATCAGTAGGAGGAAACAACTTGTTCTATTGATTCTAGTATTTTCTATGGTCTGCACTTCCAATATTTTTAGATGAAGAGGGGTCTGATTGGCTAATGCTATGGCTGCTACGGTTGAGATGGTTCTAAAAACCCTTGATTTCGCGTTATGGCGAATCCTCTTTGGAATGAATTAATTTATTTACGACGGTTTTGTATTTGACTGCTGTACCCCAAATACCTGCAGCGTACGTGATTATGGGTTGAACAACCTGCCTATAAATTATGGATATATTCTCGCTATGTATTCCCCAGGTTGGAGCGGTGAAAATGCAGAGCCTTTTATATATATTTTGTGCTTTATGTATTGCTTGATTGACATGCTTAATGAAATTTAATTTATTATCTATTATAACTCCCAACACTTTTACCTCTGTTTGGTGCTTAATTACTATATTATTAAACTTAATAACTGCTTTTTGGCTTTTTTGGAAAAAGATATTAATTGCGTTTTATCAGGACCGAAATTTAGTTTTACATTTTCGCCCCAATCTGTGATTATTTTTATGGCGCTATTTGTGGCTGTTTGTAGGCTATCTAAATTATTTGCCTCGACTATAAGGAGCACATCGTCCGCGAATGCCTGTATATGGCAGCCCTCTGGAAGATCACATTCCAAAAGCTCGTCCAATATGATGTTCCAGAAGACTGGACCACACACAGAGCCCTGTATGCATCCTCGTGTCATGGCTTTTGAGGCAGAAGAGTCCGCAAAGTTAATAATAACTAGTCTATTGCATAAATAATTCTTAATAAGCTTATATATATTTTTATAGCATTTAATATGTATTAATCTTTTGAGTAGCGCTGGCCACCAAGCGTTATCAAAAGCTGCTTTTATATCTAGAGAGACGGCGAGGACAAGGTTTTTATTTTTAATTGCTAATTTAATTTTATCTATAGCCGAATGTAGAGCATCAACTGTGGACTTTTGTGCTTTGAAACCGAATTGACGTGGATTATCTAAATTGTTTTTGTACATATGATAGTTCAACCTGTTTACTATTAGCTTCTCCCAAGATTTTGCCAAAAATATTTAACAGTCCAATTGGCTGTAAGAGGCGACGTCATCATATTTGGTTTTGTTAGGTTTGGGAATCGCAATTACATGAGCTATTTTCCAGATGTCTGGAAAGTATGAGATCTCGAGGCATCTATTATATAATTTGGTAATTAAAATAGGGCAAACGTTAAATGCAGCATGGCAAAATGTCGGATGTGAGGTGATCAGGGCCAGGCGCTTTTTTAGGGCTCATTGATTTGAATGCATGTTAATCTCCTCTATTGTAAATTGTAGGTCGTCGGGAGTGTCAGGAGTAATATTTATGTAGACTTCTAGTTATGGAGTGCTGGGAAAGTTTATCAGGGGTGTCATCAGGGAAAAAAGTGCTTAATAGAAGATTGGCTGTGTCTATACTAGATTTAGTGTGAACCCCGTTTGAAGATTAAAGTAGAAGGTGGTTTATATTTGCAGTTGATTTTAAAAGCCTGTTAGTGACCGCCCACACATCCTCTTTGCCTTGCCGACTACAAAAGTCTCTGAAATTTTCTCTCGAAGCGTTACTTATGCATTGGCATATTTATTTTAATTTCTTCGCGCTCTTTTAAAGCGTTAACAATCGGTTTTTTACTCTTGACTAAATCTTGAATGCGATGATGCATGTGAATGACCTGTAATTTAAGCGACTGGAGTTCTTCGTTCCACCAAGGAACGAAGGACTCCATTCGTTTTTTCTTTGTAAATAGTGAGTCACAAGTGTTTTGTATAATTACAGTAAATTTTTTGGTAAACTCCTCGATTCAATTGTTGTAGCGTTTTCTAAGTTTATTTGTAACATATTGTTGTGCTTGAGATTTTCTGATAATTTATTATGAAATTTATCCCAGTCTGCCTTATTCGTGCTATATTTAAATGTGGATTTTTTGTTATTTTTATTAAGTTTTTTGGGGCTAATTGCAAAGTCAAATGTGATGGCTTCGTGGTCTGATGATGGGCATGCTAGTGGGTTTACATTCCAATCGATTATTTTTGACACAATATTTGGAGAAACTATTGTTAAATCTATTATTGAGGACCGTATCTTACCATGCGTTATTGTTTTATATGTTGGTGTATCCCCTATGTTACATACAAATAGATCGTTTGAAGTGACCAGGTTATTGATTTCATCACCCCTCTTATTATTTTTACGGCTACCCCAGGAGGTATGCCAACCGTTGAGGTCACCACCGACAATCAACCAATCTCTTTTGAGGTCTTTAGCTAAGCATTCCAGCTTAGCTATTGTGTTGCCATGGTCTTGATCTGGTTCTATGTAGACACTTGGCGATTATCAATCTGCGACCCCGTAATCCCCAGCTGCACTACACTGATGTTGGGTGTTAGAATGCTGCGTGAGCATCATCGGTGAACCAAGACCTTGTTTCATTATAATGCAAGCTTTTAACTCTATCATGTTCGCGCTATTTTTGAAATTACACAATATCCTGGTATTCCTTTCATCTCGTTTCATTACTTGTATTGTGGTTCACTGATGATTCCCACGTCAAATCCCACCTTTAACAAAGTATTCTGTAAACTCGTATTGCCATGCATACGAACGTCCAACGTTACATTGAATAAATTTAATACTATTTGATCTTATTATCACTTAACTTGTTGTTTTTATTTTTAATATCCATAATCTATTTTGGTTTTATTTGATTTTGCATGTATTTAACAGTTGGACAGTTCGTAGATGTGGCAATATGGTTTATGTCTACTTTGTTACCGGTTTTACTTGTATTATTGTATTTAACACAGTTATAACAACTTGGTTTCTTTATTTTGCAGGTGGCGTGCGGCAGCTGGAGACTTGGTGGGTAGTTGTCGGCGCAGTATGCGCAGGGCTGGCAGTCGGACGTACAGTTTTTACTGATATGCCCAAACTGCAAGCACCTGTAGCATTGGATAAATGGGGAGAATTCACCAACGAACACTTTTCTGGTGGTCCACATTCAGCCTGCCTAGGTGAGTGGCTTCGTGCCATACCGCTGGACTGACAATAAACACCACATTATACAGGTTAGTATTCCTATTATTATTTCTTTTAAATTTAAGTTTCAAATCATCCTCTGAATTAACTAATTGTTCTATTGTACTATTTTGCTGTTTAATAATGCCAGCCAGTTCCTCAATGGGGATATCGTTGGAGACTCCTTTTAGAATCAACATAGGACGTAGTTTTTTCGCTGGTTCTGCTGTAATAGTTGCAGAATTTTTTAAGTTGGCTAGCGTTTCTTCGCATTGTACCTGATTTTGGAACTCAACGCGTATTTTATTTTTGGATATCGGCTGAACTCTAACCGGCGCGTAATTCTTGTTGCGGAAAGTTATACTCTTTTTAAAATTATTTATTGGTCTTTTTTAGAAGCAAACATTCTCTTTAGATGTTACTACGATGGCGGGTTTGTATGCAGATTTGGCGGCTTTAGTGGAGGAAGAGGATTTACTGCTATTAGTGTTATTATTTGTAAGTATTTGAGCGTAAGTAGTAGTATTTTTGTAATTATGTCTGACTGGAGTTCTGTTTTAATTTATTAATTTCCTCCCTCATTACTGCGACTAGTTCCTGTTTGAGGTTATATTATTATCGGAGGGAGGTAGAGGTAGAGATGGAGATGGAGGTGGGGGGACAGACTTATCTGGCGGCCAGCACTTCCGAAGAAGATAAACTTTTTAATAAGTTGTCTGTTGCTTTTCTAATTTCCGACGAAGCGGTTATTATAAATTTTTTATTTGTAGTTGTGACACTCCTGTTCTCTCCTACCGCGTGTTATAATGGATGTGGTTATGAGTTTACTACGGTACTGTATGAAGCCAAATCATGGACAGAACTTGCAAGAGCCGGGAGAGGTTTGTCTGCTTTAAGAGCAGTGGACGCTTTGCTTTTGGACTTAGGCTGCTTTGCGACTGGTCGTCGAGGGATATGTCAGGTGATATTTGCAGAACCATAGGGGAGATGTCTGGACTCTCACTGCTAGCGCAGAGCTCGTCCTGCACAGAACATTCCGAACCTGCACATGCTTGAGAACCGGTAGGTTGATCGACTGAAACTTCCATAGTGATTCGCGACTGAGTCAGAATTTTACGCTGTTTTGGTGGCGTGCGAATCATTTTGACTGTTTACAATAATGTAACTAATTATATTAATTATATTAAAATTAAAACCAGTGTTAGTTACGCAAAGGTAAAGTAAAAGTAAAATAAAATCTAAAAAATAAAATTATAATAAATTCTCTGTTAGTGGCAGGGGTGCCACGACAAGTCCCTACACTATAATATTTAATATGAATTCTCTTTAGTATAAGAGGCCACGGCCAGTCCCTATACATATAATGGGTAAGTGATGGGTGTGATTGCCACAGCGTGTGAACTATGACTATCTAACATTTATATTTATTTCGAATTAATATATTAACTGTAGAAATTCAAATTATATACTTTACTTACTATTATTATAATATTAAAAATATCTTTTTAAAACTATTATCGGAATTATATACAAATTATATATAGAGCAGAATTACTAATTGTTGTAATATTTAACCTAAATTGCAAGACACTGTGCTTAATATCTTATCTAGTATATTATTGGTAGTTATGTGTATAAAATTAAAACAAAATGTAGCAAAAATAAGTCAAAAGTAAAATATGATAAATTCTTGTAGTACAAGTTGTCACAACCGGCCCCTATACGATAATATTTAGTGCAGGGTGCCACTACCTGTCCCTATACTATAATATTTATTCCTGTTAAATATTAGACTAAGTAATGAATTTCAAATTTTATATGTTTACTTACTAAATTTTATGAAGATAAAACTTATATATGTATGTAGTTATATATGTAATGTAGTTATATTATTAATATTCAAATTTATATAAACTAAAAATTATTTCCTATATTATTTTTACCCTCTTATATAATATACAAACGTAACATAAACCTAAACTATACTTATACTATATTTAAACATATATACCAAGCAAAGCAAAACAAATTAAAAGTTAAATACAACAGAACTTAAATATAATAAATTCCCTGTACTACAAGGTACCACGACCAGTCCCTTACTATAAAATTTAAGCAAATTCCCTGTTGTACAAGTATGCCACGGCCGGGTCCCTGTACTAAGGAGAGTATGGCGTGATTGTCACAGTGTATACACTATGATTATTTAGTATTTATATATATTTATTATTTATCAGACTGGACTGTAAAAATTCCAAAGTATATGTATTTACTTAGAATTTATAATGTTAAAAATGTCTTTTTTTAAAATCAATTGGGTTATTAGTTTGATAAAAGGTTATACTTTATCGAAACTTATATGCAAATATATTAGAGCAATGTTACTAATTATTATGATATTTAACATAAATCGCATTACACTGTATTTTAAATCTTATTCTAATATATTATTAACAATTATATATATATAATTAAAACAAAAATGTAAAAAAAATTAATAGTATTGGCACACTGCTTAGAGTCTCTATCTGCTATACACTGTGGTCGCGGGCTATGCCTTGCATAGCTTGGGTGACACAGACTATGAACGACACTTTTAGCAAAAATTACGTTACGAGTTTCGATTTTGATTTTCACTTTTTTGTTTATTGTTGGATTCTGGTGGGACTTTTTCCAAAAGGTAGCTTGCGACCAAAAAATGATCTCTGCCGATTTCCACCAGAATCGACACACGGGAAAGTATTTAAAACTGCGATAATATAGTTTTCCTATTTTAATGAAGTCTGTCACTTACCAGAAAGTGTAGCAACTCGGATATCACAGAATCTACTTTATATAATGAAATGAAATTTTGCACAGGTGTTCACTGATAACTAGGCTATTGAATTGTATAAAAAAATTGTAGGTCCTGATTTGAAATTTTTGAGAATATTAACACTTAAATTTATTATCACTTGTAATTTACTAGTTTTTTCCCGATAACTCTCTAACTAAATACACTATTTCAGTCTGTTTGCAGATTTTGTACAAGGGGAAACACTCCGCGTCGATCAATGTATATTGTCCGTTCTCTCGACTCTTCCGTTCAAAAACGAGCCGCACGTCCGGTTTCTACTATTATTTTGGAAAATCCTTAATATCTTCTAAATTTACACTTCAAAAATTACAAAACTTTGCACAATTGTTCTTGATTATATTGTCTATAGAAAGAATTATAAAAATATGGGGTCATCGATTGAATTTTTGCGTATTAGTCCTTTGAAATTAAATTTTTGGATAAAAATTGTTCATTTTTCCGCGGTTTTTTCTCATTATCTCCCGATTTTGCCAACGGATTTTCAATTTTTAAACAGATTCTAAAAGGCCTTACCAAGGCGCATCTATCGATATA
>JALPMF010000055.1:0-47049 GCA_030704555.1 Heliconius charithonia
AACACGATTGGTAGTTCCCTCCTAACGAACAAACATTATTATCTACAACGTGACGAAAATAATGGTATTTAAAGTACCTTTCTTTATAACCTTTACGCTATTTCCTGCATTGCAGGGTACGCAGAGGGAACCTATTGTTAAGACACTTCATCCCCCACGTGGAAGTCAATAAATATAATTTAAATACTATCCATATAACAAGCAAATGTGACCCAGCTACAAAACTGGTGCGACGCCACACTTACACAGTATCATATAAAGTATTAGGTATTATATCCTTATTCCTTAATATACTTCCAACTCATCTTGTAACGGAAAGCTCAGGAAGAGAAGAAGATCCTCACATTTTCCATCACAATAGAATAACTAAAACTCACAAGCAATATTGACTGAGCGAGGGGAGGTAGGTGTCGCAATAACGTCGAGTTACATTTGCCGCTAGTGCCCACTGAGGCGGACGCTATTTCATATTTTGTTGTAATCTGTAATACGCACGTGTCTCGCGATAGGGTCGCTATCTTGCAGATAGTGAGTTAAATGTTATCAACGACAGTACAGTGGTACCACCACCCACAAACTTATGGGACATTTTTGGGCTTGTAATTGAAGTTTATAGGTCAATAAATTGAACTTGAACCTGTGATGCAGAGGACAAAATTAGATTTTTTTTAATTTACATGAAATATCATAACATATTATGTTTGAACTAGATTTTAACAACGGAATTAATAAGTTACACAATAATATAAATTCTTATTATTATGGAAATTCGCATATGTGCGTGACATATATTAATATTTTTATTTTAGACAGTTTGACTTAATAATGAGTTGCATAGTTTTTTTCTTATATTTGTTATAAATTTATTGTTGTTATCCTTAATTGTACAAAAGTTTCAAAAATAAACTACCGATTTTGTTACTCACTTTAGGTGCGCTTAATTTTTTTTCTCTCAGTTTAAATTTAACAAGACTGTTATTGTTACACACTTCTATTTTGTTTAAGTTTAAAAATATTGGAGTGATGCTCACCCTGTCGCTTTTGTGTGTAAAAAAGTGTTGCCGCAGGTTAAATAAATATAAAAAATATACAATTGCAGAGATTTTTTCAGATTGGTATAATGCCTTAAATTTTTATTTTATTACCAATATTTTTTCCAAAATTTCCCTGGTTTCATTTTACATTTTTATATTTGTTATTGTACGAAGTACATGAAACTTCTTATGGACCTAAAGATAGGAAACACTAATAAAAAGTAGGTGCGGTCACTTATATTTGCAAAATTGTTGATACATAAAAAAATTGAGAAATGATAAATAGATACATGATTTCATTTAAAATGTAAATTTTATGCTTATTTATTTTTGATATTATACAAATATGTATGATATTGATAACATTTTTCTCATTAACGTAGAAATTCTCCATCGCCCCACTCCACTTGAGTTATGTTTCGACACAAAAGCTTATTTAATAAGTCCATGAATGAATTTGGCCATAATGTTTTTTGCTACAACTAATATAACGCTATATGTGTTTTGATACAATTAATTCAAAACAATTGCACACATTATTATTTTAAAGTTTTAAATAATTCTTATTAAAGTATTTACAGTTTTTTAGGCCCATAACAAATTTTATGTAGTTTTTATTAAATAAGAAATATAAAAATTGAATAAATGAAACCGGCACAATTTTGGGACAGTAACAAAGAGAAAAATTGGTAACGAAAAAGTGTAAGGTATGGTGTACATGCATACGAATCTGTAAAAATCTCAAATTCATATTTTTTTAATTTATTTCAAACACTAATAAAATAGAATTAATCTAATCAACTTCATAATATTTTTGTATTTTTTGAGGGAAGGTAAGGATGTTAGCGTTTTAGGCTTAGATTTATCACATTATACAAATTTCTTAGAATCTACAGGTTTCAAACTAAATATTATTTAATAATAACATTTGTTTAATGCTGTATGACCTTATATGCATTACTAAACTATTAACTGATATTTGATGGTTTTATTTACAATTTTCCTCAGATAACGTTTATTTTTTCCTAATGACATTTTCTTGCACTAAGCACTAATTTCTGATTATACTTTACCACATAAAATTAACAAGAAAAAAAGTAACGAAATACATGTCTTTTTTTGTTATTGTTGTTCACGTGTTCAACTATTATTTTGTGATAAAGACATTTTAAGATTTTATATAGTTTGGATACATAAATAAATGTGTCAAACGTCACAGGAATATAAATATTTTTGTTATGTTTTATAATTACAACCATACATAAATTATATGAAAACATAAGAAAATTTGTACTAATATTCTGAATCCTTCTGTAACGTTGTACTGAAACACCACCAACATAAAAATCGTAATGTTAGAAAATCTAACAACTTTTGCTACAGTTTTGATTAACTTGGGGAGATTTAGTCAGCGCACGCCACCGACGGATAAGTCAATATTAGACAAGAACATGAAAAATACATATATCAGAGAAGTTTGAAGGTGTTCCTCGAAGTGTAAGTGAGGAACGTTCCTCGGGTCGGAAATCCGGCGCTCTAATAAAAACACCGTTTATTCGAATTGCCGACTCGCCCGAGCGGAGGGGATCAAGGGACACGCATGCCTCAATATAAAACGACTATCTTATTACCCGAGGTGTGGGTTCGATGTTTGTACAAGCTAAGCTTATCAACTTCCGTTGTTTTTTACTTATGATGCTGTTTTTGACGTTGATCTAAAATAAATCTATCTTTATATCAAAACAGTGGCAGATTTACTGAAGTTACAGCTGGTTTTTGTTAATTTAAGAATATTTTGAAGGATTTCCAACCTCTCCAATATTATACCGTCGTGGCGCAGCGGCACAGGTACAGCAGGTCGGCTGAGGACCGCCTCTTGGCAAATTATTCAAAGGTACACCTTCGCAGGATGACTTCTAAACACTGGTTAACTTTAAAGCCTCGATGTCGGTTGCCATGTACAGTATGTTATATTTTAGGTCTTACAAATAAACTATTTTTTTTCTCATAATAACATTTTTTTTATGTCATGCCACCTAAAAAGACTTGAAAATATTATTAAAATGTATGAGGATTTACGCTTTGAATTGATATCACAATATTTTGCTTGTGAGTTCATTGTCTCCTCAATTAGTGTTGATAACATGTCATTGACACTTGTTTATAGATAACCTTTATATAATCTTATATGAATATCATTATTTAATTACATGAAATGTAAACTTCATTTAAATTATTTCATGTCCTCGCTCTGGTGGACGTAGCGCGGCATCTATTCTCAACATTTGTTGTAAACTTACCCATTTAAAGCAAATATCATACAGGTCAAATCTACACTCAACTCTGGGGACAACTTAAACTAATCACACATATAAATACATATTCCCAGATCTGGACAGAATGGTCTGCATACAGAGCAGAAAAGAAATTCGTCACACCACACTTATATCTAAGCGAGACAAAGGCGGAGAGACGAGAAACATAAGTCACTACATTTTTACTACTTTATATTACTATTCAAATCTCTACTAATATTATAAAGCGAAGGAGTTTGTTAGTTTGAACGTGCTAATCTCAGGAAACACCAGGTCCAAGTTCTTTTTTTTGTACTTCAGTTTTAAGAATATATTAAATATTAATAGTTTCGATGTAAGCTGCTGCACCTCCTTCCTCAGTACCATCGTTGACAGTCGAGTATGAAGGCGAAGAGAAGGCGAAGTCGCGGGTAAATTCTAGTTCGTAGTAGTTTCACCACGTTAAGTAAATTGTGTAGCAACTATTATTACAATATTAAAACGTACATGTTATTCGGTCGCGGCGGTGACGAGCGCGGTGACGAGGGTGACAGGGGGTGACGAGGGTGACGAGATGAGGAGTGACAGCATGTGATGATATGTAAACGATTTAGATTATGTTATACTTTATTTACTTTTGTGATTTATAATATTATTAAATACATAGAATTTACATATAAGTAACAAATCATTAAAGAGAACAATAATGACAATATTATTTATTACAGAATATTTGTATAAGAAATGGAACAAAATTATGAAGATTAATATAACAATTACTAGCCACTTGTAGCGATAATAACTTAATATGTAGAAAATAAAATTAATATAAGTCATCTAATAGGAAATTAAACGATCTGATGTATCTTTGAATAATAATAATTACACATTAGTCACCTCTGTCCCCGTTGGTTATTCAAAGGTGACCGACTCTCCTCGACCTCTGAGGTCAACCGCAGATACAATATTAAAAGCAACATTAACCTCTAGACTCCAGAGGTGCACGACGTCATCTGTCTACAGATTCCAAATAAATCACTAATATGTTGTAAAAGTTCTCTAATCACAAGTGGCGAGCTGACGGCCGACACGACGTACAGGTGACCCTTAATATTGAAGATTAGTATATCGTGTGACGTAGTGCCAGCATGTAGGCGCCTGACGTATTGTAGTATGGTAAAATGTTTTTTTTTTTACATTCACTTTTCTCGTTTGTGGGTTCGATATCCGCTCATGGAATGAATAATTTTTTAGTTCGAAAAGTTCGGCCAGTAAATTTTGCCACTCAACATGCAATATCCCGGGGTAGAGTGTCTTAACGCTACTATTATAGACACTGACGCTGAACGGAGTAAAAGAATATCTTATAAAATCATTTACAAAACTTTATTTAAATGAACTAGTGTAAAGTACAATTTCCGGCGACAACACACACACTACTTCTACAGCTGTGTCGGCTCTGTCTGTGTGTGTGTGTGTGTGTGTGTGTGTACTTCACAGTGTTGCAGTGACACTACTGTGTACTTTGCAATCGTTTAAGGGCTTCGTTTACTTCACCGTCGTATTTTTTTGTATATAACAACTTTTTGTCAAATATTAATTTTTTCACTTATCACAAATTTATAATATTTACTCAACACATACATAATTAGTTAAAAAGTGAGTCAGAAATTGGTGAGTGGGGTGACTTTATATTGTTTTGTAATATATTGAGAGTATAACAGTTTTAATAGTAGCTCTAGTATCTAGTAGATACTAGAGCTACTATTAAAACTGTTTGTGTATTTGTCTGTCAGGCAACTGTTGTCGTTGTCGTTCATTTCCGATTTAAGTGAAATCAATTAGTGTAAATGTAATAATTGAGCTCGTTAAACGATATCGACGTCGATATTAAACTATTTGCGGTTTTGATAAACCTCTAAAACCGTTATCGATGTGACTACGTATCTCGATTCTGAACTATCGGTAGTATTTACACTTTGAATTACAAATATGTTATCGATTTATCCTTTATAAATATATACATATACATATATTCAAATAGATGCATAATTATATATCACTCACTATCACTATATATATATATATATATATATATATATATATATATAATATATATATATATATATATATATATATATATATATATAAATATAAATAATTTAAATGTACTCATTTCTTCGAGAGAGAATTGAACTCACGTCCTTAGAGTCAGACGCTGTCGCATTTGGCCTCGACGGTTTTAAACTTTTATTCAATAAACGATTTTTCTATGAAGTGTTCAAATAAAAGCGACTGAAAACGTTATTCTAAAACGTCGCTTTGAAACATTTTCAGTTAAATATTTTTATTACATTCTGCTTCTGTAAATTTGTTTATTTTTGTTTGATATTTGGAAATTTGGTACGCGTTTTATTAATTTTATGCGAACGCGAGGTCGCCGGAGGGCGTCGTGTGAAAGGTATAATCTTTGTTTCTATTTACCCCTATACCCTCTCTATGTATCTATGTATCCTCTATATAGATACAGTAGGGAGTGACGACTTGAAAATGTTTAAATTGTAACTATGATCGAAGTTTTACCTTTACGGAGCTTGTATAAGCAAGTGGACAGCGTACGACTATCAATGCCTTGGTTGCAGATTCTATGTACTCTCGGGGGATTTCATTATGCCTTAGTACGACAAACTTCACTCAGCACGTAACATCTCCAGTTCTGGCGGAAAGCGGAGAGCGGTGTGACTTAATATTAGGTAGTAGAACTCTCCACCTAGCAGATTGGTGCAGAACAAGGCATAAAAGTGCAGATGTGGAATGGCGGCACAGTTTTATATACAATGTCCCTGCGTGACTGCGTTAAAAACTCACATAACGACTTTTGTTATGTATGTCTGAATTTTATTTATTTTTCCGTCTTATAACTTAAAGACATGGGATTAAATTGAGTAAAACAAAACTTGAGACACTCGGTTCTTTGTTTCTTTTTATTATTGAGCATAATTACTAAGCCAATAAGACAAAGAAAAAGTGTGTAATTGATTACTATGTTCTTATTTTCCAAAAATAATGATAATTATATATTAATCTATTATGTTTGACCGTAAGTGCGATGGTTGTGGGTTCAATTCCCGTTCAAGACAATGAAATATTAATTATTTTCATTACCTTACTCTCGCTCACAAGGAAATTGTTTTAATGAAAATTGTCTTAAAATCAGGTTTATAGGTTGCCTCTACATGTCCTGCTATATGCGGGGTACAGTGTCAAGCTAAAAAAAGAAGAAAAGAAATGATTATTATTATTTAAATAATGTCATCTATTTCTGACAGGGAACTATGATAGGTTGATATCATCACCCGATGATCACTGTCAGCGTCAAATCGTTAATTCGACTTTTAATGGAGTACGCTCTGAGAGACAACAAGAAGTTCCATGCGTCTATTTTAATATAATAATGGAATGCAGATCGCTTCAAGTAACTGCTCTCTTAATCTTATTCGTGAACTCGAAACATTATGTCTTTGTTTTATATTCAGATTATACATTCAGAGTACATACAGGTCAAACTGATAACCTTGTTTTTGAAGTCAGTTAATTATATAAGCATTCAAGATTAGTGAACTCTGTTCGTGTTACGTACAAACTCTTGTTTACATAATATTAGTACGATAAACATTTATTTTATTTTAACTTGATGATTTATTTTTAAAGTAAATAATAAAAACAAAAGGACAGACGGACACCTCAGTGTTAGTAACAGAGTGCCTAATCTCTAAAAATGTCCTCCTTTGGGTACGGCACTCTAAAACCCAAATAAATTGTAACTTGCAATTAATGATGCTTCTACATATATTAGATAAGGATGTAAAACAAAAAACTATGTACATATACAATGGTTTTGGTATTAAATATTATTTACTATTGCTTGTCGGTTGTGGCGATGTTGAGCTCTGTTTGACTTCGCTTTGGATTACAAGATAAATGTTAGAGTTATAATGTATTTTTGTATTTCTTTTCTGTGGTCATTTTTTTAGAGAAAAATTGTTATTAATTTAAAACACGATGTAACAGTATGTACCTCGGGTATAACTTAAAAATAAATAAACAAATAAAATAAAATATGCATGGCAATACACGTAAATAACATAGTTAATTATGAATAATACAAACTACATATTTTTGATACCATATTAATCAAGACGAGTTCGTGTATTGTCGTCCCGAATGTCGCAACTGTCTGTCTATATAGGTGGTGGTGATGCTGGAAGGCAGCGGTCGAGTCGAACTCTAAAGTACTACGGTACTAATAAATATGATGCACATAAAGACTCGTACCAAATGTATAATGAATATAATATGATAATTCGAAGTCTATGATGGCACGATCTTTTAGGATCGAATTCCTTATAAAGGAATTATATGTGTAGGAGCGACACATATTATGGATTAAAGTTATCTTTGACCAATGTTATAATATTGAATGTTGCTTGACGTCGCGGAAGCTGACGTGATGGGCTTATGCGAACTGTTGCAGTGACATTAACTATGTCGTGGCCGATGCCGTCTCGCAGTACGTAAGCTGTTCTTGTATGGCGTTAGCCATTGATATATTATATACCATTTCTATTACTTGGTACACGACTTGTAGGTGTGTGGTGCTATTTTATGTCCCAGCTCCGGTGTATGTAGTAGTGTCCGCCTGTCTCGTACGGGTGTGTGGTGCTATTTTATGTCCTGGAACTCTGGTGTATGTAGTAGTGTCCGCCTACGGTTCGAGACACGACTGTGGGGTGTGTGCCGTGCGTTTATTTAACATATCGGCCGCCTTGCGGCAGTGCGTTCGTTCCAACGACTTATATTGATCTCACAAATCAATCAACATCACGAATCACAATTCTAATATAATAATCTTAATATAAACAAGCGTAACAAGTACCTTTAGACTGATCACACACAAACGTCCCGGAGAGTTCAATAAGACTGTTGCAGCCGCAGTCAGGTAGGAATTCACGGTGTAGGGCGGGGAGGTGCCCGTACTCTTTCTTCCTTTTATTATAACTAGTTCGCAGTTATAGTGGAAAGGAAGATAGGACGCGCTCTTGGCTTTTCTTCGGACGAGCTTCGAGTTATGACAATATCATATTGTCGAGTTTCCAGTTATCCAAATAACTGACACAAGAACAACTTCTGATGGCAAATATGTTATTAAAGCGATACCTTCTAATGGCATAATATAAAATTCTTAATACTGTTACCTCTGAATCTCTAAAAGATTTTGGGTTCTTCACGATCACAACTATAGACGGTTCTAACCACTAGACACATCACGAGCCAAGGCGTTATTTAATAAATAATATTTTAAAAGGAGTTTGAGATAACAGTTACAACGAAAGATGTGTAAAGTGGCTAAGTTTATTGAATACTATAATATTCTTTATTTTTTTTATATTTTTACCATAATTTTATTTTTATAAACATTTAAATTAATATCTTTTTCTCTAAGATAAATAAGTAGATTTTACGTACAAATGACATTATAAGTAATGCTTAGGTTTATAGGAAAATATTTCATTTAAACCAAAATCAAATATTTTTCTGTAGAGTAAATAAGTAAATAATTAATCCTAAAAGAAAAATATTAAAGTATGTTCACATTTTGTGTATTATAATTTTAGTATTCCTTTAAAAATAAATTTGTAAAAAGTACACAAAAGTAAACAATTTTATTTATAGTGGAAATTTTAACGACTCTTGTGGGATTTAATAATATCCGCTTCCCTGTATTTATGAACACAAACGAAATATATATTACAATAGACGATATGATGGGAAATATGCATCCGACGTCGTTAAGGCTCAGTAGGTCGGCGCGAGCCTGAGCTTAGGCGGTGATAGTTCATTTTAGTATGGTAAGCGGAATTTGTTTTCAGTTTCACGATATAACAAGTACCTATGTATCAAGGTGGACAGAGAATCTAGTGTTATGATACTCCATTCTCCACTTTCGGCTCCTATTTAAGATATTTCGTCTATAAATATGATATTTTTATATAAAAGAAGCGATATCATTAGAAAGTGATTAATTAATGCATATTAAATATATATTTTTTCTTATACTTTTTACTTAATATTAATATACTTACCCTACATATAAAAACATTTTAACTTGGTGTTAACGTATAACGTCTCAGTTTATTTAACTTCCACAGCCAATACGTATACGATGAGTAATATATATGTACAAGCATGTACGTATGTATCTGTGTCTGTGTGTGTGTGTTTGTGTGTGTGCTCTGGATGGTAACGAAATGCGCTTACTGAAGCTGTTCTCGAGTTGTGACCAACTTTATAATTAGCTTTAGGCAGGTAGCGAAATATACGACTTCAGTGTCACTACTACCTCACCGAGTCGCCCTGACTCCTCTTGACGTAATGAAATACCTCTGATAATATGTTACAGCGTTGTATTTATAAATAGTACAGCAACTCTATTCTTTTTAATGGCTTCTACTTAAATCATAACTTTTAAACTAATGATAATACGCTTATTTTCCTTGGCCTTAGATTTTGCGAAGGGAGATTGCTCCCGGTCAGAGTAAATTTTCACAAGTCAATTAATAAAGCGAAACCAACAAAACATTACTCAAGAAAAATGTTTAAAAACGAGGTTGTTTTTGTTCCACAGCAGCGCGCCCCGCGGCGCCGCGCGGCTTGCACGAGCACGAGCTTTATTTATCTTATTTTAATTTTCCTCTTCTCTCCTCCCTCTTTTCTCCTCTTCCGACGGATCCTTTATTGATTTACTAAATAAAAGAAGTTAGTTCGTGGTGTTCGATTGTAGTTTATAGTCATTAGTGCAGCGCTGTTAAATTTTTAATTGAAACCATTTTAACTGAGTTTAACAATATAATTTAACGATTTTTTTAAATTAAATTAAAAATATATGAAAAAACCTCGTTTATCTTATCCTAAAAAAGTGAGCCTAAAAAAATGTACAATAAATATAATGTAAATAATTAAAATAATATAGGAGACATATACTTTCAGAACACCTCAGTGTCCTCCAGCGTTGGAAAAGATATCAATTGGTTTAATTCTAACTCACTTTTTTTTGCAGTTATAAACTTACTTATATAAACGAGATCATTTGAAAAAAAGTGTACTTATATAAGTATTATTCTATAATATTCAAATATATCATTCAAAGCATTGTTCTAATTAAAATTAGTATTTATTTGGAAACTACCAAAAATCTGTTAGTTTGAGTCACACACAAATAAATAGAAAATGACATGCTCCATACACCTAATTGGGACACAATTTCGTACAATCTCTTTAATTAAATAACCGAAACAGATATCTTGCAAAATGTGCGACGAGACAAACTTTTTGAACAAAAAAAATTGTGTTCATTACAAAGTCGAATAATTTATAAGCACTCACCGTCGAGGAGGAACAGCAGACGGAAGATGAGGTGACAAATCCTTTTCATCTTAATCATTTAATTTACTCCTTCTTATTAACTTTGGAAGTAATTTGTTCTTTGTGTAACACTTTACAACAGTAAGCACAAATAACACAAACACGGATCTTATTATGATTTTGAGATTAATGTTTTTTTTTCTTTTTAATAAAACTACGCAAGTATCACGTCTCGTCGCGGTCGCGGTCGTCGAGGCGCGTCGTAGCTCGTAGCACGTCCGAGCGCGGCGCGGGCTCGCGTAGCACTGGCGGCGCGCGGAGTCGCTACGCCGCTACGGCTCTACGCCGCTACGACGGGCCTCATGTGCTCCTCTAGTTGCGCTCTTCACGCTAAATTACTATTGTTTAATTATTATTTTGTTTTCTGTCGCAGCGGACAGTTGCGGGTTCGAAGAAATGAAACTCCACTCGTAGAAATGAAATGTACAATATTTTTGTTTGCTCGCTCTTGTAGTTAGGTAAAGCGCCACTCGACACACTGTACCTCGAGAATTTGGCGGAAAGTAGAGAACGGAATTATCTTAACGGGACCGGAGTATCGTGACACTAGGTTACCAGGTTTAATCTGTCATCCTGTGCGAAAAAATATAATAACATAACATACAACGCTATTGAATAGAATATAGCGTTTGCGTCGATTAACGACTCATCACCACACATTTGAGCCTCTCTCGGCGCCGCGCGGTGAGCAAACACTCAGCCGCCGGAGAGAGGAGGCGTTCAACACGACTATTGTTGTGGGACGACACTTAACGTAATTACTTAACAGCTTTGTACTCGCGTATGTATGAGTGTATATGAGTGTGTGTGCACGAGCTACACGAGTCAACTGGGGGTTATATCGTATATTATAGTAAATTTTGATAATTTTTTATTTTCTATTTTTTAATGTTATTTAAATATATAAATAATTTAGTTGCAAGACAAAGACAACACTAAATACTCGGTGGCTATGTTGGTATCTACAATCAGAACTCATGTTAAAATAATTTGGTAAAACACCAGAACTTACTTACCGCAGAAAGCTATTAGCTTCGTTATTTACCAAATTTTAAAAAATAACTATTCATGTGTAAAAATATATATATATTACGTAAATTTATATTGCAGCTTAAGCGATTTTCCTGTTTATGCTCTAATTTATCGTGAAACGATGAACCGACTTTAGGGGGAAGTAATATCAAGTGACTCATTAAATACAACGTACGTTTTAAAATATATATGCATATTGTATATTTAAATTTACATTTTAAAGAAAGGTGTTTCAGGTCTTCTAGCTAAAGGGTTATTTATAAGATTTTTTTTAATATACAGTAGAAACAGCTTCATGCGTTCTCTCTAGCATAGCACGATAGACAGAAGGGGCCTAATAAAACCCCCGGTCTTTACTTCCCGGCCAATTATCGAGATCTTGTTTGTCGAATGGAGAGATGTGGTGCAGCGATTTGTATATCAGAGTGAAAAATGAAAATTAAGGTATCATTTATATATAAAGTATTATTATAAATAGTATCATAACTCTGAGTGGGATCGAACACACAACCATCACGTTGTATATTTAAACACTGAAGACACAATTGCCGCCCGAGGCTTCAATAAATATGAATCTATATAGTTTTATTTCCTGTTACTAGTTCCCAAAGTAAGGTATACTTATTTGCTCTATTTTCTTACAATGAAAACTAATAGCTAGTTATTGACAAAATTAAACAACTTTAAACTACACATTTCAACACTCGGCGGGCGAGCCCGACTGGCACTTGTCTCTTTATAGGAATTATTACGTTTACAATTTACATAATATAACTGCGTATAATGTACTTTTTTCTTCTGTTACAGCTTAGAATAACAATTTACAAATGGAGTTAAAGGTATCATATACTTGTATGTTGGTTTATTACGGAGCAACCATTTGTTTAAGAACTTAACTGTAAGGGCTTTTTATTTTTTGATTTTTATTTTATTTATCGGTTATTTAAAAATTTATAACCCAAGTTCCCAGGGCCCCCAGACATACGTCATTTTAGGAAAGCCGAAATTTTGGGTATTATTAATCCAATATGTAGTTAAGACATTATATGTATGCATACTTACCCACTTGAAAGTGGGGGCCTTTCAAAGGTAGCATCTTCTAAAGGTACATCTCTGTCTGGAAGGATGATTGAGCCATCAGATTGCTCTGCAATAAGGGTTCTTGAAAAAGTCGTCGTCTTATTTTGACTTTCACTTTTGGCTTGCTAGTATAATGGCTTTTGCACCATTTTAAATAACTTTTAGGACTTCTGGCGGGAGTGATGGCCACGTAAAGAGTCTAGCAATAATAATTTTGTTTTAAATTAAAACACTCTAGAATGCTATACTGAAAACCTGTCAGTGGTTATATAACGTGGAGTCAGTGGAGGAGTGTTAATACACTTTATAATTACAAGTGATAGGACACGAGCGTCGCTCCGTATGTGTGTGTGTGTGTACGTACACCGACAACATGCTCAAACAGAAGAGAAGATGGTAATGAATGGTACAAAATTAGAAATTATGATTTTTTAAGGTATTAAGATATTTATTTATATTTCTCAATAAATTTTTGGAACAAATCTATATGTAAATAAAAATATATATATTTTAATTTGGTACATAATTTGAAATAAAAAAAAATATTTTTGAAAGGAATTATTTCTCAAACACATACTCCATTATAAATGAAAGATATATTATTGTAAGATAATTTAATATCAAAATAAAAAAATATCATTGACACTTGACCTTCATACATTAATTTGTGTATAAAAGCGAAAGTTCACTCACTCATTCGCTAACATGAAATCTCACTAAAGTACAACTGCTAGGAGTTCCAAGTTTTGCATGGTCGTGGCTTACATGACACACGCGCACGCGCACGTGCACCTCGGCGGTGCGCACTAAGACGGACATTTGCGTTATTCGAGCCTAAGTGTTGTTTTTGGAGTGGATAGTTTGTATGAAACTTTTTTACTATAAGTATTAGGTTAGGTTTTCTTCAATTTGGCATATCGATTTTTTCTGGAACGTAGGTGTTACGTAAGAATTGTATATATAACAAAATAAAATCAAAAAATAAGTGAAACCTATAAATGCTTAAAAGCTAGTACTAGTAGTAGTAGTAGTCTTACTTTCAATAAGAAAAATATTAATTGACCAAATAAATCAGGCAAGGCAGGCAGGCATCAATATGACCAAATAGTCAGGTTCAGACTGGAAAAACATTGTCTCCACATAAAATTATTTTTAAAGTTTTATTTGTAACCCGAATTTAGCAGGATATTCAAGAGAAACCTAATATTAAGAAAGTCCATTCCTACTCTTCGCCCAAGTTTTAAATCATTACGTGTTGTGCTTGAAAATTTAATTTAAAGCTTGACATATCGCCATATCTGATAACAAATTACCACAGCATAAAAATTAAAATATTTCATCCACTCGAGTGACATTCAACACTCAAATTTAATATAATTAAGGGAGTATAGAGAATAGATATGAAAAATAAATGAAACTATAAACTTTCTTGATATCGTATCACAAACCGCCATCGAAGTTGTAATAGGTAGTAGTCCAGTAGTAGGCTGGTACTATGTAGTGCGATGGCTAACGACCGTTTTTATAGCAGTTCCCAGAATTGTTTATATCTACTCAATTGATCCGCAGCACGTGAACTCTACTGCTCTACTTCTATACTGTCCGTAGATATTTATTCCTATATTTCTTTGAACACAATTTGTGAATCAACATTTTAATTGTGAATAGTTTAAATCAATCGGCTTAACGACTAGTGACAGTAGAGTTTCATTAGTGTTTCTGCCGTTTAGGTCTCTTCAGTGAATGTTATATAATACAAACTTGTCTCTAATGTATACGTTTATGAAATCAGTGTTCGTTTATACAACAACCTCAAACGCACCACGTCAGGCACGTCAGGCACGTTAGCTAGCGAAAAACATACGTAATTTTTTATTAAAAAGATTAAGATCACCAAATGTTCATAAGTGTACGCTAACGGCAAAATTAATAATTAAAGATATTTAGCTATATAAGTAATTTTGCTGAGGTCAGTCGTGGAGCAGAGGCACAAAGTGTGACTGTAAAACCGACTAGTGGTGGGTTCAATCCCCACTCGAGGAGATGTAATATTTACTTAAATTTATATTTTCATTCTTCGCTCTGGTGTCGAGGACAAGCGCGGCGTTAAGTTTTGCCACTCAACACGCAATGCCTCCAGAATTCGGTAAAAAGTGGGGAACGGTATGTCTTAACACTAGAGTCCCTCTGCTTACTCTGCTGTGTGTGGGATACAGAGTAATTAAAAAAAAAAGAAAATAATTTCGTGCTTGACCTCAATGACATATAACTTTTAAAAAATAAAATAAAATAAATTCCGAAGCAATAAATTATAATTACCTTGAAGTGGCTTAATAAGTTAAATAAGAGAGACAAAAGTTTAGACAAGTTCAAAATTTCAAAAGTGTCAATATTGTTAAGAAGCTCCATCTGAACATAACAAGAAATCTATTGATTTTCTAAGTTATTTTAATGAGGGTTGGACTGTGAGTGCTTCGTCGTGTCCTCACTGTCGCGCACGGAGGTGCGTGTCACTTGTAAATAATATCTCATTTCTAGAAATTTACGTTTCTCTCAATGCAATAAGGGATTTTTATTACTCGCGCCTAATCCGCATAGAGCGAAGGCAGAAGAAATCTAGTGCTAGGGCCTCCGTTTTCCGTTCCCACCCAATTTTTGAGAAATCACATGATGTGTAACGGAGCTAACAAACGGGACTTTGTGTCTTTATCAAAGCGTAGAAATTAAAAATAATTCAATCGCCCGAGTGGGAATCAAACTGCTGCAAAACGGACGTTATGCCACGACGGCCTCGATTTTAATAATATCATGTTATTGATTTGACTGTGTGTGCTAGAAATAAAACAACATTCATCATTATACAAAAAAAACCAGCAATAAATTTAAATGGAAAACTATTTTTTATGAAAAAAATTGCATATCTAAAGTTTTAAAACTAGTTTCAAAACAACGGTAAACGGTAAGAACCTCAAAAGCGGCTCGCTCTAGCTCCGCCGGATATGAATAGACATTTTAATATAAACTTTACATTTAAGACCCATCTGTCAATATGTTATTATGAGATACATTTTCACTCAAGTTCATTTAAAATATTTTTGAACGATTAATATAGCTTTTTATTCTACTAATATTTTTTAGCGTCGCTTATATTCTGCATAATTGCATATAATTGATTTAAAAAAATCCCTCTAAGATTCTTTCACAGGTTCCTCTCTGGTCTCAGGTCAGTTTAGTGAACTGACGCGAGTTTATCCTTAGTTTTTATCCAGACTAAGAATAACTTCTTAGTTTGGATAAAATTATTTGACTATGACCTCATCATGAAGGACAAGTTAAAGGCATGAAGAACGTGGGGTCACATCGGAGCACATCCTGCGACGAGTAGGCGGAAACACACGCGTATCGCATTAAACTCATTGTTCTTAGGCAAAATCATCTATCCTAATATATTAAAGCGGAAGAGTTTGTTTGTTTATTTAAATACTGAGATCTCTGAAACTACTGGTCAGATTTATTTATTTTTGTTTTATAACATTATAGTGTAAATCTTAGTTAGTCTTAAATAACAAAACAATAATAATGAACGCCATCGAATTGCTTTAAGCGCGAGCGCTGCAGAAATAGTAAAATATATGTCAGTACATTGTATGGAAGAAATGTTCTATTTTATTATTTCTAAAAAACGTCCGCAATACGGTATATCTATCTCTTTACTTATAAATAAGTCACAATAACACATTTTTTGACAAGCAACAATTAAAAAATTTCAACGTTAAAAAACTCAAACGTTTTTTAGTTGATAAAGATATTCAAATTTACGAGAGTAAACTATTCCATCATCAAAGGGAATTTTATGAGATATGCTTTGGTTGTTAAATCAAGTAATTTGAACGTATACTTTTTGAGAAAATGTAAGTTTAAGATAATTCAATGCTCTTTTAGCAGGTTGCTCCTTTCCTACCGAATGGAAGGAAGCAATAGTTATAGGCATTCGCAAGCCCAAAAAACCCGCCAACCTTCCCTCCAGCTACAGACCCATTAGTCTTATCAGTAGTTTAGGGAAAATCTACGAAAGAATCGTTCTCAGTAGGTTAAAGGAGATAGTCGAGGCAAAACAACTGTTCATCAACGAACAGTTCGGTTTTAGGTCCCACCACTCGTCCATACACCAAGTTCACCGGCTTACCGAACATATCGCGAAATATAACGTCCGCCGATCGATTCGTAGCGACACGGCGGCCATTTTCTTAGACATCGCCAAAGCCTTCGACAAGGTCTGGCACAACGGCCTGCTCTTCAAGCTCCGCCGTATGGCCCTGCCAGACTCACTCGTTCACATCATTCGGGAATACCTGTCGAATCGTACGTTCCGATATAGATTAGAAGGGACACTATCGTCCCCTAGATTCGTTCGCGCTGGAGTCCCGCAAGGCTCCACTCTTTCACCTTTACTCTACGCGCTTTATACCAGCGACATACCGCGTACCGATAAAGTCGAACTTGCGATGTATGCCGATGACACCGCGCTCTACACCTCGGACCGCTCCGCTTTTGTCCTAGCCGAAAGACTGCAACGAGCTGCCGACGCCCTAGGCGTTTGGTTCAGCAAGTGGCGGTTTGAGGTTAACCCGGAGAAAAGCGTAGCCGTCCTCTTAACGCGTATACGTTACGAGACCGTCTCGACCATCTACCTACAAGGCAAACCTATCCCCTGGGAATCCACGGTCAAATACCTAGGCGTCGTACTGGATTCGAAATTCTCCTTCCGGCCGCACATCACGTATGTCAGGAACAAAGCCACATACGTCATGAACCGGCTGTACCCGCTCATTTGCAAGCGGAGTAAAATGTCACTTCGTAACAAGCTGACATTGTACAAAACTTGCATCCGTCCCGTCATGACCTATGCTTGTGTCGTGTTCGCACACACTAAGATAGACCTCCTTCAGAGGGTCCAAAATAAATTTCTACGTATCGCATCCGGATGCCCATGGTACGTCCGCAACGTTGACCTCCACAAAGACTTCGAGCTAGAATCGCTCAAGGAATTCTGCAAGCGCCTGGCCAAGCGCTACTACGAGCGTGCAGATTCCCATTCCAACCCACTGATCGTCGAAGCGTGTAAGTACGCTCCTCACCCACATCCGAGTCTTCGACGCCCCAGAAGCATTCTTCTGGACCCTGACGATCCAATAACTGCTGCCAACGCCCAATACACAGGGAGGATCCACTCCTCAGTCGTACGTCCCACTCACCGCCGCCGTAAGAGGCGGCGAGGCCAGTCATTTCTCACGGCACGCCCGCGCCTCGGCGCGGTGGGGCCCAATGGACGAAACCCCCCATGATTAGCGTACGCGGGGTATCCCCCCGCGATCGCTAACACTTCACGAGCATCCATCAAAGCTCGTAATTTTCTCTTCAGGGGCGAGCCACACTCGCCCCTCCCAGCCCGGTGACGCTGTCAAGACCATTCCAGGTCAACAGCATTTAAGTCCATCAGAAAAAAAAAAAAAAGGGGGGCGCCTTTGCCGCCGAAGTCTTCCTCGCAGTCATGTGCAGCCACGTGGTGCTTGCACTCTCTTAAAATTGTTGAATGTATAATTTATATTGATTATCTTATCTGCATTTGTGTACCCTAATGTAATAATAATAAGTGACACGCGGGCGACGCCGCGGGTAGGAAACATATTCAAACTACGAAATTACTTGAATATAGTCCAGACCTTCAATCATTCAAAATTAAAATGTTGTGTTATTTTATTTTGTTTTTAAGTCGATGTATTTGATGTATAATAGTATCGAACGTTCTCGCAATATTACCTATACATAGTTATTGACATTGTAGGGCGTTTGTTTTGGGAAGCTTCGAATAAGTTATGTCCGCTCACGTTCCGCGCGGAAAAAATTCAAATGTGTCGACGAAAATGAACACGCCACTGTCGTCGCCGCCACATTTTTGAACGCGAATATAATATTTATAATAATTATAATAAGGATCATTTTGGAATTTTCCCATTATTGTCATCGTCCCCCGGTGTACGCAAACACATGAAAAATGGAGTATTTCTCAATTTATCGAATATATCTACGATACCTACTGGTAAGCGTGGCGCGAGTGCACGCTGCTTGCTCTATCCGATCTGAAACACGATTTATTTTTAATTATACCTTCTATTTAGATTTGAGAGAAACAAACAAACTGCGATAAAGGTTGCCTAAACCATATATATATACCACAACTTCACAACACGATCAGATACTCTCCGCAGAGAACATTGCAGGAATAATTCATTTAAAAGATGTTTATAATTAGCATTGCGTGTTAAGTTGCGGAAATCAACGCCACATTTTGCCTCGTTACCAAAGCGAGAAAATAGTAAATCGCGACGCGTTCAAAGCTGTGCACTTTTGCCACCACGATACGACGACGGTCTCCAAAAGATTTAGTTTTTCAGTAATAATAGATTTTTAATTTAAAAAGCAATAATAAAATAAAGTCATCATTATTTGCAAAAATAACTTTTAAAATAAAATGCGATAGCAACAGCTGTTACAATTATTCATCTTTGTGCTTGTTGATGAATCAAGTATTTTAAAATGAGAAAAAGAGAAGCACAGGTTGTTTTAATATTAAGTTAAGCGTGTAATATTTTGAATATTTAGGCAGAAAGTAGAGACCGATCTCAATATTAAATTTTCTCTGTCTATCTTTGCAAAGCAGATAAAACTGTGAGAGTGTTTTTAATATATTATTAATTTAATTAATTTTAATTTAATTAATTTAATTTTTAATTTTAATTTAGCTTCACGCTATATCCCGCACACAGCAGGGTAGGCAGAGGGAACCTAGTGTTAAGACACTCCGTTCCCCTCTTTCTGCCAAATTTTGGAGGCATTGCGTGTTGAGTGGCAGAACTCAACGCCGCGCTTTGCCTCGACACCAGAGCGAAGAAATGAAAATATAAATTTAAGTAAATATTTCATCTCCTCGAGTGGGGATCGAACCCACAACCAGTCGGTCTTACAGTCACACTTTGTACCACTGCGCCACGACTGGCCTCCTTAATATATTATATATATTTATATTACAAAATATGCAAAAAACAGTGTAGTGTATATTAGTTCTATCTAAGAATATGTTATATTGAATAATGTATATTAAAGAAACTAATTTCTATTATTAACGAGTGAATCGTAAAAGTGAAGTTGTCAGTTTTATTTGATACTGAAATTAAATTCAATAAAAAATACGCTGTATTGTCAATTTGTATCATAGTAGTATCGTTTCTGCAAATATCAAACGCCGTTGTTCTCTTTCCCTCACAAAAGGACTTCACTGCTCAAATGTAATAAATGATATTCAATGAGAGTTACTTATTTGCTCGAAAGGGCTCCAGCTATATATCTACGTGTTATATTTGTAAATAAATGTAATAAATAATGTTATTTCCATTTCTACAAAGTATTTACATGATACATTTGAATATTTGTTATTGATTTCTTATTATTACATTACTATCGAACAGCTCGCGGCTTCGCCCGCTTAAATTTCTGAATTATTTGCAGCGAATTACGTCCCTGTTTTAATAATTAATGCGAGCGTACGCAGCGCAAGATTTCTAAAATGTAGATTATTAAAACCATTTTCATTACAAAAAATATTATTAGGGGCATTTAACAAAGTAATCGAACCAGAAACAATTATTTTAAAAAAAAATGTCTGTTAGTTGGTTTTTCTGTTTTGTTGACGCTTATCTCAGAAACGGCTTTACCCATTTAAGGAGCTAAAACGCGAGCGCGATGCGGGAGCGGTAGAATCGGTTTAATTGTTTTTTGTAACATTCATCATGTATGATGTAATGATGTAATAGCTGACCTTTACAACTATTTATTTATATCCTTATAGAGAAATGATAACTTTTTTGGGCACTATTAATTTTTTAAGAAAATACATTTAATCAAAATACATTTATTTATTTTAAGATAAAATTAAGATAACATACAATAGCTTATATATTATATTATAATAACATATAATATATTTATATAAATGAGAATGTATTCTTTTCTTTAATAGCTCTCAATAGTTATTACAACGCATACAAGGAAAGATCTTTTAGAAAGTTGTTCAGTTCTATCAGAACTATAAAAACTACCTACATTTTTATTGTTAATAAATTATTATCTCAAAAAAAAATTGACTATGTCTACTTGAAATACACTAAAGAGCGAAAAAATATTAAATATATATACATGTATAGATACCACATTAGTATCAATACTGTACTGGTAGTAATAATTGAACAAAATAGAAATACTATGCGATAACGGAGTGTTTTAATACTAGGTTCCCTCTGCCCACGCTGCTGTGTGCGGGATACAGCGTGAAGCTGATTTAATATGATTTAATTTACATTTTTAACGTGTTGACAGATATTGAGCGATTAAGATATTATTTTACATATATCAGTAATTTTTTAAATTATTTTTGGAAAAAAATCACTAGTTATTGTGTTTTACAATCTGATAGTTTATGCTTAAGTTTTGTTTTCATGAAAACTATTTTTATTTTGATGTACTTTCCAAAATTTATAAACGATTGTTATAAATTAATATATAATACAAAAGGCATGTATTAGGCTACATCGAAGAAAAAAGCCAAGACTCTCACGACCAGCCACGACTCTCTCAACTTATGGGTTGCAGACCCATAAGCTCAACTTATGGGTCTGCAACCCATAAGTTGAGCTGCATTAGCCAATTCTCTTCAGGAATCCGGGTTTCTCCAAATAATCACAAATTCCCAAATATCTGCTGAACCACTGAAAATGACTGAACATACATGGGGTTGAAACGGATAGGTACTGACGTCCCTTACACATAAACCACCATTGACCCGTCGGTTGCGTTACAACCTGCACGCGTCGAAACATTAAATACTTAGTGATGACATTTGACGCTGTCCTCTGTTTAATAGTTAAGAGGACACATTTGATCTCACAGTCACAACGGCATAGAAATTATATTTTTTTGAAATCGCTCCGTATCCTTATGTACATAATTTGCTAAATACGCACACACAGTGTGTCACGAGCCTAACACGATTATTTACCTTCTCAAATTGTGTTTGCACTAAAGATGACGATTTTTAATTTCCACTGTAGACTTAAGAGGTTATACGTCATTGCGAGGTTGCGAGGCCGCGAGGCTGAAAGGCTTCGTCATGGAGCATTTAAATGTTTATTGTTATCTCCAACGACCATAATTTTTATTTTCAAGCTTATTGAAGGATTTTTATGGAAATAAATAATGTTATTCCTACTGACGTAGAGCGCTTTACATTTTGTATTTTGATCTTCGAAATTGTGGGAAATTTGAGGCTTTTGTGAGCGTTAGTGATCATTGTAGTTTCAAATTGATCTTCTTCAAATAGTTACATATATTTAAAATGTATGTTTAGTAGTTCAACGATCTCTCTACTATCCTATATTAAATATATGAAGATACAAATAAGTTTACAAAAATAATGTTTTTAATTATATTGAACTAAAATTATCATTACACATATTCATATAGAGAGGTAGAGGGAGACCTCGGTTAACCTCCGAAAAAGAATTTCAAAGATACTGGAGCAAGGTCACGAAATAAGCATAAGGATCCATAACTACATAGAAAGAACTCTCTTTTAGTTTCACCTAATATACACTTTGAACAGGTAACCGTATGGACGTGGACGTGGACGTGCACGTGGCGGTGGGATATGAGGGTAGTTAAATTGAATGTATATTACAATACTTAAATTTCACTTAAGTTACACTACGGCTTAAAGTTTTATAATTTTTGCCCATAATATAAGTATAAGAAAAAAATATAAGATTAGTCGAAAAGAAAAACAAACTAACATTATTTTTTTTTTAAATGAAAAAAAACTTTTAAAAGGGAAACTACAAAATATTTACGTAGACAAATTTTACGTAACGATATCAAGATTTTTATTTAGCCAATTTACGTACAAAAACAAAAATTAAGATATTTGAGATTATTATTCCTTAAATACTATCTTTCATCACCAATTTAGAAGCATACTCGTCCAACATATTGAACAAGAAATTGCCAAATATATTAACATGTGAGTATTCTCGTAGACAAGTCGATAGCTTCCATTTGCCCCAAGTGTTCTGACACCCGTCACGTCGGTGTCGGGGTGTACGTGAACGCCCCGACACCGACGTGGCGCGAGGCGGACATCTCTGACGTTACAATGTTCAAGTGTCGAGTGTCTAGCGCGAAATGTAGACAGCGCTATGAGCTCTACGATTAAAGTACATCCAGTCTTATAAAAATATTCCGTGTTTCAAGTATATCTCCAAATTATTAATTTAATCTAACGTGAACGTAATTCGATTACAGTTTGTAATTTGTTCGATAATCCATATACTGTCTTATATGGATATCTAAATATAATTAAATTTATATTTGATAAATTTCTCAGGGCGAGAAACGTTCGTGGAAAAATTACCTTTATTTCTGATAAAAAATCTGAATTACATAATTGAATATGCATTTTTAAAATGTTATTCCACAATTAGGAAAGAAAACACTTATTTAGAAAATAAATAAAGATTTTAACGTACCGGGACTCGAATCCGCGCCTCCTGGAAAACGACCAGGCATTCTGACCACTAAGCCGTCGGGTACGTCTGGTCGTGCCCGGACTGTAATGTATGTTTTTTGTTTACACCAACCAGTTGTGAATGGATTTTGGTGTTTTATTGTTATTGAAATTATATGGTAATTGATTCCGGAAATTTTAAATAAAATCGTGAAAACGACCAAAGTTTTAGACCGTTCATTTTTAGACACCTAAAAGACAAAGACTAACATTTGATCCATTTTATTATCGTGTTTGTAGCTTTGGTTATTACTACAAATATAATTAATTTACAATAAGTAATAAGTCCACTTTGATTGATTTCATTACTTACGGTATCTTACCGTATGTTATGAATTCAATCAAAACTTTTTTTATTAAATACAGTGTAAAAGATGTAATCTTGTCGTATGGGCAAAGATCTTACTGTAAAGGCGATAGTTGTTAGTACGATCACTACTCGGGGATCTCGGCAGCGTTGAGTTCTGTCTCATAATTTGCTATCTCGAGTAAAGAGAATGAAGTGTCTTGGCACTAGGTTCTCTCTGCTTGCTTTGTTACAAGTTTATGGGGGAACAAACTTATAATTAAAACAATCTGTTGATCCATCGGAATTTTATTTAAATAAATGAAACTTACGCTTGTGGAATTATCAACAATAGACGCCCTTTTTCAAGCACTCACATCAAGTTAATTGATAACGGAAGTACTTAAGAAGGGTTTCAAAAGAATCGTAGCAACTTTCCCATTTGGCGGTGAAACTAGCAAAGTGAGATTAATGAATGACCTGTTCCGTCCCAAATATGAGTCGATGTCAGCTCCGACTCGACCTACTAACGACGAGCTACGACGCTACGACGCGCTAAGTGATTATCTATCAATGCTTCACACACAGACTGGAGCTGGAACTATCTATAGGTAATGAATAGACTGCAGTGTTCTTTTTTACGGCAAGGGTATATAGAGGGGACGCTCCGTTCCACAAGCTTCACCGAATATTCGTGACAGTGTATGTTGAGTTCGCGTTTCGTAAATAGAGACTTTGAAATTATATTAAGATTTTTGCCAATTATTTTTTAAAAAATATTGACTAAATGGGACAACCATTTACTTAACGATTACAAATGTGAAATTTTCACAAATATAAACAATTGAAAAACGTTTAATTTAAAAAATAACAGTTAAAATTTTATTATTTAATATTTACATATTGGTAATTATATTGAAAATATTTAACAATTTTTAATATAATTACCCATTTTAATTATTATTAAATTGTCACTGCTGTTAACTGACGTGTTTGTTTAACTTGTGATGGCAGTACTGTAATATGTTATTTGATTAACAATGGCAGCACTGTGCTGAAGGGAATCTGTCGCCTTACGTTACACTAACCGGTGGTACAGTGACTGTTGACTAACTGTGTAATAGAACTTAACTAATATTGGTAGCACTGTGTATTGTTTTGTATGAATAGTTAAATGGAGGGAGATATTTCAACAGACTGTGTAGCCTTCTTAATTATTGTATACATATCTTATAAATATTAGCGATGCTCGTCTCTTACGAAGTAGACACGTAATGATAACATCGTGATATCTTTGTAAAAATAATGTCTCCTAGTTGTTGTGTAATAAGATTGCAAAACTATAAATAAAATGAATGTCAATCGACACCTTTTTAAAAAATGTTAACGTTTCCGGTTTCGAACACTATAATAATAATTATTCACGTCCTTGTTTGTTATTACATAGCGCGCATACAGTTGTAACTAAAATAAACAAACAAAAAAATTGTAAAACAATGTTCTACAACCTGTTTAAGAAATTCAAATAGAGATTATGCGGAGCAGAGCCGACTGAAAACTCAACAGTTAGTCTTTTAAATAGCTTCATTTACATATGCGCGGTCGCCGATCGCTGTACCTGTATATACCGGTACATACCGGTACCTGCAGTGTAGACACCGTTACGTTCTCTCATCTTACGCGATTTTAATATTTACACAGTATATACTAACATTAGTTTAAATTAAAGTAAAAAATATATATATTGTAAGTAAAAGTTTAAAAATACATCTAAATAGGCGTCGTATCGTGTGTGCTGCCCTCGTTATAACTATGTTTCGTAATTTTAAATATATTTTTTTCATCTATTCAAAGGTATCTATGCTAAAGCATTCTGCACTGAATGAAATTCGAGTCGTAGTCGCAGACTTGTTGTCTATTTCTCGTTTACTGGATCTATGGCGGTTCGCTAAAGAAGAGAGAGTAGATTCGTATTAGTAGCCCAAGTGTTCTTAGATAGGTGACGTTAAAAAAAACAATCATGAAGGCTGTGGGACGCCATTGCACTTAGTGAAAAAAAAACCATCGTTTCGAATACCACAATATTGGTATCAAATTCAAGAGCTTAATACGAGGATTTCAAAAAGGTATATGATGATTATCACTACCATAATGAATACTAACAAAAAAGTGAAAAATAAAATAAAAAATTGTAAAAACAAAAACCCCGACTGCAGAAAACTAAAAAGAAAATAAACAAGCCCAATAGTTTATTAGAACTAACAGTCGGGACCTATAAGTAATTCTTCACCCTTAACCAGGAACCCAGCATCTTTAAAGAGGTCCCGACTGTTAATCCTAATAAACTATTAGGCTTGTTTAGTGTTTTCATAAATATGTATTTATCAATTCAGCTTCATGCTATATTCTGCAAACAGCAGATAGGTAAAGGGAACCATGTGTTAAGACACTACATTCTCCACTTTTCGCCGAATTCTGAAGACATTGCGTAATAAACCAGTCGCGCTTACAGTGCAGTTACATTTTGTGATATTGCGCCGCGACTGACCTCGTCCAATAAAGAAGCATTGTGGTAGTCCACGGCCGTTTACCTTGCTATGTGCGGAATACGGTGTGAAGGTAAGAAAAAAATACCTATGGAACATTTTGGACATAGTTTGATATATATTTTTCGTAGGAACCAGTCGTGGCGCAGAGACAAAGTGTGACTGTAAGCGCGGCTGGTTGTGTGTTTAAGCTATATATTTCCACTTCTGCGATCTGGTGTCGAGACAAATAGCGGCGTTGAATGCCGTCACTCAACACGCAACACCTCCGGAGTTTAGCAGAAAGAGGGGAGCGGAGTATCTTAACACTAGGTTCCCTCTGTCTACCCACAACACTAAGTGCGGGGTAAAGCGTGAAGATTGATTGATTGATAGAATAGATATTCTTGTGTATATATTTACAAGCATTTCATGTCTTACATGTTTCCAACAATATTGAAAATTTCCGTGGATTTTATAAAATATTTTCTTTAAAACATTTCAATTGCAGCACGAAATATAAAATATGAGGGCATAGCAAACTCAAGACAAGCAAGTGTGTTCAGTAATCAAGAGGTCGGTGCCAAACGTCACGCCGCGGGACACCGCCCGCCGCCGCCCGCCCTGCCCGTCCCGCCCCGTCCCGCCCCGACACGCGACGCGACACTCGCCATATCTACGACGCTCCGATTCCAAATTCTATTTGGTCGTGTGAAATGTGCAATCTCCATATGTGACACGGCTTATAATTTTTATGAATACTGCAAATTTTACGCAGAAAATCTGCGTATATTTTCTTGTGTCTTTCTTATTTCTCTGTTGTTGTTTCAACTGTTATGAGTCAGTTGGAGATGGTGTGACTTAATGTCTGATCTATTATAGCCTCTTTGTGCACCTCCTTGTGCACTTGAGGCTGTGAAGCAGGTGCCAGAGTTCAGTGCGAGTGATGCACTCAGTTCAAACCTTAGGGTATCCTGAAGGTGATAGGGGCCAGCAATAGCCAGACTGTATATTTAAGTTATATAATCAGTATAATATATTCTTATATTATATGTACATCGCTTGGCTTGCGCACGTTGTAACGTGCAGGTCAAACAAGTATTGAAAATGGGAAACATAAAATGTTGCTTTTAAAACTATACATACATAAAATATAATAAATACGATATATAGATTTTAAAATATACGGATATTATTTTACAGTAAATAGCGTCCGTTTTAAAGAAGCCTAAGAGAAAGTACCTAGCACAAACTAGTAACAACTTACGATTATACAGTAGTCCGTGATCACGAATAGACCGGTAGACGGGTCTACCGGTGACATGGTTAGAGTAGTTTCATTTTCTAGTAACATAGTAGTAACTTGCCGAAAGTTCTGTTGTGAAAGACCATAAAACACATATCACGATAAATCGCTCCGATGATGATGATGATGATGATGTCGATGTCGATTCCGTTCTTTCTCTACCTACCTATACATACAATAATCGCGTCTACCTCCAACTCAACGAGATCGTGGGAGGCGTTGGTAATTTACCATCAGATGACCGTACGCTTGTTTGCCTTTCCTTTTTCCAAACGCAGAGGGTACTAATCGTTTTATTTTTAACTTTAATGTATCTCCTTCTTTTTCAAGTAGGTATATTGCCACTGCCGGCGAGGTTATGGAAGGCTCCTTGGCCCCCCTAGCCCTGGCCTATGGTGTTCAAAGAGGAGCACCCTGAGATTTCAGTGGATAATGTAGTTAACCTACATCTGGCCCACATAATCCGTTTGCCAGATATATAATAAAACAGTAAAAATATTTTGTCTGTCTATTTAGTAATTTAGAAAATGGATAGAGGGACACTTGAAAAGAATAATAGAGAGCAAAAATATATTTTTTTAATTTCTTGTCTGTATGTATGTATGATCACGCTAATTTTGGAGAATATTGAACCTATTAAATTAAAACTTCACCTATTTGTTTATAAACACAATAGCTTTGTTTAACTTAGCAAAATATATAAAGTTGGTTTCATCTAAATCGGTTCATTAAAAAAAGTTATCGTTATTTGAATGAACTCAAGACATTATTTTGCTTGCGAAAATTATATAGCAATCTATATTTATATCTTCTTCTTCTTCTTTGTGTCAATTCTGCTTGGAAATTCAGATAATATTTTACCAGTATTTAGCCACATTGACTGCGGTATCTGTTGCCTTATATCTATCTATACTACCTACCTATAATTGTATAGTATGTATTTAGTAAAACGTCGTTTTCGATTAATATAATTATATATTAATTAAAATTTTAAAAACGGAAGTAATGTAAAAACGGAAATTTTTAACTGTCCGAACAGTTACAGTTTAACTTTAAGCTCAATAGATGGCGCTGTGCATACAGCATAATTTTCTTGCTGGTAAGATTCTGGGCTAAAGAATGCATTCGAAACGTCTCGGTTATATCATTGTTTTCCGTGCCACTCTACCACGCTACAGATAGCGGGAGGGCTAGGGCGGTCCACTTCATCTCGGAAGCTGCAAACCGTAGAACGCAACCGAAGAACTGAGAGGAGAGAGAGTGTCGTGGACTAAAGTACGTACTACTTGAGTTTATTTCTACTTATGTTTTATACTCTTTTTAGTTTTATTTATTATTATCAACATGAAGAAAAATTTAAACAACAATGGACGATTGATATAGTTTACAATATACAGAAACAGTATATTTAAATGTTTGTAACTGTTTTGTTCTAAGCTGGTCTTCCTCCAGAGGCGTGCACGTGTCCACTCTCCCTGCGTCGGCGCCACGACGCCCGTCAAATTAAAACGTATCAAAGTTATTACTGGACAGCACGTGCAGGAGATTAACAATTATATGAAACGACATGTTTTACAGTCAATGTTAATTTCTACCTTATACGTATGGAAATAAGAGTCAAAAGACAAAAATCTCGCGTCATATTCAACGTGCATGAAAATTTAATAAAAGTGGATTACAAGTAGTTTTCGTATTAAGACACGGCAAATGGACTCGTTTTGTTGATCGACTCGTCATCTGATAAGCCGCTTTCGATTGAGCTCTTACTGATTACCAAATTTATACACACGCATATAAAAAGTGTGTAAGCGCGAGTGTTTGTTCAGAGAAAAGCAATATTTGTAACGCCCTGGCAAACGTAAATAACTATCGCAGTGTGTAATTGCTGAAATATGTTACTAGAATCGGTTGAAGTTAATCACCATTTAGCAAAGAATAAATTACCTCTACACATAAATACGAACTTATTGCATTTTAACTATTTATAACAGTAGTAATACATCGTCTGAAGTCTGAAAAAAAACCGACGGCTGTAAATTCAGTCTTCATGAAGGGAAGTTACTCATTTGACAAGAATGATTTTTTCCTTTAAGCAACGCCTAGAGCTAAAAATGTGTATGTAATATAAAGGTTGATATATATTTACAGAAAATACAAAAGTAAATATAATTATATTTTAGAATAGCAATAAGAAAAAGGAAAAACGTGAATATAAAAAGGTCAGCTCAACTCAACTCAGGTCAGTGACAGCTTTCTTTTGCCAGGAACTTTGTTTTCCGTTGCCTCGACGTCACCACATTGGAACATATTTAGCTGCCAAAAGTAGTATGCTAATGTAATTGCGTTCTAAATTTCAAATTTAATTATATTCAAAATTTAAATTTAAAACTCAAACTTCTTATGTTTCAATAACCATAGCTTTGTGAGTAATATTGTCATTGTTAATAATAGAGTCGATCGTGATGCACACTGCTTTCTCTTACTTTAGCTGTAAACGGAATGCAAACGAAGTGACTCGTCACCAAAATATACTCTTGTTCTAAGTCAAATAAGTGCTCGTAAACACTAACAGCTGCACGTGGCGGTGTCTCTCCTGAAGGCTGACCGGTCTAATGTAATAGTACGAGTACATCCACGAAAATAAGTCGTTTTGCAACTGAAAGTGTTTAAATAACAGTAGGTGAATAACGAAGTGCACACTGTTTTTACCGATATTTACAACCTCGTAAGCTGCGGACTCTTTATCTTCAACGCTAAGTAAATGAATTATGAAACAACGTAGTTGTAGATGGGTTGTTACTTGCAGTAACAGTTCATTATCTCGGCGCGGCCGCGACCACTTGGCAGGCCCTGACGGAGAGGCGGACCCTCGCGACTCCAACTCTGCAAAGCTTTATTAATGAAACCTCATTATTTAAGAGGCGTATTGTTTTATTTGTCACCGTCTCTCTGTACGAAAACATAAATAAAATAACGGTAAATTAATTTGAAAAACTTAATGTTAGCAAAACCGGAATTAAAAAGCTTTAATAAAACAATTTTGTAAAAGCTCCCAAAGAATTTCTATCCTTTATAATATCCTGTTAATCCACCGTTATTCACAAATTCTTACACGTCACCGTGATAAATTACGAGTTTAAACTCGCACCCTGCGATTCACTGAGCGCTTATCACGCCAGGCGATTTAAACATTTAATAATGTGTCATAAGAGCTATTCTCCTTCGAACTGTTTCTCCTCTGCGCTTGTTCGTACTCGACGAAAGACAAACATATTTGCGAAGGCCACGTATCTGGTTTAATATAATACGAAGGTAATTATCAAATTTATCACATATTCTTTTGTGAAAACAAAAATAACATAATACAATCTTATTTGCGAAGTGTGTATGTTTGTTCACATACACACGATTGTTGCGATTGTGCTTCTTTGATGAGGGTATTTATATTTTGTAATAGTTCATGTCAAAAGACAGTTTGCCGCCTGATTGCGTACATTCATTACAATATTTAATAAAGTAAAAAACAATACATTCAAATGTAGATGAATTTGCACAATATATACGTTTTCAGTCTCAATCCGTGCAAAATATATAAGTAATATTAAAGTTAAAAAGCCATGAAATCAAGGATATCAATGATATGCACCACTTTAGGTAAACTGGTGAAAAATTTACCGTATCTCCAGTAAGTTGCCAATTCTCATAAATACGAGAGCAGGTTAGTAATCAAACAGTACACACAAATCAGTACTGGCGGTTACTGGCAGGTATGGGCGGAGGCAGACGAGTACAGGCTTATAGGGACGCACCTGAGATGGTTTACAAAAAAATGAGACAATTTGCATTTCTACTTAAATAATTATAAAAATATCTCGTGAAAATACAAATATGCACGGAAATTGGGGCAATTTATCATTCATTACGAGAGTACGGAACACAATCTATCATATATTTTATATTTTCTTGTTGTTTAATTTTAAAGCTTTGCGCAATTGTGCGCGCGTCTTTATAAAATTATTTCTGATATTTAATTCCGTTTAGTATCAACTATCCCTATTTAGAACTCACTTTATATTATTTGATTTTAGAAGACATTGAGGCCGCGTTCTACTTGACCAGGCCTAATCCAAATTACTTAAAAACGTCATAATTCATACTTATTCATGTTTTCTCTATTAAGTGTGAGAAATTAACCAAAAATATTAAGTAAGTTAGTTTATACGTTACGTTGGCTATTGAAGGATATGTACATATATTATTAAAGAAAATAAAATCAGCTTCACAGTGTATCCCGCACACAGCAGGGTAAGCAGAGAGAACCTTATGTTAAGACACTCCTTTACCCATTTTCCGCCGAGTCCTGGAGGCATTACGTGTTGAGTGGCGGAACTCAAGGCCACGCTTTGTCACGATATTAGAGCGACGAATTGAAAATATAGATGTAAATATTTAATTTATATCCGTGGGTGGAGATCGAATTCACAACCAGTCGACACAGTCACACTCTGTGCCCCTGCGCCACGACTGGCCTCTTATTTCTTATTTTTCATTACAATTTTATATTTTTGACAGAAAAGACAAGAGAAACGAGCATATGAGTCACCTGGTGGTAAGTGATCACCGCCATCCACGACCGAGATCATTGGGTATCCAATAATTCGGCTCTACGTTGTATGCAATCCAATGATTCAAGCTGATACTGGGCTGCGCCAGCGCAGTGACTGGATAGCACCCATTGAAATTTTGTATTTTTATTCCTGGAATACAGAAACCCACTATACGATTCTCAAATAGCCCCGACTTTGCTATACCACATTTCCACCAGTTCCGGTCATTGCAGAACTCTTTAGGAAGCATAAAGCTAACGTCAGAAGAACTGTGAATACTACCTGTCAGATTTTTTTAATAAAAAATCGCAAACTTGCTATAGGAATGGGATCACGGCACTACCTATGAGATGGCAACAAGTCATCGATCAAAACAACACGTACGTATTATTAATAAATAGAAAATTTTACCAAAAAAAATATTTTCTTATGCATGAACAATACGAAAATAATCTATAGGTCCGGGGCAAAACCCGGGACCTATAGATTATTTTTAATTTTTGGCTCTGATAATAGTGTAAAGCGCGGCGTTCAGCTCTGTCACTTAACACGCATTCCATCAAAACTTCGGCAGAAAGTGGGCGACAGAGTGTCTTAACACTAGGTTCCCTTTGTCTACCCAGCTATATAGGGGATACAGCGTGCATTAAGTGGCGAAACTGTTTAATTCGTATTTCCATACATTTACAATATACTTCTTCTTTTTTAGAGCAAATGAAGAAAGGTACACAATAATTTAAATACAAAAAAACCGGCTAAATGCGCATGTATGAAGAGGTGTATAACAGTGGATGAGGCGAAAGAGGCATGTAGTGACCGTATCGCTTGGCGTTCCGTTCTCTCTGACTACCCCACTAGGGATACAGTGTGAAACTAATTAAGTAAGTAAGGTTAAATGCGATTCGAACTCACGTACCCAGCTGTTTGTTCCAATTTCTGGGTTATATGTCAACGAGAAGTAACATTTGAAGTAGACAAACTTAAGTTTGCGGACGTCATTTTGAGCTACGGAACCCTAAAAATAATATAATCGTAACGTAATTTCTCTCGCAGGTCAAGTACGTCGGAAGTAGGCAACTGTAACACACATCTAGTGTTGTACGTGCGCGCGTTGCGAGGCCGATACGACCGCGCGCGGTGCGAGACCGATACGACCGCGCGCGTCGCACGTTTATAAATATCATTTATAATATTATTAGTTTATAGTTTACGACAAATATAATGTTACGAATAATAGTTTAGTTCAGCTTTTAATTACGCGTTCCGTTCATATGTAATATAACGGGTTCTACATTTGTTCTATAACTCGTTGTATGATGAGTAGGTGTGTGGAGCTATTTTATGTCCTGGAACTCCGGTGTATGTAGTGGTGTCCGCCAATGAGTCTAAGACTTGCAGCCGAGGTCTGGTCCACGGGAGCACGGTGTAGGGGCGGGGCGGTGGTTCCCTTGCGCTTTCTTCCTTTTACTATAACTAACGGTTCTAAATACATAGTTTTAGTGGAGAGGAAGATAGGAAGAATGTCACGGGAGACTAAACAGACAGACTATGACATTTTGCTTATTATAATATATTTTCTTCGTACTTATATTAAATTTATTGTGCATATCATATTAATACTGTTAACCAGACAGATTTCTTAGTGGGTGTTGTCGGTAAGTAGGCTGGTAAGTAGGTAAACATTATGTTTCCATAGTACGTCTAAATGTACAGTTTGTATAAATATATGAACTAATTTGAAACACACTATTCAATGTACATATATGTCTTGTAATTTATGTATACTCGTATTGTATATTATATAAACAGGTTCCCTCGCGCAATTACGTCCGACATCACTAGCGCGTACGGCGCCGCACACGCGTGGAGCGACGCACGCTACTACTGTAGTACGTGGTCGGTCACGACTTGTTCTCTCGGGTGTACGCAATATATTTTTTCTCGTCGGTCATTTATCTGGGACACGTGGGCTTTTTGCAGACATTAAGCGCCTTAAAAAGGTCATTTACCTTCGTAATTTCAGGGGAAAACTCAATTGTTTTTGTAGGAGCCCGCGCTCGAGAGCGAAGCGAGACGGACTCGCGATAAATATGAAACAAAACTTAAATGCTTTTGAAACTGGAGGAAACAAGGAATCGGGGAAATATTTTATTGTTCATTTACTATTTTACGACGAGACTCGCTCAGGTGGGCCGAAGTGCTGCGGGACTCACGCGGGTTGTGCGGATTGTACCCACTTAATACACCTTAATAGTTACGTTATCGTAAAATACGTTACACCTTACAGCCCTTCGCGCTTTACGTATGGACATTTTTGGAAAAATTAAGTATTTAGAAAAATTCAAAAGCTTCTTATCGTCAAACATTTGATTATAATTTCATAGAGCATATACAGAGGTACTGTAGACACCGCGAGGGGAGGAGGGTGCGGGGGGGGGGTTGTGTCCGTGGGTTGCTCTTGTATAATAACCATTTCTTAAATCACTTCACTCGAACCTCTGCCCCGAATTTAATTGTTCATGCACGATAAAACTTATAAGTTGCGTACGTAGAAAGTACTCCATCTGAACTAGTAGCGCAGGGAGGAGTCCCTCGCGCTACTAGTTCATACAAGCCCCCCTCCCCTCCCTCTCTGTGCCGTCCCTCTCACTCACGGAATAATTCATCTTATACAGTCTGCTTAATTTATTCTATTTTATACTGACCGCTCCCGCTACCAGTGACCTGATTCTCATATTGTGTTTACTTCTTTATGTAGATATGTATATGTGTGGAATAAGACATGTTATAAGAAATGTTTAAAAAAGATAAAACAGATATAGTTATATCGCAAAAACGCGTAGTGCGACACTTTAAGGAGAATAAAAATTAATAGTGTACTTCCGGTTGACCTAGAATTATGAAATTTGGCGGTTAGCACTCTATAGGTAGTGATAGGTAAGGGGAAAAAAATGAAAACTATACGTTTGAGATTAAACTCTAAGAAATGATAGCCTTATCTAAGCCTGACAAAGCTAAGCTACATACACTATTGTATT
This sequence comes from Heliconius charithonia, assembly GCA_030704555.1. Taxonomy (NCBI): domain Eukaryota; kingdom Metazoa; phylum Arthropoda; class Insecta; order Lepidoptera; family Nymphalidae; genus Heliconius; species Heliconius charithonia. Next base: position 35,357 of record JALPMF010000055.1, read on the forward strand.
TATAAAGTGACACACACGTTGCTATGGCAACACGTATTGTTTACGCGCAAAGGTGTCCTTAGTATGTTTAAAACCGTCAATAGTATTAGCGCCTAGTTCCAACTTCCGGCGCCGTCTCTAGTACAGCTCATGTACCGCGTAGTGTGATAGTGTCCCAACACGTACAAGATTGCCCTTCCTCTTTCTTACTCAATGAAAAATGAAAATGAAAATAATTCAAATATTATATTAGTTGACAGTAGAGACGACGGTTGTGAGTTCGATTCCCACTCGGGTATATGAATCATTGTGGTTTTATCGCTCTGATAACAAGACCGTTGTTGAGAAGTTGAATTCCGCACTCGGACATTCTCAAGGCGAAAAGCAAGCAGAGTGCTTCATCAATAGGTTGCCTCTGCCAACCTTGCCATTAGCGAGATACAACGTGAAGGATACACGCCGCACCACTGCGCCACTGCGCGCGGGTGGCGTTGCGCGGTGCACTGTGGCGCAACTAAATGTAGTATATCGTTAAAATTCGCGGATATTTCATATTTTTATTACTCGCGGAATGTATTCCGCGCGATTTGTTCCCGCGTCCGCGCCACTTCCGTTATTGGTCTCTGTTTAGATCGTGGATGGGGTTTGTGAGTTGTGGCCGTTGTTGTGAGTTACTACTGTGTAAGACGCTTATAGCCTACTACTATATGTATATGTGTCTTTTATTTTTTAAACGCATTATTCTAAATACAGCAGAACAAGCAAAAGGAACTGACTCGGACACTTCGATCTCGATTCCCCACATGAGATATTGCGTGTTGTTACCAGAACGAGCATATGAAAATAATTTACTCTGCCGAGTAGAAATTGAATCTATTACTGTCGAATTTACAGACAGACGCTGTGCCGCCGTGTAGCTGCGCCTTCTTTTATCCCGCGTCACATTTTTTACGTAATATTGTAATTTCATATTGACTTATTAATTCACTATATTTATTTTTTATGTCAAATGTATTTAATTATTTCTAAAATATAATTTTAAATTTCTAATTATCATTTATAAAATGTAACTTAACTATATATTATATTTCAAACCAGTCGTGACGCAGGGGCACAAAATGTGACTGAAAATCATTCTTTGTAATCATTACTTGTATAGAAAAAAAACGAAACGTTTAGAATAACTGACCGAATTGGTTAAAACCGACGGACGCCCGCTCTGTTACTTTCGTGACGTAATAACAGTATCATTTTAAAGACATTGATAGCGATTGTTTCAGCCAATTATATCGACTGAACCTAAACAACCACCCAACTACTTCCAAAATAACGGGTTTTAGAGAAAAAGAAGAGTAAACAAAAAAAATATTAATGACTTGCGTGTATACCTGTTTATGTTAACTAATATTTTTAAATCATTTATTTTCTTATTCAGGCTATGTAATAAAAAAGATAACTCATAAAAATACTTGTATTTTTATGAGTTAAAAGTTTCGTACATTTTTTTGACGTTAGGAGTCACTATCGTTTTTGTAAGAGATGAAGAAAGGACGGAATGCAAGATCAGTGTAAATGGTTAGATATTAGAACAAGTGAATGAAGTGGTCTCCTTGGGAAGTATGTTCAGTAGAGATGGAAGATACGAGATGTGGAAAGGCGTATTGCTGCCAGTAACAAGGTTAACGGAGCCTTAGCTGCATTGGTGAGACGGCGAAACATCAGCTCCGCGCATTTCGCCGTACACAATGCAGTTTTGGTACCGACTCTGTTATACGGCAGCGGCACGTGGGTATTACAGAAGAAGAATGAAATAAAGATGAATGCCGTGGAGAAGCGATCTCTACGTAGGATATGCGGAGTCAGCTTAGCTGATCCGCAATGAAGAGGTACACAGAATGGCAGGTACCAGCGAGGATGTCACGGTGAGAATAAAGAAAAACGTGCTTAGCTGGTTTGGGCACGTCTGTAACAGTATGTACCTGGGATATAACTTAAAAACAAATAAATAAATAAAATAAAATATGCATGGCAATACACATAAATAACATATAGTTAATTATGAATAATACAAACTAAATATTTTCCATACCATATAAATCGAGACGAGTTCGTGTATTGTCGTCCCGAATGTCGCGACCGTCGTTCTGTCTATATAGGTGGTGGTGATGCTGGAAGGCAGCGGTCGAGTCGAACTCTAAAGTACTACGGTACTAATAAATATGACGCACATAAAGACTCGTACCAAATGTATAATAAATATAATATGATAATTCGAAGTCTATGATGGCACGATCTTTTAGGATCGAATCCCTTATAAAGGAATTATATGTGTAGGAGCGACACATATTGTGGATCAAAGTTATCTTTGACCAATGTTATAATATTGAATTTTGCTTGACGTCGCGGAAGCTGACGTGATGGGCTTATGCGAACTGTTGCAGTGACATTAACTATGTCGTGGCTGATGCCGTCTCGCAGTACGCTCGCGGTACGTAAGCTGTGTTTGTATGGCGTTAGCCATTGATATATTGATATACCATTTCTACGACTTGGTATACGACTAGTAGGTGTGTGGTGCTATTTTATGTCCCAGCTCCGATGTATGTAGTAGTGTCCGCCCGTCTCATGCGGGTGTGTGGTGCTATTTTATGTCGTGGAACTCTGGTGTATGTAGTAGTGTCCGCCTACGATTCGAGACGCGACTGTGGGGTGTGTGCCGTGCGTTTATTTAACATATCGGCCGCCTTACGGCAGTGCGTTCGTTCCTACGACTTAAATTGATCTCACAAATCAATCAACATCACGGATCACAATTCTAATATAATAATCTTAATATAAACAAGCGTAACAAGTACCTTCAGACTGATCACACACAAACGTCCCGGAGAGTTCATTAAGACTGTTGCAGCCGCAGTCAGGTAGGAATTCACGGTGTAGGGCGGGGAGGTGCCCGTACTCTTTCTTACTTTTATTATAACTAGTACGCAGTTATAGTGGAGAGGAAGATAGGACGCGCTCTTGGCTTTTCTTCGGACGAGCTTCGAGTTATGACAATGTCATATTGTCGAGTTTCCAGTTATCTAAATAACTGACACAAGAACAACTTCTGATGGCAAATATGTTATTAAAGCGATACCTTCTAATGGCATAATATAAAATTCTTAACACTGTTACCTCTGAATCTCTAAAAGATTTTGGGTTCTTCACGATCACAACTATAAACGGTTCTAACCACTAGACACATCACGAGCCAAGGCATTATTTATTAAATAATATTTTAAAAGGAGTTTGAGATAACAGTTACACGTCGAACGATTGATTGTTGAAAGAATGGTAAAAAGGATTTATGATGGAAAAGTGAGTAGTGAGAGAGATAGGGGGAGACTGAGGAATGTGACTGTACAACGCCCTTCCCTTACTAATTAAGGAACCTTGCACTAGCGTTCCAATATTTGTGTTCGTAATGCTTAGAACATATACATAAAATATATAAAATTTAAGTACATAAGAGTCTCGAATCTAATCTTAAATGTTTGAATAAAATAAATGTTTCTACATTACAATACAAGAAATATTTCTATATTCCATTAAAAACATACTACCATACCGTGCGGTATGATACCGAAGAAACGTAGCCGCTTTGAAGTTAGCTAAAGATGGCGATGCAGATTCGATAGACTTTTTCGTACTATCTGTTATTTTCTGCCCCTGAGTGTACTAGCCGCAACAATTCAGGTGACCACGACACACTGGCCGTATTATAACATTAAATTATTTTTACAAAACTGCCGCACATCGGTCGGCGCAGGTGGGCGCCGTGCCAACGCACAGAACGGGGGGTTCGCATTGTTAGGAAATTCTTATAAAGAATTTCCTAACCTAGATTAAGCCTACTAAATATAGCGGGGATGTTCATCTACAAGACTACGGGCATTTTGCATTCATAACTTAGTACTAGGAGAACCACTGTCATTGTAGAGTTATTTGTAAAAAAAATACCAGCCAAGTGCATAAAAAAATATTTGAACGTCACATTTTTTCTTTCATCATTTTTTTTTACTCTCGTCGACGATCTACACTTTCTTACCAACTTTCGAGCCATTTTGGAACTCTACTTCGTTTTCATCTAAATGCCCTCGCGATATGGTACTATAATTGACACTTGAATTATTTAATTTCTATATCTATATTATGTGTAATAATATATTGAGTTATAGGTATTTTAATTTATAATTGATTTATTTTAAGTCAAATCTATATTTAAATCTTTTAATTTCTTTTTATTACTTTATTTCTTTTACAACATTTTTGAATGAACTTATAGAAACCAGGTTATTGCTAATTTCTATTATGTCCATTGGAACTCGAATATTTATTGCATTACATGTTATATAGTGTTGAAGTCTTGAGTGCGTGAAGTTAGGACAATCTTTAAGTAGATGTTGTGAATTACATTCTTTGCACTATATTTCAATGAAAATTATGAGAATTTGTGTCAAAAGGTATATACGCATTCCTCCGAGTGGTAATGGAATAGGATAAAAAATATGAACATGCCTACATATTATTAAAATTTATATTTTATTGACTGTAGGCATCACCTCTGCAGGTCGCCTGCTCCGTGTCAGCGGTAGCGGCGTCAAAACAATATTTATTCCTCTATTTCTCCAACTAAAAGGTTTTCTTTGAAAGTGTCCACAATACGATTCTTCTTAAAGCGGTAAACAGTTCTTTCTAAAGCTCCTCATAATTATACAGCTCCTATTGTGCAAACTTATCTGTAATTAACGAACTATTATTTCTTATAAAACTCCCAACTGTTCCAGCTTTCAATAGAAACTCGCTGTATTCAATTCAGATGTTTATTATTCACTTTTGTCGGTAAGTATGTAGTAGAGATGTACTTAATATAATTACTAACTTAAATTTGACTATATATAGTATACTTTTCATGTCACGTAATATACAAGTAATTAGTAATGTGATAAAGAATATACGTACTTGAAAGTATAATAATCATTCATCATGTATTGATACATTCAATACCTTCTCTCAACTAAGATAAAAAGCGGCGGTGGGTTACACTAAAATATATAATTACAATGTAAACTTGTGAAATCATAACGAATAAAATGCGTGTAACAAACGAACTGACAAATCGAAGTAGCGATGGTCTCACTTTTGGAAATATCACACTTGCTTGTCACGACGGTCTGACTGTTGTGAAAGACTCTTCAAAGATGAAAGAAAATTATAAGTAGCGTAACGAAGGCCATGTCTAAATCAAAGTATGTACACATAAAAAAGAGTCATTTTCCATTCACATAAAAAAAATATGATCTGGTTTAGTGGCTGAATTTTACGCCGCGCTTTGTCTTAGTACCAAAACGAGAAAAGAAAATAGTAGTACATTTTTACGGGTGGGAGTCTAATCCACAAACCGTCGTGTTTCCAAACTCATGCTTGCGCACGCCGTGATTTCCATCGTTGCGTACTATGGCGGACACTTTTAATTGACAAATAAAAATCACCGAATTGTAGAACAAGATTGTCTATACGCAAAAATAGTTGTTGACGACTGGTATATAATAATTTAATAATCCACAGGCCTCCAGCAGCTACAAGATACAGGCACGCGCGCAGGCTGTAACAAGCAAAACAGCCAAGGCACAACGTCACGTACTCGAACATCAGCGTCGATATAATTCTGTCCAAAGAAAATAACACATGGACTAAACGAGGAACATCTTTCATTTCTTAAAAGGAAAGCTGAAAACAACTCTACGTCTCTGTCAAAAGGTAAAAAATAGCGTAACGGTTGTTAACTATGACCATTGGTGTGTGTAGACTTTAGATTTTTTTGATATATCTTTAGATTTTCTTACGCAAGTATTTACATATATATCTTTCATGTAGTCGCTTTTATTACTTTTTATCCTTAATTTTGGAATGGAACTGTTCCTTTCCATGTTCTTTTCATATTTAAATTAATGAAAAGAAGGTGTTTGTGGCAAATTAAATATGTTTTTCAACCATACACACAAGATTTTTTTAAGACATACATTATTATCTCTCAAATTAATGAAGCAATAATATTATTATTCATAAATCTCAACCTCACGGACTCTTCTCAACAACTCTACTAAATGAAGGTGCGTGGCGCGTGATTAGAGACCTACTAACCGTCACTGAATACTTGAAATTTAAGCACTTCATATAATTAGTACAAGTTATTAATTCCGGAGGTTCATAACTTCGTCTGCACCAATACTTTGCATCGATAACATAAATTGAACTTAACTCTTAAACGGTAGAGTCTCTTATTGATTGTAGTATATTTGTGAACATTCAGCTGTAATATTGACAGCAGCAAATATATGGGGGTATTGTCGGTAGTATTGTTTACGGCGGATTAAAGCAAAGCACTACTTCCTTAAGCTCTTATATAAGTTCCTGAAGAATTCCTGGCACTTGTGAGGATATCGGAGCGACACGAATTAGTAACTAGTTACGTCTTACTAAGAGTAGCGCAGTGCTGATACACAACTTTTATAATATCTGAATCTGAAGCTCACGAAAAATAGAACACTCCTCACTTAAATAAGAATTAATGAAAAAAAAATTTAGACAATTGTCATCAACTGCCAATATGACCGTTAGTCAAAGACTAGTAAATACTTTCAAAATAATAGTATGATTCATATTAATATGTATATTTAAATTTGTAATTATTTCCATACTAATATCGTTTTATACCTATTTCTTATTATTAAATAACCATTCAAAATAATTATATTTACAAATATAGTAATTTATAACGTCCAGGGCGAACGCAATAAACCCATTTTTCGCAATTTCGTGATAAAAATATTCTATATATTGCTCCACAGCCTCCTTAACTTTCAATGCTATAGCTCCAAAGCAATCGGTTCAGTTAATCCGGAATTCCGGATAAAGAGAGACACCCGTTAATTTTAATATTGTTTGTTTCTGTTTTAGTAAGTACTAATATGTCGCAGAGTATGAATACGGAACGTGAAGTTGTTTGCTTTGGATGTATTTAAAGAATTGGCAACACTGCCAGTTGTCAATGTTAATTGATAACTTTTAAGGAAGTGGGATGAATGACGCGTCGTTCTTGTAATAGTGGGAACGAGCGATGCGGATTTCACTAACTGTTGTACTAAGACGTCATTTAACTTCACCGCGTTCCGAGTATGAAGGAAGACCTAAAGAGTCAGGACTGTCTGCCCAGAACAGAGAAATACCAGAGGGCAAGATACAGCCAGCTTATTCTGCAGGAAAAGACAGTACGCGGGATAATTAAGAAACCGTTGACAGTAGTTTGATATACCAATTATATCAAATGACAGACGAATGCCTCAGCCTACGCGTGACCACGGACTACTACAGTGTTCGAAACTTCGCGTTTCCAAAAATATATAATCATAAATATATGCGATTAATCCGGTTAAAATAGTTTATTTAAGATGTGTAATAATCGTGAAAAGCAAAGAACTTATTACGGTACTTTTTATACTACTGCCTTTTCCACAAGGGGCAGTAGTATAAAAGTAAAAAAAACTTTTATACACAACTTTTGTAATACTTTAGTCTCACGCTGTATCCCACATATAACAAGTTAGGTAGAGGGAATCTAAAATCCACACACTGTTTTCCCATTTTTCACTCAATTATTGCGACATTGCGTGGTGAGTAGCTCGACGTGTTGCTTCTGCGCTACGACGCCTCTAATTATAATTAATTAATTGTATGCGATCAAAAACTATTTAGTGATCTCAGTCTGCCGGTTCTCAGTCTAAATGCTATCAAAGTCTATAAAAGCGTAAAAGCACAAACAAAATACAGTCCTTGTATCTTTATTTGATGTGATAGTCTCCGGAAGGGTTTATGCTATATACATAAGTTATAAAGGCCCTAAAAAGGACGGCCTCGCCAATTTACTACAGAAACTGTTCCACCCTCTAAAGTGAATCACATAATTTTTATGCACTGTTGAATATCTTTATAGAAATTGTTATGGGGATTACTTTTTGTGTCTCTGGATTTTTTATTCTCTGCTTTCCATCTCAGCCCATTATTCTTTGAAAAAAAATTAATGTTTTGGTGTTATTGAGGTTTTATAAAAAAGGCTAAGCGTTAAAAAGGCAAGTAATTTAGTTTAAAATTAAATGTGTGTCAAGACTTTATGTATTTCTGTTTAAATATTTTAAATCCGCTTTTAATACTATTAAATATATTAACTTATACATAAAAATATTTTACTAGCTTAAATTTTTTGTATGTAAAATTTTGGGATTTAGTAAAATATTTTACGTTTTATGTTGAATTACTTACATATTTACAGTAATTACTATCAACATTAAAATAATTAAATTTGTTTTAGTTTTAGTATGAAAACATTTGCAAATTATGATAAGTTGAAATATTAATCTAAATGAGGGTAGTTGAGAAAAATGTTTTTTGCGGAATTCATTGAACTAGTGGTGAATATTCGCGAACAACTAACTTACTAAGTAACGCTGAGTGCTTCAGATGAGAACAGACTTAATAAAACCTAACTGTAATTTTGGCAAAACGTCTTCGCAACTATAACAAGTTTGCATGTAGCAGGAGGCGTTACCTGGAACTGTGCCTGTAAGTGCAATTTCCGTTTATTAATACGTAGGTACCGTACATGTGTACGCGCGTGCCCAAAGTTCGTGTCAGTACGTTATTTCGTTAGTTTTGGTTCTGGCAAAAAATAACCAATTTAAGAATTATTTTGTATTTGTAATCTTTATGATTTTTAATTATAACTATGAAATACAAATTTAGAGGCCAGTCGTGGCGCACAAAGTGTGACTGTAAAAGTGTCGACTGGTTGTGAGTTTGATCCCCACTCGTTGAATGAAAAATATTTATTTACATTTATATTTTCATTTTTTCGCTTTTGTGTCGAGGCAAAGCGCTGGCATTGAGTTCCGCCACTCAACACGCAATGCCTCCAGAACTCTGTAGAAAATGGGGAACGAAGTGTCTTAACACTAGGTTCGTCTGCCTACGCTACTGTGGGATACAGCATTAAGCTGATTGTTTTTAATTTTTAAATGCAATTTTTACTAAAACTACTTCTTAAATGTAAGAGAGCTGGTAGTAAAATTAAATATTCCTTTCTCTTTTTTTCGAATAGGCTTTATTGCTGTTAACTTGTGATGAGGGTAAGAATGAGGTGTGCACTTACACACTTTGACAATGAGTGGGTTGAAGTGGGAATCTGCACGCTCGTCGTAAGCGCTTGGCTAGGCGTTTGCAGTTTAACGATTCTAATTCAAAATCTTCGGGTTGGTCCACGAAGCGTACGTATCATGGGGAGTCTATGAGGAATTTGTTTTGGATTCTCTGAGCGAGGTGTATCTCGGTGAGTACACGACACAAGTATAGGTCGTCATGGGACGAATGCAAGTTTTGTACAATGTTAGCTTGTTCCTAAGAATTATTCCGCAGGTTGCCCACGAAGCTCCGTCTTCTAAATGAGCCTATTGGTTGGTATATGTTCCGTCTCCGATGTCGGTGATGGATTTCTTTTGACAAATTCCCTTGAACTCAAATGACTATCAAACAGAATTTGGAAATTAGGCACTTTGTATATATTTCTTTAAAAAAAATCTCCGATTGTGAGTGTGTTGACTTGTGTGTGCACGGCTGGCGTAGCGCGAACTCGCGTCTCATTGGCATCGACACATGAGGTACTACGTAGGTGGTGATCGAAACGAATTTAAAATATAAATGGCACGTAAAGCTGCAAAGGCAGTGGAGGGGCGGCGGAGGGCGGTGGAAAGCGGCCGACGATGGGTGCCAAACGACTGTACATTAATAATAAAATTATACCGACGAGTGCGAGCCGCGCCGCTAATGAGATTACTTGCGCATTTCGCTTCAGCCAAATAAACATTTGACTGAAACGATTTAGGGCGAAAAATTACGTTCAAATCCATCCGCAGAATTTATACGTTGCGTTATGACGGAGACGGACGATCAGCGAGTGAATATATCAGCGGAGATAGAACACCACTCTTGTACCAATCTTGTATTTCTTAAATTAGGTCTCGAGCTTTTTGTGAAATTCAAGCTAAGCCAGAGCCCTTTCATCTGATACTTTACTTGAACTAGCGGCTTTAAGACCAGATTTTGGCACCCCACTTAAGGATATATAATTTAAATTTCAACTCTACATCTCCAAGCATTCCTGAGATAAAGGCCTCTTTGACAGATAGCCTTTATCACAGACAGACAAAAAGACATACAAACAGTCAGACGGACGGACAACAAAAAAATCTCTCAACAAATAAAATATTAAACATATTTTTCCCATTAACTAGGTTAAAAATATATAAATCTCATTTCATTTAATCCCTTATATGCTAAGTACCGTACCGTAGTAACACCCGCGTACCTACACTCAACACCGCTACAATCCTGTATATACCGTTTTGAGGTGAAAGATCAATCTTAATTTTGCTTGCTTTACTTCTAACCACTCGAACATCAATACGGAGGGTGTATTAACACATCTCAGCCAAGCTCTTTTCAATGCTTCGCTGTTTGGCTATAGTGAGTGCGGTCTGGTCTGGCGTTGTCATAGTGGAACACCACGCCCATCCTATTCACCAGCTCCGGGTGGTTTTTCTCACTAGCTTTTTTCTACCTCATCAGTAGCTGACGTAAAAGCTCATAGTGAACGATTCTTTTCCAATCCTATCATACACATAGCATCACTTTGTTACGGTCTGTGGGGCTTGTCCAAGCTTCGACCATGTTCTTTTTCGCACATTCTTATCGTAAGTAATTTTCATCCAAAGACGCTTAACGAACTATCCAAGAAATAGTCAAAATTGTTACGTTTGAACAGTACAATACCCGAAATCTGCTTTAAGTAGTAATCTAAAAGACCGTAAATTTTTTCTTTATAACTAGAAACTCAGACGTGGCTTCGCTTGTAGAACAGAAGGGAATAAAACACAGCGGTAAATCAGTACTTATTATATTTTTTATAAAGTTTGGCAGAGATTCGCCTTATAACGTACACAATACAAAATCAACTCCAAATGCGATGTACAGCTAATTTATACACCTTTCTCCTACCCTCCGGCATTAAATCGTCAATGTCAGCTTGGCTGGCTCGTCTCTTTGGCGAGCATGACTGGCTTGGATGGCATATGCGGCTTGCGGTTACACTTGTTTAAATTTATTATATTAAGCCAAAGTATGTTTATATAATTTTATAAAATCGACATATTTATTTATAATAACAAAGTGAATGTAAGTTTGTTTGTCACAAAAACTGCTCTACATATTTTATTTTTAAAAATTCCCTCAACAAACAAATGTGGGACATTTTTTAGATAATATTTGTCAGACCTCAATGTAAGCAGACAATAATGTCAGCGATATTACATATCAATTTGAAAGCATTTTCAGTTGTCGAAATCAAACCAAAGTCATTAATATAATTGTGATTATTCACGAGCACAAACAAACAGACTGCCGTCAGCAGTTTTATATTAACACAAAAGACATTAAGAAAACTTACTTAAAAATAATTTTCATTGAAGAATATTAATATAATTATCTTTTGTTCAAGAAGTAACTGAAATTGTAACTGACATTTACAATTTCGCACTTAGGTAGTTACTACCCTACAAGTTCTACTC
>JALPMF010000056.1:0-89735 GCA_030704555.1 Heliconius charithonia
TTTTTTACATATGTGCCATAGTATTTATAATAAAAAAAAATTGATTAAATATATCCTTCGGGGACTATATTTATTTATAGTCCCCCGAGTGGAAATTGAACCTATAACAATCGCGTTTACGCACGCTTGTGCACACATAAACATAGACATGGAACAGAAATTCAGAAGTAATGAAGATCCAAGTTTTTCCGTATCTTGGTTTTCATATGGTTTCTGAATAAAGTTGATTGAACACGGAGCGTTGTTTGCAATTCGAGCAACACAACGTATGAATATATAAATATTTTTATTCAAAATTATAAAAATTCAAAGGGATTTTATTATATTACTTTCATATGGATTTTATTTTTCTTTTTTTTTCATTCCATATAAAAAATTGTGAAAATTAATTTTGGAATACAAAAAAGTTTCTTTTTTTTGCTGTTGCAGTTAGCAGCAATAATAAAAGTTTTATTGTATGTTTGTACACATATAGGTACTTAAAAATATATAGTATAAAATGTATGCATCTTTCTATTAGTATTCTATATTACTAATACATTTAAAGCATTGTTTTACCAGCCTTTCTTCGATGGGCGAAATTATGACAAAACGTAATCATAACAAGGCAACATAGCACATAATATAAATGTACCTAAAACAACCACCCAAAGTTCCTAAACCAAATTGAAACGCTCAAAATCTGAGCCAGATAACTGTTTTAAACAGACTAAAATTTATACCTCTTATTTGTGTTTGTCGCGTGTGATATATAGCAGTTCGTGGGAGCTGTAATAGGTCGCCATATATTAAAGCAGCACCCTTATGTAGCCTGGCGACTGAACAGCCATGTTGAATATAATATTATTTTATAATATACTAATTTAAACCTGCGTCTTCGTCCCCGTGGTCAAATGGAGAAAATGAAGAAATGTGTATATCACTGATCTAAGATCAGGTACACTGAGTTTTGTAGCAACAATGAAGTCTATGTAAAATGGACTACTTCGTTAACCGACGCGTAATATTTTTTTAAATTTTGAAACATTATAAGACATTTAATAAACATTATAAGTTTCTGAGAATTGTGCGTTTAACCAAATCAACTCTTTGGCTTTATAATAAGTATATAAAAATTTATGAACTTTATGAACTATAATAGATTATTTAAAAAAAAAGTAGTAATAAAGCTGCATGTAGGTTGTAACGCTATGTTAGATAAAGCTGACAGGTTAGACCACAGTTTTAAGGTCTGATTAAAAGCACCCTTATTCTAAGGGAAGAGGGCGCATACTTTCGAGTGCCTTTTGTTTATGTTTCTTATATGCAAGTTACTTAATTAACGTTGGAGTGTTCCAACAATATAATGTCAATTTCATAACATAATCTCTTTTCTTATGTCTATAACTTACATTATGCTGAAAATTTTGTGAAATACACAGAATAAGACGTATATACTAAATTTCTTATGCATGTAGCAGGGTGCAAGATATATGTGGACAGGCTAGTATAAAAACAGTTTATTCTCGACTTTTCATTTAAATTCGAGAGAAAGCGCTAGCGGAAATCAACGCCGGACTTTCTCTTAATAGAGGGGAGAAATGAAAATCAGTAGGTAACGGACCCACAATCGTCGCGTTCCACTGCGCTAAAACGACATCCAAACAAAATAAGTGAACTCTACTCATTAATGATATAATAATATTTTCTTGGTACCTATTTGCATGATGCGTGAATATAAGCGCAATTAGTCATTAATATTTTAATTTTAATAAATGTATTTATGGAAGATATAAAATGTAAATGATTTAAATGACAGTTTTAAAATGTTTATATGTCACACCAGCCCTGCAAGACTAATTTTTATTACTTTTTTTAAATATTTTTGTTTACTATTGATACTAGAATAAAATAGCTCGTCTAATCAACGAAATCTAACCGTAGATTGACTTAAGCCTCAAAATTGTAATCAAAATAAAAAAAAAAAACGATTCAAAATTCCTAGTATATTTAACCAAATCAAAACAGTAACATAATATTCAATACTACGAAAGCTGAATACGCGATAGAGCTCTCAATATCTTATGGCCACTCGACGTATTCAAAACAGACAATGCACGTCTAAATAAACCCGTGTTTCATACACGGCTTCAGTTTGAGATCTGCCTCTAATTAGAACTAGTCACCGCCTTATCCGCAATCAGTCCAACATCCACCTTGCCCTGAAATATAACTTGTGTGGTGCAAGATTTAGTTTAAAATATGCAAGAATATCAGTTTAATAAGCAAGAATTATTTAAAATACACAAGAATGATTTTAATATAAAAGTATAGGTTTTATATAAGTAGCGGTGTTGGCGGTGCAAGATTTTATTAATTGTTATACAATCGCACGATAATATTGATTACAGTTATAATGTATTTTCTTTTAAAGTACGCAGGGGAACCTCATGTCAAAACGCTCAAATGCGCATTGAACGCTTAATTTCTTCATAAACGACAGTCATTGTTATCAGAGCGATCGATACTTGTTAAAATACAAAAAAAAAATGGCCTGTCTTGAATAAGATATGTCAAAAAAAGAAAACGGTAACAAAACAAAAAATATGTTAACTATAAAAAATATATTACATTATAAAAAAATACTAAACATTTACTCCACAATCAGTACAATACAAAAAATAAGCTTAATCAAAAGCTTTGAACCTGTTTCCCTCAACGCTAATCAATTAAGCAAACATCTAATTAAATATAATTGCCTCGTCACTTGCACCACAATCTCACGAGTGACGGAAAGGAAACATTGCTGTCCAAAGAAACTTGAGCTTTTACTATACATTCATCTTGTATTTCTATTCTAAATTATTCTAGAAGATGGCAGGTCTACTTGAATTGGTTGAAATATCTTTGGTTATCGACATGGATTTTCATTGAACGGGTTGTTACTTTATATGAATCTGGTATTGATTGAGTAATTCATATAACATGTCTTTATTGCTTTGGTTTAGTCTATTTAAGTTAAGATTTACAAACGGTTGACTAGAAATCTTGTACAAAAGACCTTGCCTTAATAGAATTAACCAAAATAAAAAAAAAAACACGAAGGACTTGTCGATACTAATATTATAAAGCTGAAGAGTTTGTTTGGCTGAACGCGCCAATCTTGAGAAGAACTTGAATTGAAAAAGTATGTGTCTTTGCGCTGTGTTATTATTTTACACAATTAACGGTATAGACATAGGAAATTTACTTTATTGCTTCCCCACTTTAGATAAAAGATAAATATTTAAATATTTCATAATACATATGGTCTCCAAGTGGGGATCGAATCTACAACTATTGCATGACAGACGGTTCGCTACCGCACCACGACGGCTGGGGATATAAATTTACGTTTATTTAAGCGTAGACTCTATTTTGTGATAATATATTGGAAACCTTCACAAAATGTCGGACGCACATATGCTTAAAATGTCGTGATATTTCTGTAAAGGTCCCTGGGCGCCCAATCTACATAAAATCCTATTTGAACGTCGCCGTCGTAGAGCTGAGCTAATGCTTAACGCATTCCCAATTTTAAAATATATTTAGAATTAAAAAATATATGTAGATAAGGAAATAAAAATATCTATTTTTCAAACTGATGTCAATTCACACAACTCTACGCTCTCCACTCGATTTCTAATCTTTATTATGTAAATGAAAATAATTATATGATAATATTATTTAAATGAAAATAATCGTAACATTCTCCCGACTAAAAATCGAACTCACACTTCAATTAAAATCAGACTCAGCTGCGGCTATTACAGCGGAGAAATCAATATAGTTATCAGTCCTTAGGTGTAAAAAACCGAACCCACAACTATCACGTTTGTATTCAAATAAATAAAAATAAAAATATTTACTATACTGAGGAACTAAATAAACACACACGTGACACTCGATAATAAAAAAAATAATGGGTTACTTTTTTCTAAATATGTACGAATTTTTATATATGAGAATTATCTGAAAAAAGCAAAAAACAAAAGAGGAAACTCGAATATTTTTATACAGATAGCACTCATGTCACAAGTCTGCCGAAAATATAATGAGTAAACTTTTCCAATTATTATAGTTGGTGATAGTGGAAAAAACTGTAGCAGAGTTGCGATCTACCTTTACTTTGATATTTATCTTATGGTATAGAGTTTATAGTATAGTAAACAGGAAATTGATAGCATCGTCGGTTGTGGATTCGATTTAACGATTGAAAATTATCTCTAAAATATTGTTTATATAGGAAATATTACTTGTTAGATGTAATAAGGAAAAAGTAAGAAAAAAAATAAAATTACCAACTTCTATCTTTAATATAAAAAAATATGCAGTAATAATCTACAATTCAGAAATCTCTAATGATCAACAATCCCACGACAATCTAAACTACGAATAGTTCCAACAACCAAAAACGAATGTTAATTCGCATTTGCACTTTAAAACTACTTTAGAAGATCCCCCATGAAGTTGCCAAGTTCGACAACCGGAATTAGTGCAAATTAATATTCCAAACAGCGGGACTGCCGTTACAATTTAAATTATATCCAAAATATAACTAACTATACAGACACGAAAGATCAATGTTATGCACAGATAAAATATACAGTGGCAGAAGGGAACAGAGTAAAAATTGCTATGGCACTTTTTTATTCTGGCAAAATTGGTTGATTGTTAAGAAAAACACACGGGGTAGTTGGTCGGGGTTTGTAATGCAATTAATATCACTTTGTGAGTTCGAGGGGGCCTATATTTTATTGTGCCGTCAGCGGTAATGTAATTTAATTTATTTGTGTTGAGCGTTCATTTTAAAAGGTTTTATTATCTGTCGCTAGCGGACCTATGAAATTATTTTTTAAGAATATTTCGTTATTGTTGGCCCCAATATTCGATAAATACGTTATTTTGTTGATGTTATCAGGACGCTGCAAATTACATTCTGTTGCTTTACGTATAAAATATAACACCATTATAGGTACCTACAATTCTACTTATATTATTATTTAAAATATACATGTTTTTTTTCTTAATACTGTTAATAAATGCGAATGTATTGTTGTTTTTTTTTACATTTCAACAAGTAATATATACCCAGGTGATGTCTATAAAAATAATAAATCTAATATTAAAATACTTGTTAATGCATAGGAAAAAATTAAAGATGTACTTTCAAATTCAAAGTTATAATATTAACTAACATAATTTCCTCAAAAAGAATAAACTATCCAAACTTCTTTACTCAACAAAATAACCAAAAAATTGCTTAAAAACCTGACTAGCTAATAAAAAAAAAAAGTATAATTAACAAAACATACAGAAATGAACCGAGAAGAAGTGCGGTGGCGGAATCTAATTATTTCTGCCGCTATGACAGCCCGCACTTTGGTGCGTCCAACATGGCGGCCCAAAATGAACCACAGATAATATAACCAGAGAGAACGTAAATAGATGTTATTGTAGAAAAAAAATACGTTAGCTATGTATAACGTGAATAAAGTAATCTATATTTGTGGGTCCTATTACAATATAATATTGATACTAGTACAAAACCGAATTAAACTTATTTTTTTACATATTGCCTATGTACCTGTAATGTCTAATTTTAAAAATATCAAAATGTATAGATATTTCAAGAATAAGACATTAGTATATCATATAATATCAGAGAAAATATTTAGAGATTAGCAAAGTAAAACTTTTAATCTTAATTTAACAAATAAAGAATATTTATCAATTATTTGTAAGTTTAAAATGTCATTTCGAAACCGATCTAAAATTATGATGCATTAGAGAATAATATTATTAAACAACGCTCCATTATAACATGAGCTTCTCCCCTATTTAAAAAAGAAAGAGTTTACAAAATTTCAACTTTCCAATAAAATTTTCCTACAGCTCGTCTGCTCTATGCACATTAAGTCTATGGAGCGATGTCAACACAATATTATGAAGCGACACAAACGTCGACCGACGGTAAGCCTTCGTTCTCTTATTTATATTTAGACAAGAAATGTAGCACCAGGAAATTAATTTTCATTTTTTCCACCCTGAATATTGTTCGAAATTTTTTTTACGACGTGCCGGTATTTTATACGTTCAGAGAAATATTTCAGAAAAATATGGGCAATGGTTATAAAGTGACACGTATAATGGTGGAAAAGTTTTATTAAACACTTTTAATGTGAGAATATAAATTGAATTATATTTTTAATTTTATATTATATCTTAGCCTATGTGTTATTCAGATGTATAAGCGTATTTTTACTAAATCAGTACTTTAGGTTATATATATAGGTTACAGGTTAAGATATGAGTAAAATAAATTTTACTTGTAATTATGTCGTTTAATATTTACAATGGTTATATAAAGTTAAAGACAAAACCTCTAAAAAGGCGAAAAGAGGAAAACGCAGTGACAATATCTACAGCTTCCCCAACAAAACCCCCATATTGTATCTCATATTGTTTGTTTAAATAAAAAAAAAAGTAAAGCGCCCGAAAGCAAGTAATGTAAACATGTAAACACGTTCATTTTTCATAACACTTGTCTGCCTTTATTGAACGTTTAAACATACTGGCGAAGTCACTCAATATGCCACCGTCAACCATTAATATGTATAAGCGTCACTACCTATCACCTTAACTTGCTTTCGAATTTATAATTTATGGCGGAGAATAAGCGAAGGGCTATAGCTCAGTGGATCTAGTAGATATTGGTCTATTAGATTAGAGAATAAGATTCGAATACGTCATAACAGTTGATATTTTGTTATAGGATCAACCAATGCTTAGGATCGGTATATCTGCTTTCTTTCTTACTATAGGACCAAGAATATTATATTAACTTTTTAAGTGAGGTTTAGGATTTTTTTTATATTTGTGTGAGTTTTTTGACAGACAGATCATAAGAACTTTAACATTACCGTTGCGTTTTATTGTCCATTTTAAGCATATTTGACAATATTTTATACATGGTAGTTGGGGTTAATTGGAATAAAATCGAATAAAACAAAATCGATAAGTAAAGAATCTTGGTTTATTTAGTACATAAAAAGTATAACCAAAGAAATACAACACAATCCTAAATATATATAAAACAAAAGAAAACAAAACCAAATAAAATAAACAGGATATCCGAAAAAAAAATTAATTTAAAAATTCAGCGTTAACTTGCAAATTGAATTGTTTTGCCCAAAAAACCTTTCGAGTGAGATGTTCTAGGCAGTGGCCAAACAGAAGTCGTTTGTAAGCGGGGCACGGCTAAATATTTGTTAACATTCAGAAATGGGAACAACAGGGTATTTGTATCTTCTGAGTTCAGGTTAATGCCGTTACATTAGTATTCCGTCTACCGTTCATTTGGTACGGAATCTAGGGAAGATGGATCGCCGAATTAGGTTTAAATTTTTGAGTTTAGTTCGTTGAGTTTTGTATCAACGATGGTTGAATGTTTATTTTTGATTGTTAATTAACTTTGGTAATGTTGTTATAGTGGAATACTTTTTTTTGGATAACGTATACAAATTTGAAAGTAGCTGTATTTGACGGACGGTATTTAGATGGTTTCCAAGAGGCACAAGTTCAAATCTCGTGACGTTATAATTTTTATACGTTTGCGTATTGAATTGGGTATGTAAATTGTTTTATTTTAGAGCTTATAAGGAAAAGACAATAAAGATAAATTTATTTAAATGTACTGTCTGTCTTAATTTTTTGAGAATTTAGAACAAATTTGAAATAAATAAATAAAAATAATAATAATATAAAAATAATAACTACTAATTCTGATTTCTTAACAGGTAATAAAATTTTGTAAATAAATACCTCTGAAAATAAAAAAATATTGGTAATAAGATAAAATATATTGTTAATTAATTTAATAATGTAGTTCTTAATCAATATTTCATACTTTTTTTCGAAATTTCTCACTTATTGACTTAAAAAATTTAACATAACAATATTAATTTAACAAGCAATTCGTTATTGAAAGGTGATTTTTTGTAACTTATTGATAACATTATGCAAATATTGTTAGAAAACTATTACAATATTAAAGTTTCAAGTTACGAAAAGATTCAAAATATAAAAAAAACTCTATAAAGGCAATTAAGGCGACAGATGTATTGTATTTTATGATAAACGGTATAGCAACTAACTAAATCAATAACGATCACTTAAACCAAGGTGTAACACTGAATGCAGTAATGTAGCGGGTCACTCTATCGAGGGTCGAGGGTTGAAACGTCCATTAGTAGACTGCATTTTACTAACTAATTATAGGGGGTGAGATTTAAGGGAGGCTCGGATCGGAATTTTTCTTTGTTACCGTATCAAATGCATTAGCATTGGTGTAGTGTTACAGTGTGTTTTCGTGGTCTCTTTGATAGGATTGTAGGTTTATGATATGTACAGCAGAATATAACTTATATAGTTAGACGATTAAATATAAAAAAGAAAGTAAGTGGTCGCTAGTTCACATCCGGTTTATGTACATTTATATCACTTTATAAATTTTAAGTCAGCTTCTCTAGTTAATTGTTATACTATTTCATTAATTTTCAATAGTTAACTTTAAGACAAAGTTAAATTCAAATTAACTGTAAATAAAATCATATTAAATTAAAAATTTAATTAGCTTCACGCACACAACAGGGTAGGCAAAAGACACCTAATGTTAAGACACTCCGTCCCCACTTTCTGCCGAATTTTAGAGTCACTACGTGTTCAGTGGCAGTATTTAACGCCGCGCTATTGCCTCAGCACCAGAGCGAAGAAATGGAAATATAAATTTAAATAAATATTTCAACTCCTTGAGTGGGAATCGAACCCACAACCAGTTACACTTTTACCCGGTTTTAGAGTCACACTTTGTACCACTACACCACGAATTAGCCTCAGGAGGAAAATCATAATATTCGCTTCATTTTGTAAGTAAGAATATTTTAAAAATTGTAACGATATGATACTCTTTATTCAAAATAAATATTGTAAGTATTGTTTGTTTGCATGGTTTATAATGTATATAGGTATTATAATGACCAATCCATACTACTTTAATTGGTAAAACTAGATAAACGGGTTATTCCTTACTCTCATAGAAATTTTGAAGAATTTTCTCTTTAAGAAAAAAATCTACATTCCTTTTACCTTTAAAAACAAATTTTACAGAAACCAAATTATATAAAATATTACTTTACTTAGCTTACATATAAACCTCCAAGAAACATAAGCCAAATGAACCTTTAAAGCAGTACAAAGTACAAACTTATTTAATAAAGCCAGCCCTTCGCATTCTCGAATAGTGCTCATTCTGAAGAATTAAATTAACGCCTGCTTCCACATGACTTACGACTCCGCAGTATTGACGTGCGACGCGAAATATTACTTTGTAAATTATATACATCTATATATATATATAAATATTAAAGCTAAATTGGCACAAAGTGTGACTGTAAAACCGACTGGTTGTGGGTTCGATCCCCACTCGAAGACATGAAATACTTACTTAAATTTATATTTCCATTTCTTCGCTCTGGTGTCGACGCAAAGCCCGGCGTTGAGTTCTGCCACTCAACACGCAATGCCTCCAAAATTCGGCAGAAAGTGGGGAACGGAGTGTCTTAACACTAGGTTCCCTCTGCCTACCCTGCTGTGTGCGGGATACAGCGTGAAGCTAATTTATTTATTTTTTTATTTATTTAAAGCTAAAGAGTTTGTTTGGATGAGCGCGTTAATCTCAAGAAATATTGGTTCGAATTTAAGAATTATATTTGTGTTGGACTGTCAGTTTATCATGGAATACTATTCATTGTACCAACAATGTAATAGTATATTGTTTTAGTATCTACTTTTAGAATTATGTTTGTACCCCGGGTACAATCCTAACTATTTCCTATCGATCATTTAATTTTCAGTAGGGATTAAAATTAGATACTAAAATAAGTGATTTTGTCATCAAGTTCGATAGCTGTGCGTTAAATTCAATAGCTGCCTAAGCAAAGATACAGTTGAGTGACGAAATTTAACGCCGCGCCGTACCAAAATAAACATGTGTCCCCACATACATATTGTATATATATATTATAAAAACAAAATTTTAAAATACATCTAACTCTGCAAGTCCCAAAAGACGCCACAAAAATAATTACGATCCTCTTCCAGTCGAAATGCCTATCAAAGCCAAAGGTCATTTGATAAAACCAATAAGCCTAAATAAACAAACCCCTATTTGATTACTGAGCAATCACTTTGAATAAGCAAGCATTGCTAAGTTATTTTAGTGTTGTTTTTAGTGAAAACTAACTAGTTATTTAAGACTTGTGATTTGAACTGAATACTTTCTTAGTTTGAAGATTTTTTTTATTTTATTTAGAAATAAACCTACCGTTGTTGACTAACGATTAATTTTAATACTTTCTTAAATATTTTTATGTGCAAAAAAGAATATAGTTTTAGATATCTTAGATTTTGTTAAAATTAGCTTCACGCTGAATCTTGCACACAGCAGGGTAGCCAGAGGGCACCTATTGTTAAGACACTCTGTTCCCCACTTTCTGCCGAATTCTGGAGGCATTGCGTGTTGAGTGGCAGAACTCAACGCTTCGCTTAGCCTCGACACCAAAGCCAATAAATGGGAATATAAATTTAAGTAAATATTTCATCTCCTCGAGTGGGGGTCGAACCCACAATCAGTCGGTTTACATTCATACTTCGTGCCACTGCGCCATTTTATTACTATTATTAATATTACATATCCATCTTTAATAATGTCATGTATGTGTCTAGATGTTCATCATCAGTGTCACGCTTTGTCCCGCATATAGCAAGATAGGCAGAGAGAATCTAGTAACTCCGTTCTCCGCTTGACCGATCGAGACATGGTGTGTTGGCCAATACGACGACAGCCTAATATTAATAGTAATGTTAAAGTACAAAATAAAATTTGGAAGTTTATTAAATTAAAAACAAAACGGACATCTCTTTTACAAACTATCCTTAGAAACCCAATCAAAACTAGTAATAAGGCATAATCTATGTAAGCGTGTGGCATCTGTCCTGTCCTGTACGTACTTGATTAATGAATGCCCACCCTATCAGATTGTTACAAGCGGGGTTCAACTCCCACTTGATGTCGGTTTTCAAATTTCCTTAATTATAAGGCAACGTTTTGACACCCTAGTTTGGGGATCGACTTCGTTAGGAGAATGAACGTAATTTCTCTGAGCAAACTGTAGGTGAAGGATATTCGTCACCTCTGATTGTGCGTTCTGCCTAAATAACCTCTTATTGACTGTTTGAAATGGATTCACAAATCAAATGTATACTGTAATTATTGGAATGTGTTTGAGATTAAATGTCAAGGTTGAAGATTGATTTAGCTTGAGATTGGAGATTTGTTTAATTTGGTAAAATGTTTATTTAGTTTGTTCTTTCTTTTTAGTTTCCAAATAATTGTAATTACATGAAAAGAGGAGACTTAGGTTTCGAAAAATGTTAAGTAACAGGTGCTATCAGAGTTTAGGATATTACAAATACATAGATAGACATCTATCTATCTTCATGAAAAATTTCTTACAAAAACATAATCACTGTGGAAATGATAGAACAAACCCAATTACAAATTTCGCAGGCTATATAGTTTTAATTTTCTTTTTAAAGAAGACGATTCAATTGGATTGTATTTTTCACGTTCAAGTGTACAATTGTATTTCTAATAAAAGCTGTTTTTAACATAAGATATAAGTTTTATGAGCCGGCCTATTTATTTCCACTTGATTTGGACTCATAGAATTTAGCGTTCAGATTTTCCAATCTTCGCTTTCTATTGGTGAAACTTACGAGCCCAAACTGTATATACTTACCCCAGAAGCAAGATCGAATTAAAAACCATGCATGTATACTCGTACTTCCCAACATACTTAAGCACCTACCCTAGTTTAAAAGTAAAAATCTAATCAAACTTAAGTACAATAAATTATCCTCCAGTACAATCATAGCAAAGATAGCCAAAACTCCTGATTTATCTGTCTGCGCAGTTTTACCCGAACTAACGTGATTATAACCTGTAATCACCGCTCCCATGTGCTCCCTTCAGTCCCAATCCCAAATGAATTGTTCTAACGATGTCGTTAGTATGGGAGTTTGATTAAAAATAAAGTGGTGTTAAATTTACCCACGATTCTTAAATTTCTTTCGATTTCTTATATAATTGTTTTTTCTAATGTCTAGTGCTAGTTGCGTTTTCGTAATAATTATGAAGGTCGGAATATTAAGACATTAATATATCAATAACATTTGATTGCGCAGCGGCAAAAATGATCATTTCTTCGCTCTGGTATGCAGTGTTGAATTCCGTCATTCCAATGCTTCCAGAATTCGGCGGTGTGGTGGGGAAACGGAGAGTATTAACACTTGGTTACCTCTGCCTACCATGCCGTGTGCAGGATAAAGCGTGAAGCCGATTTAAAAACATTCTAAATTTATTTGCAAAAAATAATTATACAATCATTTAAGCGTTAATAAAATAATAAGCACCAATAAGTACTTCTTATAATAACTACCACGTTAACCGACATAACAAATCAAAATATCAAAACATAAACAAAATGGCGACACAGGAAGTGTCAACCGGATATTGGTTGCATTGAATATTCTATTTTATATCTACGTTAATTATCTTTTGAATACGCTCCATTGCGTGTACTCTTGTTTTTGTTATAATTCAACTGTTTCAGGTTGGTAGGTTTATTTCGTTCGTGTAAAGCAAATATGTGGTGTAAATTGAATTTGCACTAAGATAAAATAATGGTGTTAGGTACAGTACGTACTGTACTGTAGTATGAGGAAGCGCGACAGTGTAAATAAAATAACTTTAAAGTAACTAAATAGTGTTCCTGCATTGTTTGGAGGTTAGAGAAATGTAGTACAAGTTTGTATGATTTTCGTTGTGTTTCGTTCGAGTTTGGTGACAGTTGTGGATTTATAGCTCACTCAATAAATAATATTTTTATAACTCTTTACCTGCTTCGGTCAGTAAAAGCAAGCTGTCTAGATTTTTTGATGGTTTTTTGTATTTTAATAAATTAAATCCTTTCATTTAATACCGGCGGCTATTTTGGATTAACAAAGATATCGATTATATGAAATTTCAATGTAATCAGAACTAAAGTCGTTATAGAAATTTCAGCTCAATGTGACAATTAGGAAGTGTGTTAACTTTACAATAAAATAAAAGCGAAAAACGAATGTGTAAAACAAGTTTTTAACTTTAAAATTACTTTTTTCTATTGAAAATAACATAAAAACTGATAATAATTAAACAATGTTTTTTACTAATAACAAAATGCTGAAAAATCGTATAGAATCTATAATTTAGTTCAATTTTCCATATTATATCGTTATACAGATACGATGTTATCTATCTTTTAATTAAGAACCGTGATACAAATAGAAATAAATATAAATGTGAATTGGTTGTGGGAAACAAAGAATAATCGTATAATTTAATACTTTTTGTTATTGAATTATTGTATTAATGAATAATTTAGCTTTACCTATCGTCAATTATATTGTGTGTCCGGCCATTATATTATATGGATTCGCCTATTTTTATGTTTGTATTGCGTATCTACTTTTGTTAGGTTCATTATTTCTCGTCCAATACAGAAATCTTGTGAGTCAAGTAGCGGAGCTTAACGCTGTGCTTTGCCTTACCATAAAGTAAATACAACTATATCAGCCTCAAACTCTACCAGAAACTGGTAACAAGCAGAAATATTATTTCTGTTATCTATCATCAAGGATTACATGTACAGTCAGAAATAGCCCCGCTGCATCTATTGAGGTGCAGTGGGACCGCTTCAGTTGCTACTGAGGTTGCTTATATTAAATTACATATACTTAAATCGAATCTACTACAAACTTATTGAAATTACTAAGTACTGTACCACAGTGCAGTTTACCACCCACGTAAACCCGCATGTATGCAACGGTTACAAACCACAACATAATTTTTATAGCTTCTTAGCGGTGTCAAGTTGCGCTACTTTTTTTTTTGCTACTGTAATAAATTTATGTATTACTAAATAATAATAAAGACTTAAAAATATAAGGTTCTCGATTTATTTCTCTGAATGTGAGAGACTTGTTAGTGTAGAGCTAATACGTTAATATTTACAACAAAACGTTAATATTTTTTGACTTGTTATGTTGTTTATAATACAAAATAATGTTAAAAAAACTACCCATTCATATATATATAATAAATTATTATTTTAACTTAATTTCGACAGCAACATTACTAAAACCTTACATTTTATATACTAAAGTAAAGATATATTCTCTTCATAACAAAATTAATCCCATAAAAGCTAAATCAAGTCACTTCAGGCGTACAAGAGTCTAGGAGATTAAATGAAGAAAGAAAGGAAAACACGGTGCATTTTTATATCTTCAGTACACATATTGGTTTACTCGCATTGTCCCTCCGGTTTCGTGATATTTTTTTTTGGAGTATTTTAAAAATTGGGAAATGTTGGTGGTGGTAAGTTATGAACGGGGAAGTAAACTCGGAATGGGGAATTGCCTTGAGTAGGAATCGAACCAACGCCAACTTACGCTTCAACGGCCCCTAATTTAGTCGAGGAATTCTGAGCTTGTTAAAATTAAAGTTTAAAATCTTTACTACCGATAAAATATTATAATATATGTTTTCGATTGATCCCTTTAAATACTCAAACGCTGTTTACGATTTCGTGATAAAATGCATGAAAGGGGGATTACTTCAAAGCACCTTAAAATATTCTAAGATCTTAATATGTATTATAAATTTTAATTAAAAACTTTATTTTCAAGGGTTATACTTTACCACAGTGATAAAACTTACAACGCAATGAGACTGCTATTTCGAAAGATATATTTATTAAATCAAATATTTGTTTAAATTATCAAGACTAGACGGCCTTTGCTTAACTTAACGCGTTCATTTCAGTTTTAATTACACTTTGGAAAAAAATATATATTATAGACGTGATGTGAAAGCATCTGATCAATTCATCTTATAATAATAAACTCTGTTTATATATAGAAAAAGAGATTTCTTTTTATTTCTTTATATTCCCGTATCTGTCATTTTTTTTACATAAAACATGAGTATATAAACGAGTAGGTATACAATTCAATAAATAATTTTACTCTCATACTTTGAATATTAGACATCTCCTACAAATGATGTCGAATGGCGGAACTCAACGCCGCATTTCATCATTAAATATTTACTATAATTGTAACCAATCCCAAAATTATATCCAATATAGTTTCAGTCACGTAATTAGGTCAACACAACTAATTATATTTACCAAAATATTCGGTAAAGTACATTTTGCGTACAAATGCGATGTGTCGAAGTCAGATTTCCGTTCTCCGTACACCGGAAATGGCTGGATGTATCGGCTCCATAAATCTCACCTTGCTTTAATGCCGGTGTAAACGCTATGGAAATTGTGAATGTCTTTTCATGTTTTTGTGTTATTTCTGTTTTTTTTTGGTATAGATGTATGATTTTTTATGATGTTGCTCTTTACAACAGCTCCTTAGCTATAGGTAAATGTTGTAGCAGCACAGTGTGATTTCTCGCTCTGCTATGAGAACAAGGCGTGGTGTTTTGATTTTCATTATACGAAATTATTTTAAGCATATAAGTGTTTGTCACAAAAATTAACTTAGCAGCGCAGCATCAATATCTGTCGTTACTCATACTAACAAAGTATATGTGTAATCTGTTAGATTAAATTCAAAATTTACTAGAAATTGAGACAAAAAAAAAACAACAAAATATAAAATCCCTCCCAAAATATACCAAAATCTTATTTTCCACACAATCTGCTATAAAACAATGAGTACAAATCAACGTCCATACATTATGTACACATTGTTCCCATAAGGTGCGTTTAATATCTAATTATTTGATGACAATTCCCTCTTTCCAGGCCAAGCGATAGTCGACTCTTATACAAGTAGTTAAGGCAGTTTCAGACATAAAGGCACTAACAGACTTTCGGTTAACGTAGCAATTCGATTCGCATATGGCCTAAAGATTAGTGTCACATGTGTTCATATGAGCTGCACATTAGAATTGTATTATGCGATCATTAATAGAATATATAACTGTAATAATGAATGACTAGTTTTGTTATTTAATTCCGTTTGCAAGTCAATTTTTGAAATTACGAAAATGCCGCTGTGGCGAAGCATCACAGCATTTGACGCGACGGTTGTAGAATCGTTTTCCACTCGGAGAAATAAATTGTTAACAGTTATGCATAATTAGACAAAAGACAAAAAAATGTGGTATCTAGCGATTTATTAAATGTTCCAATAGTACAAATCTATTTGATTTCACATTTACCTCTTTAATTATTTCGCAAAATTATAACATTTATAAATTTCATTCAAACAACGCACCTAATAAGGACACCAACATACATACAACATTCAATATGAATATGTATGGATTAAGAATGTCAACATTAATACAAGCCAATATATTACAGTACAGTGATCTCAACCTAACGAAGTTGTGGTGTGTTCGTCAAAGCAATTCTAATTTGCTATAAATTGTTCAAACGTATATTATATTGTTGTATTATAATTAACATTTCTATTTATCTATTAGTTATAATAATCAAGAATTTTGTTATAATATATATTTATTTATGATGTTTGAGGCTGTCGTGGCGCAGTGGCACAAACGTAAACGCGGTTGTGGGTTCGATTACCATTCGGGAGAATGAATTATTATTATTTTTAATTATAAAATTAGGCGGGATACAACGTGAAGCTACAAAAAATTATGATTGTAATGTATATGATTAAAGTTTTAAAATTGTTATTTTATAGTAAGTATTTAATTTGTGTAATTTAAGTTAAACAACTAAATAAAAAAAATAATATTAGTAATCAAATCAATGAGATTACGTCTCCCAGTGCTTGAGCGAATAAGATAGTCCTGGCTTCAAATAACGTTTGTGGGAATGGTATATCCATTTAAAATATAATTCTTCCCGGTCTAAGTAGTCTAATATTTTTTTCCCAACTTAGCAAAACATTTCTTAATCGATAGGAATTTAAGAACGAAGTTACTTATTATTGAAAAAAAATAATAATAAAATTTGATTTCATAATGTTTAAAATTAGATTTGAAATAAACCTAAATACGTTCATATCAAATAAAAGGAACCTATACTACTAGTATATACAATCATTAAAAAACCACATAAGCAAACACACTACAAGTCCAAGAAAAATTTCCAAATTAAAGGGAAAAATAATGAAAAGTTGCAAAACCAAAGCGAGATAAACCGGAAATTACATCAAATAACGCATGTCACTCGGAAATATAAGAAAAAAAAACATAAATTTTTGACATAAATATACATCTGTGTGTGACGTGTATACTTTGTAAGGAAATTAAATGTCTTGTATGAAGACAAGACGAGCTACACTATTACAACCATACATTTTGATGACCCTAAAAGATTCTGTGAAATGTTATTTGCGAATTGTAAATAATATAACATTAATTAGGTCAACATTTTCAAGATATTACCTAGGTTTTAGAGATCGTGGAACAGCGAGAGAACATATAATTGTAAACGCCATGGTTATAGGTTCGATTTTTACTCTATTGCCCTATGTATAGTAGACAGCATGCGACGTTCGAGTTTCGAAATTAAACACGACAATGAATTCATGAGTAAGGTTAAGAACTGCACTTTGTTGTTGTGTTAAGGTACATACTTTTGTTCAAGTTAAAAAATTTTATATGAAAATTCAGTAATTATTAATTTTGTTTGATATTTGTTGATATATTATCTAGATTTTTCACGAATGATAAGATTAATGGAAATAGAAATTTAAAAAATATTTTTAAAATTTAATAACTTATTGTATTCTATTATATTAATGCTGATTGTATTCCATACAAAACACCAATCATATTGAAAAATATCATATGACAAACATTTAATAAATCCAAGTAATTGATTTTATTATTCAAACTCTGCTTGGGTTTAATAATGTTCTATTGTTCTAAACCTCAGTGAATTTCTATGATTGATGACTTTTTATTAGAAAAAATAATAGATCTGATTCTTTTGTTAGTAATAAAGGGTATAATGAAGGGAATAAATAAAGAATGTATGATAAAAAATATAAAATAATTGATAAAGAACGGTAAAACATAAACAGCATTGTGGTGCATATAAGGAGTGCCTGGCAACGAATTGGTCGTAAGTTCAAAAGTTTCTATAAGAATGCCAATACTAATGATATGCAGCGTTGGACTCTGCCAATAAACGACCATTAATAACGCAAACAATGATCGAACCCACAGCCGTCGCGATTTCAACGACACGCTATTCCACAACATCAAGATTGCATCTACTATAGTAAACTTTTCTTATCTTATGCATTATACTTCTTATCTTTCCAGTAACAGTTTTTGATTAGAACTAATTTGTGAGGAATCTCAATTCCACAAATTAGTTCAAAACGTATTTAATCTGAAATGTAAATTTCCAAACAAGGAAAAGAAATGAGAAGACAGGAATGAGAACCGTTATACACTTATTTATACAATAGACGCGATTAAATTGCAGGGCTCTCCTTCAGAAGAGATGTGATTGATTACATTTGAATTTTACATTGAAGCTAAAAATGAAACCAAAGTCAATGTTTTGACAGTAATTGTCATAGAGACATCGTTATTAACTTAGAAAGTTCAAATATAACTTGAAATAAATGACAACTTCTAAAAGACTTTCATTAAATTATACTAAGAACTCTATATAATTCATGCGACATTTTGTTTAGCTTCACGCTGTAGCCTACATAAAGCAGGGTAGGTGGAGGGAACCTGGGGACCTATTGTTTAGACGTTCTGTTCTTAATAAGACGAAATGAAAATGTTAAATATTTCATTTCCTCAAGTGGGAATCCAACCCACAGCCTATCGCGTTTACAGTCGCTAGTGCGACGACGAAGAATTATTAAATAAACATAGAATTAAAAAACAATATACACTAACTATTTAAATAATTATAAAAGCATCTAACTAAAAATATTCCATATATTTAAGGCGTAGTTTGCTTTTCTTATTTTTCAAAAGATACTTTTTAAATGTTTCTATACACGTAGGCATTGGCTTTGTTACCAATACTAGTCGGATTTGAACGTGGAAGCTATCAATCATAACCAATGTCTCCCACGATTTATCTTCTAACCCGTATATTAAAGGGAAACGAATTTACAGGCTACCACTCACGCGAACTACCCTTGAAATTCACACAAAAATACATCTTGTAATATTGTCCTAAATACTATAATAGCTTGGACTTTTATTAAAATTTTATATTGTTCAACACAAAACCTGGTGGCTAGTGTACGAATAATTCATATTATGATACAAGGCAGAAAAATGTTTTTGTTATGTTTATTTAGGATTTTTTCTTCAGATTAGTAGATGTCGGTCTGTCAGTAGATTGTACGCAGAAACTTTGTTTAAAATTTGCAGCGAAATTAAAATGTAAGTTTGTAAGTATCATGTTTAAATGAGTTGTAAGCTTAACTAGGGCTGACAGTTTATTCTTATGATATAGTTATATAGGTGGAGTTTTTATATGTTCTTATACATTATATATATATACAAACATTTAAACATTTCACCAAACGATCCAAAACTTTTTGAATGTTTAAACAAAATGATAAACCTATTAATATTCCGAATACATCTAGTATTATAAAACGTCGAATAAATATAAAACATTCAGCAGACAAAGGCACTAAAACGGCGCAGACATCTAAAAAAGTTGAAAAATCTGAAACCGCTAAAACAAAACAATAATCTGGTTTATTCATTTATGCGCACCCGTACCATTTCCGTTAAGGGATAGACGCAAAAACGAAACAATAGAAATCTAAATTGAACTCCGATCCGTGACAGCGTGGCCACAGTTCAGAGGCATTTATTGGACTATCAATCAAATTCGTCTGCACTCAACATTCATCTTCCCCTTAAATTGTAGGGGGCCGCAATCATTTATTCGAATCCAGTACGAGACGATTGTATGACAGACGTCGATTACTACAATACTTTTATGAGCGATAATTAATATTAATTTAATTTAATTACTCCTTAATATTTCAATATTGTCATGAATGATGATGGTGAGGTATATTTTTGATCTTATCTGGGGGATTTCACGATTATATAAGAGAAATAGTAACTAGTAAAAAAATTATCAGATTTATTTTTGAACCGTATCTTAAAGTGTTAAAGTAATAATTATCACTGACCATTCAACATATTTATATAATTGTTATAGTAAAAGTAACGTAATTGAGCACAGTTTAGCAAATATAAGAGAAGAAGACACAACACACATTTTCCTACAAATTTGATATCAATATGACGTGAAGGCATTTGTTTGTGTCATAAAATTGGAACCGTATCGATTGATACGCATTCGCAATTCAATTTCGATTCGAATGGGACATAGAATTATTGATGTTGAATAGATTACGTCGAAAGGTCTTCGGCCACATGACTGTGTTTTGAAATCTACTATCGACACAACATACAAATAAAAAAAACGTTACTAGAGTTGTTACGGTGCTTGCTTAGAAAATTGACTTTTCATTAAAAAAAAATGCTTCACGCTGTATCCGCATAGAGCAGGGTAAGCATAGGGAACCTAGTGTGTAAGACACTCCGTTCCTCATTGTCCGTCGAATTCTGGAGGCATTGCGGGTTGAGAAATAATTTTTTTTATCATTTAAAGTATAAAATTCTTAAGAAATCATTATTCAGACATAATAGATACCTCAAAAAATGTAAGCATTTTCATACAAAAAAGTGCACAGTTATATTATATTCATGGTATTCCCCCTTTAAAATTACCATTCGTAAACGAACATTCTACTTCTAAAGCTATATTTTACTTTCAAAAGTAATTTCACAATAAAAACTCGAGGAATGTATGCAAATTAGGATTCACAATCCTTTATCAAACGAAACGAGAATGAATTCATATACTGTAGAAGTATAGAAGTAGGTTTCATCCAACTGCACTGTTAGATGCAACCCGCATACTTAATGATCAATTTACATATGATTATTGTGTATTACTCGGAAGCTAAGACGGCAAGCAGTTTAAGGTGGGGTACCTCTTGATGAAATTAGTTTAGAGCTGACAAATAACGCGGTTCAGAACTAACTAACTTTATAGTAGAATTCTGGAGTATTTGATAAAGTTAACAATCCATATAAGATTATAGCATCTGTGCTGTTCGTACGTAAGTTTACGATGAAACTGTCATTGCATATTTTGGTACTTCTTCATTGATTGATATTGCTTACTTCAGTTTTCTAGTTACGTGTATGTGAAAATTAATGTATTTATCTATAGCTTTGGACAATCTCTGCCTAAAGACGTTTTAGTAGAAATGGCACCAAATTTCAAATTAAGCCCGGTAACGTCAGTTGAAGTAGAAAGGTAATTTTCTAGAACTTAAACTTTCTAGAAAATCTGTAACAAAAAATATGTTGTTGCTTATGATCACGAGAATTATAATAAATAAGTATAATTCTTATAATTTATCGTTTATTATATGTCAATACGTCATTCTAATTCTAATATTGGTATATGTTTAAATATGCTGTGAAACGTAAATTTTAATAATAAGTTTTCTTTTGATTGTGCATATTTTGTATAGATTTGGGGTTCAATACTCGCTATGGTAACGAGTTAAGCGAGACGTTGAGTCTCTCCACTTTCTATCTCAATCAATCGCCCTAACATAACGCCGTTATGTTAAGTGTTAAGTGAAATTTAATATTTGAAACTATTGTAAAACAGCGTCATAATATTAGAAAAGAACAAAAATACTTTGAGTATTAAATATACCGTTTATATTCTGACAATAAACACATTAGTGTCGTCGGTATTAATGTGGCGTGTCGTAACATGACTTAGTGCCCGTTTGTATACACGACGCTGCCTATAAACCTGTCTTGGATCTAAATTCTGCTTACATTCAAATACAAGGCCTTGCAGGACCATCGTGCCTTGCATTTTCTAAGAATTTCCAATTTACTGTTAGCATTGCATTTGGTTACGTTTCCGCAAGCCTGAGTAACACCTGAATGTAAAAAATTATTTATTTTATGGGAATGATTATTTATTATTATTAAATTAATTAACTACTGAACATTATATCGGTCTAACTTAATCTGAAGTTTGTAAGTTTATAATTTATAATATGTTAGTGTTATCATAAAAATATGTGTAATGGATAAAATATATTTTGAATTTAAATTTAATCAAACTAAAAGCAACTAGCTCGAAAGATAAACATCTTAATATTAAATATCTATTTTAAAGATCTAATTTAACACGATGAAGCTGTTGATGCTGTAAGAGTTAGCGCTTCGCCGCGCCACTGTGACTATATATTATTTGAAGTGCAGACAATTCATTTTTCAAACCGGCCGCGGTCGGAGTTGCTAGGACTTTAGAACTTTTAGCAAAGTTGCCGTAAAGTTTTGATATTCGCATCCGTTCGACCGATCCCGTCTCGGTTAAATTCCATAATTTTACCGTAGGTTCGTAACTTCATATATCTTTACGACTTACCGAATTTCGAGAACTGTTAGATGTGTTTCTAAATTTCAGTATGGATTACATTTTATGGATATACTTGAAGATATTGGAAATGTTACAGTTATTTATTTGCTATATTTGTGTAATCCTTACAAAATCGCAGTTGTATATGAGGATTACCGTGGAAACTATTAAGCGTTATTTTTGATTAGCGTTTGTATTCTCATTACAGAGGATTAAATTAGTATTATCGGTTAATATAATTAATTTTTTAGTATTACAATGTTTTATATGTATAAAAATAAATTATAAAACTTTAATAAACATGATAAATAGCATTACCAGAAAGAAAAGGGAACAGAAATGACTATGTGCGGTAAAATGCACAGAATAAGCCAAAGTATAAAACGTCTAAGAAGTTTTCAAGTCAGTATGATAATGTGATTACCAGACTTCACGTCGTCATCTTGACATGTTCGTCTCGATACCGCTGCAGACTGTAATTTAATCCCAGGGAATGTATCTCAGACCGCAATGGCGACGGAAGTCGGTGGGGTAAGCAGTGTCTAGCGGTTAAGGCGTCTCACAGGGAGGTATTTTGGGCCCCATATTGTTCTTTTGTGACTCTTTGTTTGCGAGTTGATTGTGCAATCAGACTGTATGAAAGATTTTTTTTCTCATTAATGGGTACATGGTATTATATTTTGCAGACGTATCATGTATATTATTACATTAACTTTTGCCCTGTTACATTTTTCTTGTAATGTGATACAGCTAAAAATGAATTAATTTTGTTAAGGACGTTACGTTCATTATATGCGTCCTTTGAAGATCACACGTCTAATTACTGTATAGTAATTAATTTACGCTCTGCTGGTTTCTGTAGCAACTTGGTATGTGAATTCAAGTGAATAACATCTGCTCCTTGCTCTATTTAGAGGTTGTTCTAGTTTTTAATTCAAGTTTATTTTCATTTTATATTTTAAATTTACTTTAGGTTATAAGTTTTAACAGACTTTAAATATAATCTAATTAAATATATAATCATAATCATAGTCACAATATACATGAATCAAACAAAATCATACGTTTAGGGTGAATCCACGAGGTGTTAGAAATTTAAAATACTTTCTGGTTCACTAGCGTTACCCACATATGGCGCTCTTTGTTGAATAATGGAATAAGCTCTAGCGAATATTCTCCTAGGATTTTGAATTTACTCAGATCCGACGATATTAGATTTAGGTAAACAGAAATATTATTTACATGAAACTTTGTTAAAACGTTGGAAGAATATCGTTTACATTTGTTTATTTCAACTTACATTTATTATTGCTATATACTTTTATATTTATATACAAAAATAAAATAAAATAAAAAAATAAAATAACGAGTTCAGTGAAAAATATTTGAAAAAAATATGGTTGTTTTAATAAGTAATATTTGATAATTAAATTATAAATATACAAATAGCATATTTATTTCGGCGGAATTAAGATACGGAAGTGTATCAATGATAACGGAGTGTCTTAATACTACGTTCCTTGTTCCCATCTGCCTACCCCATTATATGCGGGATACGGTGTTAAGCTAAAAAAATATAGCACTTTTAAATATAATATAATAAATTTACATAGTCTTATTTACGTACCTTAATAAGAAAAGTTTTTTCGATAATAGAGTGTCAAGAGGGTGGAGTTAAGAACAAGGCGTTTCAAAACAAACACAATATAGGCCGGTAAGGAGTGGAATAATTCGAAAGCGAAATTATTATGGAATGAGGTTTGTCGAACTGTTTACTTTTGAACATTTCAAATTGTAACTTTGTATATGACGATTCTGAGATTTATTCAAATATATTAATAAATGTATAAATGTATTTGTGTCAATAGCCTAACGTTTTTCTTATATTTAAGTCTCAATATACAAATAAAATTATATAAATTATCTAAGACATTAATATATTCATTTAATTGAGTTTATTGTTATCCCGCTGACTGAGAGAATCCAATGTCAAGACACTCCAATTTACATTTATCGCACTTGAGATATTGTACGTTCAGTGGCAGTGACGCTTCTTGCCAAGAGCACGAAAATGGAAATAATTCATTCCTCCGAGTGGAAATCCAACCCACAACCACCCTGTTTACACAGTTCCATTGAGCCATACTCAAATGAAAACTAATACAAAATAGATACTCGAACGACGTAACTTTATTCAAACTATATTTGAGCTTTAACATGGCAAAATATTTCATATATCATGATTTCGACTTCGGCAGTCCTTTAAAGACGTCGTATTTACTGTCCTTTCGCATGGAAATCATGTTTTAGAGGAGAATGCGGTGTATATTCACTTTATATTTGAATAAATATTTCTGTAGCTCCGCGGGCAGACTTTGAGATGGCTTGCTATTTATTAATTCTTATATAATTATAGAAAAGTATGTACTAAAAATATTACTAAATTTTATTTCTTGTACACATACTTGTATCTGTATGAAGTAAGTATTGGCGTGAAGATAAACAATTTAATGATAATGTTACTTACAAATTCAATCACAAATATAAAATAAAGAAATACAATTCACTTTATCCCGCTAGCACATCTTAATTATCTGGATCTTAATTGAAGTAGAGGACATATTTCCTTTAACTCCCATAAAAAATATATAAATAAAGATGTATACTAAAAAAAATAGAGCTTAATGAGGAAATAAAACTAAATAATTCACAACAACTGAATCTAGCAAAGACAGACATAACATCTATTTCAACTGAGAAACGCACTAAAAATAACTTCAACGCGTACCTATTATTTTAAACAAGTGCTTGTTTGAGATCTGGTTCTAATTCACTACAGTAGTTTACAGTGCTCGTCACCCCAGCCTCTTTGTCTCTGTAAGGGATATCCCTTCTACAAAGCGACGGATGCGAAGATGTATTTGTTAGCGTTTGCTCGGTTAGAATATACAGACATAGTCATAGGTATGCAGTAGGTAAGTGAGTGGTGAATCTGAATGACCTGCTTGTTATAAATCTTTGGGAATTAGGTCTTTGAACTTGTTGCTTCTTGGGTTTGTGGTTGTGATGTTGGTTTGTGATTTTATGGGTTTGAATTTTGTAAGGGTTTTTGGAAAAGTCTTTCAGAGCTAAAATAATAAATAAGTAAAAAAACGTCATATAATTACCTTTTATTATCTCTAAATCAATTATGCAATCAGTGTTTGCCTTAGATTCATTTCTGAAATAAATGACTATATAAAACGATTACTTGTTGAAGACCATTTATAGTAATGGATATATATATGCGTTGATGAACCTTGTAAACTAATTACAGAGATATTAATAAAGATAAAACATACATGATACGAGTATAGCTGTATCTGTATGTGTGCATTAACACAAAACAGACAGGAGGCTGTCGGTTATCAAGTAAAAGTATCTCTGTTTTCATACAAATATAATAACACGGAGATCGATCCTCCCGATTTATTATATTCATTGTAGCGGCAAACATTTGATAGTTTTTTATCGCTGAAGCAATAAATTTCCGGTAACTGCATACTTTCAGTACGATAAATTAAACGGATTCGATCGGTTAACAAAGTAAATAAATTGATATTTCCATCAGCATTGAATCGCATCCATGTGGTAATAAGGATTTGGTGCATATAGTTCTTTTGAATATTATATATAAATAACTGCATGGAATTATTATACATTCTTCGGAAAAAATAAGTAAATTTATATATTATATAAATTTTACTCATTAGGAACAATTGAGGTCAAATCCATATTATTCCGTCATTAGATTCAGTTCGCCGCATAAATCTATTAGTTTAGGTACGTGATGTTACTTCTTGTCTACATTATGTACTTAATCTAAATTTATATTTGCATACAACTCTGAGAGGAGAGCATTTATTATAGTTTACCAATATCACAAGAAACAAGAACAAGTTTCTAAATCAGCGTAACCATGCGCGTAACTTTGCCGGACTAATCCGGTTTCTATTCCAATTCAGACCGGTTGTAATCCGGTTTCAGGCGGTTTGAACCGGCTCGAGGCGCCTTAGTTCTAAGTGTATGCTTAATTTAAAAACTTTGTAAGTAATTTTAGAGTTTTATGAGAAATGCTAACCAATTGATAGCATGCCAATTATACAATTCAATACAGGTCCGTATAAGTAAAACAAAAAAAAATCAGGTATAGGAATATCCACTAATACAATAATCCACGCTGTTTTGTGAGTATTCATATATATTTAAATTAACAAATATATTTAAATTAACAAAAGCCTAAAAGCAAAATAAAATGACTTGAAGTTGATACTTACGTAAATATAAAAAATGTAAATATATAACATTAAGAATTTCCAACAAATATAATTCTAGTAGTATAGTATATATACTTTAAACTTTATATATCATTGTTTCATATCCAGTGGCCAATATTCAAAATTATAACCGAGTAGTTATAGTTTCTGGGCTATCTGCTGGAAATTTGACTGTGATAAATTAACTGTTCTGACAGTTGATGTTTATACAATACACTTGAGTTAAACTTTGGATTCAGATAAAATATAGTTTGTGCAATGTTGTTTGTATTTTGTAGTTAGTTATTTTTGATTTTGGTCATAGCGCATTTATAACAATTTTAAAGAAATTTGTTTATTTCATGCATTGGTAGCTGGTTTGAGTCTTAAATACTGATGATCACTAAGAAATCAATTCATGATAAAAACGCGACATATCTATATTTTCTGTCTAATGTAATGACAGGTGGCGGAGCCTAACTTGCACTGCATTTTCCTGGAAGGAAAGAATAATTGATTTATACAAATGATATAAATATAAGATATATACAATAATAGGTTGCACTGAAACTAATAGTAACTTTTTTAACTTTTTCAATTGAAAAATATTTAAAAATTCTCAAACCTCAACAATTTGTATTCTAGTTTAGCAGAATTTCTACCGATTTCGATGACAATCTCGTTTTAAAAATAGCCCACTTATTACCAGTGTAATAATATTCTATAATATCGTAAAAAGAAAAAGAAATATGTCATAAGCAGCCACTCGTCCAGTTGTGAGCTTCAAGGTAACTTAACCGATAAAATCGTTATTGCTACAGGTGTTTCATTATATTAAAAGTACTTTTGAACATATCATTATTTGCAACTTAGAATAATTATCAGCTTTTAAAAATTATCATTGACTTTAAAGAGCTTAAAATGATAATGATTTTAAATTTATTGCTATAATTAGTCGACTTAAAAAAAGAAGGTTTGTTTGAAATAACACCAGGTTGATTTTGATTCCGATTTTCATTTCTATCTTTCTCCTTGTAAATTGAACTTCTTTTAATTTTATTTTTTGTAGCAATTCTTAGCATTTAGCAC
This sequence comes from Heliconius charithonia, assembly GCA_030704555.1. NCBI lineage: Eukaryota > Metazoa > Arthropoda > Insecta > Lepidoptera > Nymphalidae > Heliconius > Heliconius charithonia. The sequence continues at coordinate 28,085 of JALPMF010000056.1, forward strand.
ATTATAATAGATTGGGTAGAAGTAGTGTAAGGACACTCTGTCCTGAAACTTGATGCTTCAAATACTAATTAACATGTGTAAATCTTTACATATAAGCGGTTATACTATTATATCTAAGAACGATCGTACACTGGCCTTTCAAGATACCGTCTCAAGTGTAGCTATTAAATTTGAAACTATAATCTTAGCAAGTTCACGTCGTAGTGCAGAAACTGCCAACTAATTGGTTTATACCATATAATTTATAAATACAGCGACTACAATCCTACTAGGATAATTACCTTCCACTTTGTAATGGTTGAAGTCATTTTTTTTACTGTAATAATACGTTTTATATGCATTTCCTGTTTCATCTTTCATTTTATAGCTTAAAAATAATATAAATTATTATATTTAGCTCTAAAAGCTGTAATCTGTAGACTTTTTATTTTTTGTGCAACAATATTTTATTATTGAAATTTTAAATAAATAAAAGATAAGTAGATCGTAATATTAATCTTGATTTGAATTAAAAATTTTGAGAAACTTTCCTTTAACTCGCCTTTTCTTGATAGTTAATCAATAAATATCAGTTTATTTTACATCACGCAACATCAGCATATGGTAGGGGATAGAGGGAACCGTCTCCTTTTCACACACACCAGTATTTTTACCTACGTAAGAGGATGTCTCTTCAGTTAATTAAATGCTAAAAAAGTGTAATGAAAAATCATTTTATTTTCACTTATTTATTATAACTTAGAATAAAATCTTTAGATTTTGTTTTATAATTTAAGTTTATATCTCACAATCGCCTATAAAGATTTCATTGCAATAAAACTTTGGCGGAGAAAGAAAATTAAAGGTTACAATTCTGTTTACTGCCGAACATTTTGGTTATTTCATAAACTCGTACAAACGAAGTTTCACGTAATCGCGTACATAAAACGAGTGGAATTATTTACGAAAGCACCTACTTGCTGATGCAGATTTGATTTTATTAGTAATTGTGTCTATTCTTGATATTTGTTTTGGTTTTATAGTTCTCTGTGAGTTATGTTATTCGTCTAGTCTCTAGTATAGCACGCGATAGATATGGGTTCTTATAACTTATATTACATATAGCAAGATAGGCTCCCTGTCTATACAATACACTATCAAAACACTCCACGCTTGGTTTTATTAGAGCAAGGAAATAAAAATAATTTAATCCCACAAGTAAACGTTAACATTATGGAACCCAGCGTTAAGACACTCCGATTCCCATGTTCCATCCAATTTTCAAGACATTGTGTGTGAAGTGGTGGAACTTAACGCCGCACTCAGCCTTTATACTAGAGCGAGGAAATGAATAAAATTTAGTCCCTCAAGTGAAAATCGAACTTACAACCGTCGCCTTTCCCACAACAGTCAAAGACTGCCACGCCACGCCACGAAAGCTTCAACTTTTACACAATATTTTAACGCCCACAACTAAAATAAAACAACTTTATTTTTAAATGCACTATAATGAATCAACGTATCATGTAAGACACCATAATTAGTACCCCTAGTTCCTAAGGACCTATAGTAAGATGTTCGTCGTATAGGTATATAGCGAGTGATTGATAAGATACATTTACTTGTTAGTATTTTAACACGCCCAATTCATTATTTAATGGAATGGAAAACTTATGTCATATCGGGAGCTTATGTCGTGTCATGTTTTATATTAACTTTCTTACTTTATATTAGTATAGGTGTTTCAGAGAATACGAAACTTTGATACTTATGGCGTTATTTTAAGTGCTTTTTTATAATAAAGTTCATGAACTTCGTAATAGAAAATATATTATTTTATTACGCTTTTATCGTAGCATCTGATCGTCGATCGCCGTTAACTAATAGTCGTGACTTCAAATTTCAAAAAAATCACATTACAAATATCAATAAACAAGACATAAAATATGACTTCAATAAAAAAAAATGTTACGTAGTATAATGTACTAGTATTAAATAAAATTTAATACATACAAACCAACGAAAACTACCAAAAATGCATTGTGTAAAGCTTGCTAAATATGCTTTTAAAAGTACCTACGTACACTGAAGAAGTAAAAATGCAGGCGGATTTTATCCAGCAATTCTACAATTGCACTGAAACACTTTTATTAAGCTCCATACGTTACTGTCACAACAAAGTAAGCGATGGCCGCAGAGAAACCAAGATGTAGGATACGAGTCCCTACCATCGATTCTGTTATATATTATTTATTCTACTACAGTCGTGCTATCACATAATTTTATATAAGAAATGGATAAATTCTGGTTAAAATTGTAGGTGATAAGCAATTATTACAAATTTGTATATTCATAAAATTGTCAATGAATACTGTCGGCCCTATTAATAATAATTTAGCCTGAAATTTAACTATTTAGCAGAAATGATTATATTTTACGCCGAATATGAATTGGTATTTATATTAGGTATAGATTATATGTATAAACAATGAATTCAATAAATAAAACAACACATTGTAGCTCAGTTATTATTACAGGATTAAAAACTTAATTTAAACTTAACAAAATAAGATGAGAAAATAAAGAATAGATTATTACGATGTAAAAAATAGATAATATTTAAATGTTAACGATTTAAATCTTTAGATTACCAAATGAACCAATAACAAAAACATGAATCAACCAACAACAGCACAGCGCAACCTTAAAAAGACATCCGGATGTTAAACGACGTTTTACAGAGGTATATTGTTCCCTCGCCGCCACCGTGGATCTGGGACGTGCTGCTATTCCAACAAAATCAATAGGCGAGACATTTGAGCCCAAACCAGCTTTCAAATTCGCGGATAACATTGGAACGCCAGTAAACACGGCGTTGCGAACGAGTCGCTTGAAAAGTAGCTGTAAAATATTTTTGTTAAGAGTATGCGTCAATTTTTAAAGTAAGAAGTTTAATATTTTTTATTATTTATAGTTACTTAAGTTAGATATGTATTTTGAATATAATCTTTTAGAAAACCCATAAAAAATTTAACATAACGAATAATGACGCCGCACCTCTTGGTATGAAATGCAATACGGATTGACTAAAAATAACTTGTAGATGGGACACCCCTAGTTCTGTGTTGAAATATACTAGGTTGAAATCCAAAGTTTGTGTGGTTCTTGTTTACCTAACTAGTGACGTCCGGTCCAGCGCAAACATTTCAGTAAGCCATAAAGTAATGTATTGGAAGCAAACCTAAATTTGGTTTTAGTCGTCTTAGTTGACATACCTAGTATCTATTGGATACTCGTATTTTTTGTAAATAACTAGCACCATACATGTTCTTATATACAAAGAATTTAAAATAATAATAATTTACCTAGACGGCCTCAAAATACACAATACAATCAATAAATATGTATAATACAAAATACAATAAATTATTTAAACAATGTAAAGAACATTTTAAATAGAACAACGAATAGGTATTGTAATGTTAAATGCAATTGAAATATCTAATCATGATTGAATGTAATTTTTTTTAACACTTAGTTGATTAAAATTTAAAAAATAAATTGAATATTTTTCTATTAAGCTCCACATTTATTTATTAAAGTATAGAGCTACGGAACACGTTGCTTTTTTTTGTATCTCCACACCGTATTTTGCGAACCTACAACCATCGCGCTTATTAGTCGTACTGCTGCTCCATTGTGCCAGGACGTCTCATTTATTTTAGATTAAATAATTTTAGCAGTTGCTAATTCCAGATTATTTAATATGAATATAATTTATAATTTCCCTCGCCAGGTTAAATTATTAAGTTTGAATTGAGATTTAGACTGTTATTTTTTGAAGAAATATGAAATTTCTTGTTCGTAAACAGCGGACAGTAAACAAATGTAAATGGATGTCGCATAATCTATTATTATGTTAGTTATTTCCTAAATGGCAGAGCTTTTAAAAAAAATAGTCGAACTCACAACTATCACAACACCAAACCAAAAACCTTTCAAAAGCTCTAAATTTCAAAAGCTCTAAATTTAGTCAAAAAATCATAAATTGTAACAAGTATGCAGCAAAAAATGATAGCAGTATGTTTTTTTAAAACAAGTTTATAACACACGGTCATTTGTATCGCAAATTGATTGCAAAATTAATGAGCAAAGTCAAACCCTTATTACAATATTTAAACATTATCATTTCACTAATTTATAGCGCCTATTAAATGTTCAATAAATAGCTGTTTAAAAACTCACGTTAATCTGCGTTATCGTGAAATGGCTTCAGAAATCGCTTTTATGTTTGTTTGTTTTAAAATATTTATAAATAAATGTAAATATCGCGGTACATTTTCGTATCAATAAGCGTGATAGTAATGGGTTCAAATCCCATTCGAGGTAAATATTGTATTAAAATTAAAATATTTATTTTTCCTCTTTTTTATTCAACAGGTAACTACGGACGGCTTAACCAATCATCATGCTAACTAAATTTTTTAATACATTTCATTTGGATCCATTCTAATGATTTATCTTTAATAAGACAATACATTTTAACATGATCAAAATTAGTATCTCACTGTTTTATACCAATCTTACGTAAAAATAGCACACCACTTAAACTAAATTAATCTTAGTTCTAAATCTGAGCTTTTTTTAAAAATCTACGATAAAGTTAAACACAATAATTTATTCCAAATAATTCGTTAAAGCTTATATAACGTGAGCTTTCAGGCTTACTAATTTTTAATTTATATAAAAAGTCTTGCAATTTTAACAAGGTTTTCCAGCATGTACGTCGTACGTACAAGTTACCCGCGTGTGTATGTTAACAAGTACGCTGTGTCATATCCATTCTGATTAATGTTCTGCGATCGCGTGTTTTCACGCTAAATTAAACAGACAGACGGACAGGACGGCTAAATACCTAATGTTAATATTATTTAACTGGTAGTGGAAAAGCTTTGAATTTATTATATTCGCACGTAAATTGGACGGACAGGCGAAAGCTGGTGTATTGTTGAATAGTAGTCAATTTCCATTTACACCAGGAAATAAGATTTAAAATGAGATTTTTCGTTGCGCGAATGAAGGAGGAATATTTTTTAAATATGATATATTTTTGTTCAAAGTTCTTTTTGTTTGGTGTTTGATGATTTATTAAAAATGCTTGCATTTCATTTATATGTTTGATTTAATATGTTTGTTATGCTATTAACAATGATAGATTTTGACGCGTGTTTTATATAAAAAAATATTATGTGTTTTTTTTCATATATTCCGATCACAATTCAAGAGGAAAGAAGTGCCTTAGTACCTACCAGATCCTCTCTGCCTACCCTGCTATGCTGGCAAACGGGAAACACTACGTTCCCAGCACACATTTTCGCTTCCTCCACAATCGTCAACCTTTGCATACATACGCCATTTGATACTGCGAATATCGTGTGCCCCGCTTTGAAAACTATTTTGTTTATTATAAATTTAAATTTACTAAATAAATCGTATAATAAACAATTTAAAATAAAATTCCTTATTAATCAAAATTAAAGAAAAATAGTAATTGATCACATAAATACTTTACTTTAAGCATAACTTACATTGTTGTACGTAAAAAAAGTATAAGTACAATTTATAAGCTGTAGGTAATAACCCAAGGCAAAGCAATTTATTTAAGATTAACGACCATAATTAGTTTTAATGTGTAACGAAAAGTTTTTCATTCACAATTCTTGTCCAAGAAAATCACCACCGCATTTACCATCATTTTTCTATAATAACTTCGTCGTATATTAACATTATGTTTAGTAATAAGCGGTAGCGTGGCTGTATTTTGATTGACATTATTGAGGCAATTTATTAATATATGTTCATTTTGTAGACGTAAAGAAACGTTTGAACATATGACCAACCAAGCCAAGTCCAAACAACGAACAACATTTTGAATAAAAGACACCATTTATAATGAACTATACCACATTTTACAACCACATAGCGACTACCTGCAAACGTGGTGATTTTGAGTTCGTTTCCCACTAGAGGGAAGGAAGGTGTATTAATTTACCGGTTCTAAGTCAAAAGCACTAAGTTTAATCATTTTACTAGAATCCGAAACCGAAGAAGGAAGTGCTCTTACTCCTTTACCATGCTGTATGCGGGATAAAGCGTGAAAATAAAAAAATCCAAACATCACCAACAATGAGCAGCTAAATTAAGACTGAACTTTATTTCATTAGTTCACAAATCGCTATCACCTATAACTTCACGTTAGTACTAGTTTCTAATTTTATTCTTCGAGTTTTGTTATTAATGTGCATTTAGCGTGCCGCTTTGGCACGGTTACACCGAGATTACACGGACCAACATAAATACACAGTGTGAATATATTTCATAAACTTATGCTCCAACATTGAATAGAAATTGGATTTAAAGGAATATTTCAGCTGAAACTAGAACTTAGTATGGTTGTAGTTGAAAATTTTATCGTGTAATTTGAACAAAGTGTTATTATTAGAATTTTAGTTGGATATATGTATGTATGTATATGTGTACGTACCTATATACTTATTCTCTTTTAGTAAGAGTTTTGAGCGATTTAAATAATTAAACATATTAAATTGTTTTAACTTGACGCTGTGTCCCGTACATAGATAGCAGTGTAGGCAGAGGGAACTTCGAAACCTACACTAAGTTAAGGTAAGATACTCCATTCCCATTAAGAAATTAATTCGGCGGAAAGTGGAGAACGAAAGTTCTCAGCCTACACTGCAATGTGCGGAATAAACGCGAAAAGCAAAACAAGTATAAACTACTAAAGAATTAACTACATTATAAAATAAATAATTAAATTACGACTAACACTTCCTAAATACACCTAACACAATAAATTAATAAGGAAAACAACTAAAAATCTTAAACAGTAATTACTGAATTGGTTACATCACTAATAGATAATTGAAACGAGTTATATTTTAGGGGTCTGCGCCAGTACGTCTGGGGCTCATCCTTAACCCCGTACCTTCATAATAAGTGTTAATCTCGACCAATTTCTACCCCTTTAATTACATCTTATTCTAACGTGGCCTAAGGCGATAGATAATACGAATTTTAATTGCTATCTCTCCCTTCATGGCTCTTCTTATGGAGTCCTTAAATATTATTATAAACATTAAGCGTCAGCGTTATGAAGAATATATAGATTTGTTAAAATATTCGATATATTTATTTGTTACATTTTTTCTTTTTTTATATAGATTTGTTAAATTTTCTAAAGGCAGCAGGATAGCTATTAAAAATTTTGAAATATATTTGTCAGTTTTTTATTTAATTATTTATTTTTGCTTATTTGAGATTTGAAACCATAAGCATTATAACTAATAAAATATGTTAAATACATTCGAAAGAATGATTTAATAATTATTATTTTCATTTCCTAGCTCGAGTAAGTAGACAAAGCGCGGCGTTGAGTTGTGCCTGTCAATCTGAAATGACTTCAAAATTAGGCGGAAAGTTTATCATCAATCAATATTTTAAAAAATCGGTATAAAAATTACATGCTTCAGCTTCCGCTTTCGCTCTAACATGGAACAGCCGAATGATCACGAAATTGTCTTATTTGCTTGTAAATTGGTGTCTGCAAGCTATGAGATATGATTTGGAGGCGAGTAGGTTGTAGATAGGAATATAGGATGCTTTTGTACCGAATCTTATATTGCCTTTCAATAAAACCTATCAATGTTAAAATGGATTTTCGAGTACGCTGTTATATTAATTTATAATATTCTAATTTATTTTGGGGGAAACGTAATTTGGTTGTTCATTATTATTGGAGGTTGGTAAATATTAAATTAATATTACATTTTTTTTTATTTTAGCGTATTTATCGCATACTATTTCGAGATGAGAGAAAGAACCTAGTCCAATTTCCGGGCAAAGGCAACACTATTATTTTTCATAATGATAGCTCCCTTAGAGACTAAGTAAAAGTTTTCTTGCAAGGGTGTTAACAACAAAAGTTTTAATAACAGTATAGGAATTTGGACTCCTCGTAATGTGAATAGTTTGATTCGCTAGAACGTTTGCACTCTATCCGAGAAGTACGAGTTTAAATCCTGTAAAATGTTATATTTATACAAGTACTCCTAATAATCATCTAAATAAATTATTACATAAACCATTAACATAACGGAGCTTTGTGAAAAATATAACGTTTTATCCAAACGCAGTACAAAAGCTGAAAATAAAACAAATAAGCTTTGAAATGAAATAAAGGAAAGCTTGAAAAAAAGCTATAGCATCGCTAATATATCAAACGAATACAAAAGTCCATTGCGATGTGGATGAAAAATGCAAGTTTAGATTACGGCTAGGTGAAGGTGGCTCGGAACGTAATAATGTGAAAAAATATACAACGTGAAATACAACTGGGTATAATTTAAAATATACCCATTAATTCAGCTTATATATGCGACTGTCAAACGATGCACTTTAGTTCACAGAGTGGATAGACAAATCTGTATGGCAAAAGATTTATTTGTTCGGGTATAGTGTGTGTTTTTTTCAATGTAAGGATAAATTTGGTTTTATTTGAATGAAAATATTTCATTTACATAATTTTTTTTTCATATATATGGTATATAACATATTTTTAAATTACTATATAATTGAATACTAGTATATTCACCGTGACCTCTATAAACAAAATAACATTATTTTTACACAAGATAAAAAATAAACGATTTGAACTTTAATCAATATAGAAGTGTCGGTTACACACGTTAAAACTGCCCTAAAGCGTTTTACACAAGAGATAAAAATAAAAAAAATGTAATTCTCATAGAAAATACTCATAAATCTCAACTAAATTAGTTTAGGGTGGATCGAAAGGGTGCGAGAGATCGCGATAAGATTTTAATATAATAAAAAGTAAATCAAATATAAATCTCATCACGACTATTTAGGAGGTAAGTGAATTTATTTGAACTAGTGGATGGTCCTGGTTTTGCCTGATATCGGATATTATCATTTCATTTAAGGTTTAATTTGAAGTTCATTAATGATATACATGCTGTGTCTTGTGACTCGTCGTCGTCGTTTGTGTCAAAAATCAACCCTCCGTTCTCCGCCGTATAGAGTAGATTATAATCTTATTTAATAAAAACTTCATAAAATATGTGGTTTTATTTTATTTTGAGAATGAATTTTGAGTAATATTTGAAAGAATGTACAAATAGGGACGTTATTTTTCTATTTAATAGTGCGTTATGAATATGGGTTATATTCGGATCATTAAAAATATCACCAACTAATTCAGCATACATTTTTAGTCAATTCTGAGCTCCACTCTATTTTAATTAAACCTATATAATATTAAATCAGTCAGTTAGTCAGTTATTCCATATAGAAACAACACAACATAACTCATATACGAAACAGATCATAGCAAGAAGACGTCGCGTCGTAAACATTAAAACCGACAGTGGCAGTCTCGTACAAGACGAGTTTATAGCCCTTATAAAGAGGACGCTAAAAGCCTGTCACTAATGCCTATATTGGCAGGATTCTAATATTAAAAGTACTGTCGCCACGTATTTTAGTGGTATTTTCAAATTTAAGTACCTTCAGATACTTTTATTTCTATTTAAAGTTTTACAAAAACACTAATGTGCAACGCGCGACTTCGCCCGCTTTTAAACTTTTTTTGTATATTATAGCCAGATTGTAAGTTATCTTTATATAAATGTTACACTTGATGTATAAACTGTATTACTGTAAAATTTCATAATAACACTAACATTTAGATATGTTAAGTAGTTTTTGCCTCAAATCAGAACAAATACTTTTTTTAAAAATACTTGAGTCTATTTTTAATATAACATATCAAAAAGCGATAAAAAAATATATATTCAATTTTTATTCTGTCCCTACAAAATAAAGCTATATTAATAGAAGATCGGAGATACGCTTTGTCTTTTCGCAGATACCTACTCGTCTCACGAATTTAATAGAAAATTTAAACAAGCCTCGCGGTACTTGCTCTGATTAAAACGACTACATTTCACCCGCTTGGTAAATTAAAATCTTAGGACGCGTGGTTTATGTGATACACTGCTATGTTGAATGGACGACTTAATTAGGTTATTTTTCATATAGATTGCCTTTTTTTTGTATAATTTTGTTATATATTTTGTAGGTTTTCCTTTTTTTGGAAAAATTGTGAAGCTGCGTTTTTGTTATACCGCTAGTTGTAGGTTCAAAACCTATTTTCCTATTTTACGGATTCCAGTTTTTGAAACAAACGCAAATCTATTATATATGTACTTAAAAATAAATATATATTTATTATTTAACAAAAAAATATTTTAGACAATACCTTACAAACCAATAAGATGACTGACTGACTGACTGACTGCATTTCTATTTGAGATTTGAACTCACACTATCGTAAGCTTTTAAACAGAGCATAGTTGAGCCCGAATAGCAATAATTATACCCAATTAATTACCTTATATGTTATTCGAATCCCAAAAACACAGTTTAATCGCAAACAACACGCACTACACAAATTATTTACATAGAAACTTTTGATTAATTTGCACACTTTTCATATGAAAAGAAATTACAGTGGGACAGTCGAAATTTACCTGAAACACTGACTTGTTATCTTTTTCGAAAGAAATAATCTTTCGAAATATGCAGTTACTGTACGCGTACGCGTGAATCGAACCCATACTCAACGCTTTTACGGTCCAATAAATGATAAATATTTAAATAGCATTCCCGTCACAGCTACCGTGTGTCACATACGCACATAGCATTATCAGATTACGAATATGTAAGATCGTTAAAACGAAATTCTTGCGGCGTCACCGTCAATTTCAAGTGTAGAGGATTCCTTGACACTTGATTTATTATCTCACACGTTAAATTAGTGGCAGTGATCATAAAATTTTGCACTTCTGTTATGTATATATAGTAGTGTATGTATGTATGTATGTATGTAATTTTAAAACAGAGTTATTTATAAATATATCGATTTTGTAAGTTTTGTTTTAAGTATTTTTACACCATCATGGTGCAGTAGATGAGTGGGTGATTAAATTCAAAATCTACTCGTTGTAACATAATTTTCCATATCCAGTTAGATGTATTAAAAGTTGAAATCTAATGTTTTTAGCTTGAATCCGTGTTACGTATGCAGCAGGACAGACCGAGATCTCTAGAGACCCAAGGCCGTGTTTTGTCTTGTCGCAAGAGCGAAGATGAATGAAAATATTCAAGTCCTTCGCATAAGAATCGAACCCGTAACCGTAATGTCTACATTCAAATTTGGAACGTTAATACTTATTATGTACATATGTAGATATAAAATACTCACGGTGTTTTCTTTTAGCGGCGACGTCATACTTGTGTAATATTAACTTATTTATTTTTAAATAACTAAAAAAATATTCATACCTGAAAGAAAAGAAACAATACATGATTATTATTTTTATTTATATTGTCACATGCAAACAATAATAATTAAAATAAGTATAAAATAAGTTGTGGGTTCGATTCTAGTTCTAAATGATATACTTATGCTGTAAAACGTTTTAATTTATCAAAAAAATTATCCTAACCTAACATATTTATCAAAAATTTTTCAAAATTAAACTATTTTAAGGGTTTTTTATTTTAGGGGACCTCAAAAGGAAAAAACGCAACCTTTATAGGATCACTTTGTAGTCCGTCTATCAATACCCATTATTTGGAGATCAAGCGGAGGTATCAAACTGATCAAATGTTCAGATCTCTTGGAGTTGAGAAAAAAAACACGTCTCTAAGTTACCGCAATCAAAAGATACGAGTATTTATAGATTGTTTTTACTCAATTTTGCACAAATTTCGCTGCATAATTAAAACTAAAGTTCACAATTTTTTTAGAAAGAGGGAGACAGAGTTATGAAATTTGAGATGAAGTGAGAATAATAAAAAAATCCTAAAATGTAACACATAAAAGCCAGTATTTTCTGTCCTACATGAGCTACTTAATATAAAGTACAATGGTATTTATAGCGATGATGTTATTAGAAGGAGAAATTTACTTCTACTTACTTTCATTTTCAATATATTTCACGAAATAATATTTAATATTTCGAATTTTCATATGTTTTTTGGTAAAAATACAAACGTGTAAAACTCTATTCAACTCACTTTAACGACCGTAAATCAGCGGCAAAGGAGAAATGGCGCGATATTTTTACTATATTACTGTGGATGGCACATAAGGGATTTAATACATTCATATGGAAAACGCTAAGCAAAGCGGAACGATCTGTGAAATGGCGTATTATATATAATTGTTTCAGTTATTTGTTAAGAAATGAGGTGGCCAGCTGTGGCGCACACAGGAGCATACGCGTGTGATTGTGGGTTCGACTCTCAATCAAGGAAATGAAATATTTTGTATTTTCATTTCTCCGCTCTGGTTTGAGGAAAAACGTTGACTTCCGGCATTCAACACGCAATGTATTCAGAAAAGTGAAAAAAGCGAAAAGTGAGAAACGGAAGTATCGTGTTCCTATGTATCCCCCTGCTCGTGTTCCCTTGTCTACCCTGCTATGTGTGGGATATAGGGTAAGGATGAAGAAAAATCTGCATTTATACGCCATACATTGTTATTTAAAATATAATAATAGTACTCGCTCCTTTGTTAAGCCTTCGTGGCGCAACTGCACAGTCTATCTGTAAGCGCCATGGTTCGAATTCCACTCGAGGAGCTTTTTATTTTTTATTTCATCACTAGGATAATATAAGAAGATAAAATACTACGTTCAGTTCCGCCACTTACTAGACAATGTCTCAAAATTTAACCGGAAACAGAGTGACCTAACACTCTAGTTACCCCTCTGCCTACTCTTATACGCGTCAAAGAGCGTGAAGCTAATGATGTCTGATAAACTAGATGGTTATTTCACTTCAAAATAAAAAAGGAACAACAGCAAATCCGTATAGACTTTGGCAACTAAACCCCTATTTATTAAACTACCGGACATACACAAACACTTCCGAACTGGAGGCCACACTTGTCACGTACTCTGCAGACAATTGTTTATTAATTATTCTAGGACTTCGAGTCTACTTTATTATAATGGGAATTTAAAGTTAGAGGTTACTTTTTTGGTTTTTTTTTGAACGAGTGAATAATATTTTTGATTGTTAATTATAGCGTTCGGCTGTAAACGAGACATTTGTGGGTTCAATTCCCAATTATGAATATTTATTTTCATTTATTCGCTCTGGTAACAAGACAAGGCGCGGCGTTGGCTTTCGCCACTCAACACTCTTTGTTTCAAAAAGTGAGTAGAAAGAGAGGACGGAGTGTCTTACACCTTAGCCAGCCTACCATGCTAAAATGCGGAATACAAAGTTGAATTAAAAAAATGAACTATAACTATATATAAAGTGACATTCTCACATCAAAATTTTCATTTCAGACAACACTAAAAACAACAAAATTATGTACCTACTTATTTATACGTACATTAAAAACTAAGAAAGAAGACAATAAAGGTGATGACTAAGAGCCTATCATTAAAACGAATCGTTCCGGAGTTTCCATTAATATTTACGAGTCTACTTCTAAAACGTGCAATTTGGTAAATGTGAACTTTATGCAGTGTGCAATCTGACTTTTGAACGATGCCACTTCACAAGACCATATAGTGTTATTGCTAGATGTTATCTCCATTCTAGATTCTACTATATATATGTTGAAGTAAAGCTTGGCTATTCAAGAAAATGATGATGTTTTTCCGCATTTTCATTTTACCAGAGTGAGGAAATGAGATGAAATTAATTAACTTGAGATTGAATCGAACCTACTAGTTCCTACTGCATTAGGATGAAATTGATGATAGCTTAATTTATATTAGTCTCTTTGCCTTGTGATGGCCAAATGTGAAAACCAGTGTTAACATATTGTTTAATAAAAAAAAATACGATAAAGTTGATCTAAGTCGAACAAAACTCTACTTTTGGAATTATCGAGTAGCGGCAATCAACACTAAGTTTTGTCATATCCAGAGCGAAGAAAACACAAGTAACTCATTCCCTCAAATGAGAATCGAACCCACAACGCTCACCATCACTACTCCACGACCTCGACTAATATAACTATAATTAACAACAATTAAAAAAATAGGCAAACATAATAAAATAAACCACTAAGAAAACAAACTCTACCACTTAGAAAATAAGCCATTCTAAACGTAGCTCATTATATTTTATTTAAAAGTGACCCACAAAGACGCGTCACTACTATCCAGGAGTACGGTTGACGTATGAATCTTTTATAAACAAACAGTCTAAGTCATAGGAGCTGTTGACGAGTAAATTGCTGTAATTGAATTATGTATACAACTCTATACATCAAAGAGAATTATTGTTTTTCAATAACACTGTTTGTACTAGCCTTGTAAGTAAGTGAATAAGAAACGAAGGACTTCTGACGGTTTAAAGTTAAACTGATTTCAATATGATTTTAGATTGTGTAATAGTTATGTAGATAAAATGTACAGTTTTAACTTGTTTAAGGAAACGATATCAGAAATGGAAGAATATAGGTAATCAGAGATAATATAATAGTGTTCAAATATCACTGAGCCATTTTATATGTTTTTTTTTGTTTCGACTTCCACTTTATTCCGTGTATAGCAAGAAATCTAGTATAATTGCATACAAATGGGACTCTTTAACCGAATTAATCACGTATATTTAGAATTAAAAGGACTTTTGGTGACTCTAACATTTCAAAAATTCTGCAGTAGTCTGTGGTCACGAATAGACTGAAGTAACATCCATCTGTTACCACATCCTTGTTAGAAAAAACAGAAATATTCCTTAAAAACTATGCATTCCTCAAAGTAAGAATCAAACCCACATCCAACGTATTTAAAATCAGACACTGTAGCCTTACACGATGTTTTTTTTTAAATTAAACAACTAAAAAAATAAATTGGTTCTACAATCTGCGTTTGTTAGTCCGATCCATAGTGATATTCATAGCTCTACCTTATCCACCTATCTACCAATATCAAGAGCGGAGACCCAAATCACTGCACTCTCTACTTTCACACGAATTACTACATAATAATGAAAATACACACACATATAACTAAAACGGACGTAACATCCATTAGAGTGATTGGTTCACTCGTAACTTGCAAACGTGAAGTAAAAGACTACTATGGTACTTAAATATTTAGCGTTTTTCCCGGAACGACGGGTGCAGTTGACAGTGATTGCTATTAGAATTTATAGAAAACTATTCTTGTAGGTACTTGTTTTATAAATTTAATTTTATATGAGGATCGATGGTTTGTGGTATTTTTTTATGTTTTGTAAGTACTGGTCGTCGCCAGCAAGTTTGTTTCCGTGGACTTTAAGACTTTTAGTAGAAAACATATTATGCAAACCCATAGGAATATAGGTAAATTTATTTTCTCTATTAATGTTCTACCAACACTACCTGGTGTTAATATTGTGTGGTAGAGAGATTCACCATTCACTTATTGAAAGACTAAGTATCCCTGATTCTTATCAAACGTATGCAGATTTACACGAAAATCCAACTGATTACCTACTTAAGTTTAAAAATTTAAAACATTCAACTTCCAAAATAAAAAAAAAGCTAAATTGGCAGTAACGTCACTTGGATTTAAAATTCACGCAAAACGCGGCGCGGTTACGACGCGATGTTCTTAATGAGGGGCGATTAAAACGGAATGTTGATAGCAACGAATTATTTTTTTTTGTAAAAATTAATTTTCGCTACCGCTATTTGAGCGTTTCGATATTACGTTATATGTATATTTAATGACAGTTCTAGTCATTGCTAGATTGCTAGAGAAAAACAATTGCTATATAGAATGAGTTATTGAGAGAGATAGCAGATAATTAGTTGGTAAGGTTAACAAAGATTGCAAATATAATATAATAAAATACTTTTTTTTTTTTTGAAAATAGCGGTATATAGATTGGAGTTTTCTCTCGTATGAGAGACATATGACACTTTTTAAGGCAGGTGCATGACCGTGGCAGAAACTATAAAGATATAAAAAACATAAAAAAAAATATATCTCACATTCTTGTGTAATGTAATTTATTATGACAGATAGAAAGCTAGTGATAAAATAAACATTTATTAAGGAACAAGCTTTTAATGAATCGGTTTCATTTGAACGATAAGATACAGGAATCAATTAGGGAATTAATAAAATAGTCACAATAATGATGGTCCAAATCAAAGAGGTGTATTTTTTTTTGTTAAAATGCGATAGAGATTTTTCTATGTGGCAGCGGTTGAAACCATCGTGGCGCAGCGGCAAAGCGAATTATTGTAAACGCGGAAGTTTCTAGGTTTGATTCCTACGTGGGAGTTTAAATTATTTTTATAGCATGGTTTTGGTAGCAAGTAAAGGAAATACAGTAATCCTCCAATAAATTGCAAATATAAAAATGAGACGGAACTCAACACCAAACACTCTCTTGTCAGAGCACAGAAATTAAATTAATTCAGATGGACTGGGGATAGAATCCACAAACATCGCAATTTACAGGCAGACCTTATTCTACTGAGCCACAATGACCGCATTTATACTAAGATTTACAATTTTAAGATATTTCTAATTATAATTTACAAATAAACACTTTCTAATCAAAGTAATATGTATAATGTAGTATATAGCACAATAAATCGTTAGAGCCGTTACACTGGTCGTATTAAATTAAATAAACTCATCAGATGGGTATTAAAATTTGAATAAAAATGAAAAGAGTCGTCGTCTCATAAATCTCTGTGTGGGTGCAAGATTGATAGCTCAATATGAAATATACGCCAGCCATACAACGTTGTATGGCTTATGGATGTGGCAATTAAATTATAAATATTATTAATGTTATACTAGGGACCATCTGCGCCTGTAATACATCTAACTGTAAACGGGACAGTTGTGGGTTCGATTCCCACGCGAGTGAATAAATTATTTCCATTTTTTCGCTCTAGTAAGAAGAGAATGTACGACGATGTATATCCACTACTTATGATATGTGGGGAATGGAGTGTCTTAACACTAAGTTACCTCTGCTTATCCTGTTAATTGAGGAATATAGCAAGAAACTAAAAAATAGTATTGAATAGATTGTATTGCAGTTGGAATGGATTTGAGTGAAGGTGAAAAATGTGGATTCAAATCAAACTTGACGGGATATTTATATTTACTACAAATGTAAGTGTTCTATCAATACGAATTTTAGATATATTATTAAGAACATAATAATATTAAGACGACTTTCAATATACCCAATGTAAATAATAGAAAAATAATCTATTTACCTAAGCTGGAAATTGAACCCAGCATCCGACCTAATATCCAACTCCACACCAATAAACCTTATCCACTTAAGAGCTCTAAGTCCAATATAAATGAAATTCCTCTCATGATTTAGATTATGACGTGCGTCTTAAGACTATTAATTAAACTGACCGGGTGGTCTTAAATTTATAGAACTTTATAATGTCATATTTAATTCTTAAGCAAACCAATGAAATTAATTTTGAAATGCATCTAGCTATAATTCTTCATTTTGTTGTATCGATGTAAAACACGATTTTTATTACCTTTCTAATAGTAAATGCTTGTTTTTTTATATTATTGTATATATATAAAATAATAATTTACGATGAACCGAGAAAAACTATAAAATTGACTAGTGATTTACTAATTAGTGAACTCTGTGAGTAAATGGAAACAGATTATTCCAGTAATATAAATGAAAAACTACTGTATACTTTTGGTACATCTTTCATAAAAAGAAAAAAATACATTTTCTCAGTCAGTTATTCTAACTCCGTTGTGTGACCAAAGCAGTACACAATATTGTACAAGTGGGAATTGAACACATAACTATCATGCCTGCGTAGGCATTACACCATAAAATAATTTAATTCAATGCTTTTTAAAGTTTTAATTAAAATTTAAAAGTTTTATATGGCTTTCATATATTAAAGAATTAATCAACTTTATCCACTAATTACTCTAGAAATAGATGATGGATGGTCATATCGCATGATATGATACAATTTAATAATTTGATTTTAGAAGGCTTAAAAGCAAAATGGGTAAGTGAGGATAGTTTTTCTTTTTAAGTATGTGTCATTTTTGACATAAATTGTAAGTGATGTTACTTAACATTTGTATCTATAAAATCTATAAAAATATCGTAATATACCTTCTAGAATAGTTTAGGCATATAGATAAAGAAGAAAAAATAGAAGAAAATATCCATACTTCCCAACTTCTTATAATGATATCATAAAGCTGAAGAGTTTGTTTGGTTGGACGTTCTAATCTCAGAAAGTAGTGTTTCGAGTGGAGAAAGAGCGTCTGTTTGCGTTGGATAGTACATCGACATCAAGGAAGGCTATATTAAATCACGTTAATCGTCTTGATATAACCTACTGTGCCCGCGGTCAGAGTTACGTTGAACAAGAAATTAGAATGTGCTCATGTAGGAAGTTACAGATAAAAGCTAGAACCGTATAAAAAAAGGATATACACACAGTTTAACAAAAATGTCATTAAAAAAGCTTTTTTTTTAAGTTTACCAGAAAAGACCAATGGTGGAAATAAACTTCTTTAGTGTTAAAAACGATAGTAAGAAAAGAAATCATTTTATATCATTTTCTAAAGAATTCATAGTAAAAGTACGCCTTAAATTGCCTCCAATAACAGCTTGGGGCAAAGTTTCGAAATAACACAGAACTAAGAGCCAAAACGTGTAGTGGCTATTTTGATAGGCCTGTGAAGTATTAGACCGTTAGCGACTAGTTTTCTTCACTTTGCGTGTAATTAAAACTTTTCAATTTGGAAATTGTACCTTGTCTTGGCAATGTTTTATATATTTCATATGCAGGGTAATTAATGTCTGACCGAACGCGATGTTAGTAAATTCGATTTTCACTCGTTATCATAAAAACTAATACATGAGCAATGTGTAAAGGTACAAAAATGTATACTTACTGTATGTAATACGTATACATGTACTACCTATGCATAATATGTTTATAATAATATATTTAAAAATAAATGAAATTGACGATGAGAAGTAGTAACAAAACCCATTATATGTTGATGAAGTTGATATAATGATCATTCAGTTTCCCATTAAGCTCCTCAGGTATCTGTTAATAAACACTTTAAATTACAAAAAAATATAAAAGTTTAGTTCAGAAACAACAAACAATCTGACAAATTAACTTATTTATATTACTTATGAACAAATAAAATGTTAACTCATATACCTCTAGAAGCTAAAAAAAATTTTTGAATTAAAACTTTTACTTTCAAAGTCACTAAGCCTAATAACTATACAAAATTTCCCTATATGTGAATACGATAGCAGTAATAACATGGAACCAAGTTCTTGATAAAGAAGAATCATTACAATACCCAAGTGCTATACCATTTCAGCCATTCGTGGCATCCATTATTTTCGTACCAACGCGTTCCTGTCCTACGCAATGTAGAGTAATGAAACCAGAGAATGTCATTTATTCAATTTATTTGTTGATTTTTTAAAATATTACGTTTGTTATAAATTAAGGAATTGTCACTAATATAATAACTGAATAGCATTTTTATAATTGTTTATAGTGTATTAAAATTATAATTATATTATTAATTATTGATATTATAAATATATTTTTATTATAGGTTAAAAGTAATTTTCAGTTATTAAATTTATCTTTATTCAGAAACCACGTCTTCTTAAGTCAAACCATAATATGAATTTAAAATATCAACATTTTTCATTCATTCAAAATATAGTTATTAAGTTGAATCAAGAAGAAGTATCGTGGCAATATTTCACTCCCACAACGTTATTGAAAGCTGGCGATATGACAGTTATGATCATCACTGGTATAATGTGAAAAGACTTATATCCTTTTGCGGTGACAAGTTAATAATAAAATCTTTTGTTTTGTCGCCTCCATTTTAAAAGGTAGGAAGAGTAGGTAATTTTACAAATAATTGTTCTCCGCTTCCTATAAAAAAAATTCTATGTCACGCTGACCGCAGCTTATGGGTTTCATCGAATCGATTACAGTAATGTTAAATAGCCTATATATAGCCTTCCTCGATAATTGTGTCCAACATAAAAACTTTTTTTTAATTCGAGTTACTGAGATAAACGCGTTCAACCAAACAATATTAGCTATATATTACTTAATAGAGTTAGAACTAAAATATACTAAAATTTGGCACCGTATCACATATATTGATACATTTATATTTGGTTTCGAATAACTTCGCAATAATATAATTTACTTTCAATCACAAGTTAGTCTATATCTACTGAATTAAGTTCACTGGCGATCATAGCACGTGAGAACTCACCAATGGTTCTGACTAAGCATAATACAAATTAACCTCCACCTACTAAGCTTGTTATATAAAAGTACATGTATTCTATGACAAAGGTTAGGAGTTCGATAAAAATACTATTTATAGATTAGACTGAAATATTAGTATTGAGTAATATAAAAACTAAATGTAATTTTTTTGGTAGATTTGAATAAAAATTGAAAATGATAAATGGTTTTTGCTTGGTTTATATCTTCTTCTATCGCTATATCTCGCCTATATCAGAGTACCTACTCAGAGAGTGTTTACCGCCCAATTTTCAAGACATTGAACTCTCCTTGAACCGAACTTTTAACCGTAGGGTTTAAATTCTCACAATGACCACTACGCCACGACGGCCTTAATGTTTTTTTTTTAATTTGATAAATTAAGTCGTTTTGTTTTTTTCTCTCAGATTACACGGCAACAAATAGAGAGGCCACGTTGAAAGTAATGTTACAGGGTAGGTTCAGCTAGTTGGTCCCATGAGGTACATTGCCGACTCGACAGGGAACGGTTGGTCAGAATACAGCAATGATTGTATACCTCTTGTTTTATGGCTACAGCTTGATGCTATACGTGATTTGGTTTAGGGAAAAACACTTTTTTAAAGAACAGCTTAGTAGTGGAAATCTCGGATGGATTATAGGCAGGGGTTCAAATCTCGCTACGTTATATTTTTTATACGTTTTCTAAAAGAAAGAATGAACTTTTTCATATTTAGATTTCTTATGTTTATTATATACAAGAAAGCTTAGTAAAACTTTTTTGTTAGAAAAAAAGGTACTAAAGTACCTTAAAAATGTAGCAAAGCATTGTATTTTTTTTTTAAATTTCGGGAACGGGAAAATGGTTCTTACGTATATCTTGAATTTAATATAGTTCAAGAAAACGAAAAAGCTTCTCTCTTGTATTTACCAGAGAAAAGATCACGAAGATTTATCTTTATAGATCTTTGAATATTTACCCTTACTTTGTAAGTAAATGCATTGAACTTATTCAACGATGCGCCCATAGGTAGCATAAAGTTGTGAGAGCAATTTGCGATCAACTTCCTTTACTACATGGGGGCGTGAACGTATAAAAATCTATACAAGTGACCCTCTCTTGAGATCTATAAGAACGATATCTGATGCAAATAAACACAAGAATAAAATACAATTTTTTATAAGTAGTATCGATAATAAAATAGCTGACTTATAAATAATGCAGTTTTTATAAAAATATGTAGAGCTATAAAAACCTGTTAATTACATATGTGTCTTCAACGTGGAATTACGTAACCAAACGCCGAACCTAGACTGATTGCACCATAGAAATTGATATTTCGGAGTTATATTTGAACCCAGTACTATTTTACAATATAACATAATATAAATAGTATAATAATATTATACATTTTATTATAACTTTAATATCCTTTCATATTATCGTTATGACTCTGTCATCTCTTATAACCTATTGTCCTAAACTCAGCTTATACAAAGCTATAAATTATACTTCAGCCATCAAATGCTATATAATAAACCTTATTACAAGGATATAAGGTCTCAAATACAATACACAATAGATCATTACCGGCAATTTTCAATTACGTCCACCTGAAAGGGCTATGTTGTCATCTTTAAAATTATATCTAAGTTGTTAGTTTTTAACAGGAGAAAGGAAACTTGATATGTTTTATTTATAAAAAAAGGGAGAAAAGACTTCGTTGCAAAGTGAACTGGGTATAGCTGAACACGGCGGCTGTAAGTTCGATATCCAGTCAAAAGATAATAATGAATTATTCTACATTTATTTTATACATTATTTTTTTAAATATTTAAATACAATAGAGACACTACGTTCCCCATTAATACACTTCCGTACGCCACTTTCCGCCAAATTCTTGAGACTGGAGCGACGAAATTGAAAATATCAAACATGTCACCCCCCGTGTGGGAATCAAACCCACAACATACACATTGACTGTCACACGCATGTGCCTCTGCACCACGACGTGCTCGGGTATTCTTATGTTACTTTTAATTAAAAAATATCTTATCCATAGAGAATACCCTCAGTTGAACTGCAAATTGAACCATTTTTTTTCCTATAGTTTCAGCAGTTTCTTTATGCGTACCCAGCTTAAACCTTCAAATGTAAAATAAATAAAAAAAAGACTAGATACATTCTATCCAGGACACTGAAAGGACTGCAATGATATATAGCAACCGATTTCCATACAATTCCGTGTAATTAAAACACCTATCATATTATAAGGGCTCGATTATCCCTTTAGGCGCGCGGGACAATCGGAAATAATAAATTTGCTGGGTTCATATCAATGGGCGGTGATACAGAGGAAGTGCTGATTTGAATAAATAACAAATGGCTGTATTGTGTTATATAAAGTGAATATTAGTTACAACTATGTCGAAATAGGTGCCAAATTTATTTTATATCATTAGATTACTACTTTCGAGGCCAGACGTGGCGCAGTGACACAAAGTGTTACTGTAAAACCGATTGGTTGTGGGTTCGATCCCCACTAGAGGAGATGAAATATTTACTTAAATTTATATTTCCATTTCTTCGCTCTGGTGTCGAAGCAAAGCGCGGCGTTGAGTTCTGCCACTTAACACGCAATGCCTCCAAAATTCGGCAGAAAGTGGGGAACGGAGTGCGGGATACAACGTGAATCTAATTTAATTTTAATTTTTAATTACTACTTTGTTACATAAAACACAGGGTCTTTAAAAACATTTTTAAGTATTTATGTTTTATTATTTATTAATATAAGAAACAGTGTCACGTCTTCTATGTAACAGCAAAAATAATTACTCGCACCTTGACAAGGCGTCAATTATCCAAATAAAGCAGTTTAAATAATGAGATATCTTTTAATTCAAAGTGAAGTACCAATAATCTAATTTCATTACTGTAACAATATATGTGTTATTATAGACTTTATATTTGTTAGCTGTAGCATTTAAATGTTTAAAAATAGATACACAATTATGTTTGAACTAAATATTTTACTTTTGTGACACGAAAGAAAAATAATATTCTGTGTTTACTGAAATTTCCAGTAAAATAATATCACTTTGAGTCTCTGTTCAACTGCATTTTTTTCGACTATACAATAATTAACTAATATACCTTTACATAGTTGGCATAATTTAGGTTAAATTATATATGGCTTTATTTCTAAACGTCCCCTTTAAATTAAAATATTTTATTTCATCGACTGAGATCGATCTCACAACCTGTCGTCCTGGCGTCAGCCAGTATCAATAAAAGATACATAATCACCATACACAACCCTCTTTATCTTCCTCCACAGTTGAGTAAAAAGCATCTGCACACAAATGATCCGCATTAAGCTCCAGTAACATTTCGTTATGCAATATCAATTTAGAGGCTGATTCTTTCCAGGAGTACTTGCCATAATGGAATATTGGCTGTGTGCCAAATTTTATTAATTTCGCTTCGTATTTCAGTGCGTGGTCTCTCGTTACATCAAGAAGTTATTACTAGTCTAGTCGCTAGTTATTATTGTAGGAGGATTGTAGTGCTTTTTGGGAGTGATTAAAGGTTTTTTGTTCGTATGGCGGCGGACGCTTAAAGCGTTAATAGATTTTCAAAGTGCGGCGTTTAGTTGCGATATTTAATACGAAATGTATCGAAAGTTAGGCTGAATGTAGGGGTTGGGTTCCCTCTATCTACTTTTCTATATGCGTGAAATAGCGTGAAGCAAAAAAATATAGTTGTCCAATAATAAAAAAAAATATTTGCCAATTAGTGCTGTCAATTTTCTGGTCTTTTAAAATATTAATTTCTAGTGGAATAGATGCCAAGACAACTAAACACAATAATAAATTTTAATATTTAAGTATATTTCAGGTTGAGTTTGAGAGGAATTAGATCTCGTAATTATATATTGTTGGTGGTGTTTAACGATAATGTAATCAAGGGGTTGAAATGTGCAAGCTCCTTACCCTCATCCGCCCTTTATCTAATTTTAAGTATCTTTCAGAATAAAAGAGAATGATGACATTCGATAAAGTTAATATCCCTTCATAATTAAGTTAGGTTCCTTAACGTAGGTAACTAATGTAAAAAAAACTCTAGGTTTCTTCCCGCATAGCAGGTTAGGTAAATATTACCATATAATGAGACATGCTAATCTCTGATTTCGTTGTAAATTTCGGCACGTTGCCTATTAATTGGCGGAATTCAACTCCGTGTATAGTCTACAAGAGATGGGAAATAAAATTCAAATATACTCATTTTTTCGAGTGTGGATGGAACCAGTACTCCCAGGTCCACTGCGCCACGACGGCTTAAACTATTATGAATGTAAAAATATGAATATAAAATAATACAATGGCAAAGTTTTATTAATAAAAATCCTTTTAAGCCTCAAATTTTTAACACGACATGGAAATTGAAAAGTTTTAACGTGCATATTTATGCAAATTGAAAATCTTTTTATAGCATATTTTTTGTTATCATTTATCTTATGTATTTTATAAATATTTAAGACTTGGATATGAAGAGTAGAAGAAGTAGAAGTTATACAGCCAATTTGTAGTAGTAGCTTATAAATTGGTGAATAGTGCTTTATTATCTATAAATATCGTATTTTCAATATTTGGTAACATTCGATTTGAAATTCTGGGTAAGTACATAATAAATATCACTTAAAGCAAATGAGTAAAAAAAGTGGAAATTCCATCTAACTATCCTGCTGTTTTTTACCTGTTTATTAAAAAGTTACTAGAATCAGTCTAATTAAATAGAGATCGTCGTGGCACAGAGGCAGAACGTCTGACGCGCACAAACTACAGTTGAGGGTTTGTTTCCCTCTATGAAGAAAAAACATTTATATTTTTTATCTCTGATACAAATACATACCGCGCCGGTAAGTTTCGCCACTCAAATCGGAATGTCTCGAAAATTTGGCGGAAAATGAGGAATGGAGTGTGTTAACTATTATCACTAGGTTCTCTCTTCCTTAATATGCGAGATACAGGATAGAGCTAAAAAAATAATAAATAGAAAGACTTAAAATAGTACAAAGTTAGATAGCTGATAGGTAGGGCTTGGACGTTTTTGAAGTTAATTTGATGATGCCGAACAGACGTCTACATTCATTTGCACTGATTGCAATTCTCGTTTGATAAGCGGAACCTTTCACAAATGAGATCTTTATAAGATATGTATGTGGAGTTTTTTCGTCTTTTTCGACTGATACTGTAGCTGTAACTGTTTCCTCGTGGATATAAAAAGCATACACGTAAAATCAGTATTAAATTCTAGTTACTTTAAGAGTTGGTTAATGTGTTGCGTAATACATGTCGGTGAATAGCGGTTGGATTTGCTATAAGATAAGTAAACATATAAATTAGATTAAATTATAATATTTTTAAGGGAACGTCAGTACAATACTGTAATAAAAAACCTAAGCATTGCCATTTTTAGTCAATATTAGAAAAAAAGGTTAATAACATTGTCCCAATTTAAATTTCTACCTAACTCAAGTGATATCAGTTATCTATTAAGATAATTATTTAAATATCCAAACAACAGAAAAAATTGAGCCTTTACTTAACGAAAATTCAATTCGGAAACATTTCTAACGGTAGGCACTCAATATTTGACAAGAATCGCTATAAATCCTTACAATTCAATTACGAAAGAAAAAAGCGTTTCCGCCCAAAAACATGGGCAGTAATTTAATTAAAGGACGCTTATAATGGAGTTGGTCTATATGATACGGCAAAGTGATTTTTACTGATTATATTAGCGTGGTCATATATAGAAATATTTTTCAGGGGGCCTGGACTTTAGGTTTGAACAAATATGTTTGTGTATTGTTTTTATTTTTTTATTTTTGAGGTTTAATTTTTTTAGGATGGGCAGTTTCTTCCAGGATGGTTTTAGTGGATTAATTAGTAAGGTTACGATTATTTTCTATTAGCAGTTTACTTTTCCTTAATTCTGACTATAATCATACAAGATATATGAATATGTGTGTCATTTTATTTAATTTTACCCATTTGTCGAATAGCAGAGTAG
The DNA here is from genome assembly GCA_030704555.1 of Heliconius charithonia. Classification (NCBI taxonomy): domain Eukaryota; kingdom Metazoa; phylum Arthropoda; class Insecta; order Lepidoptera; family Nymphalidae; genus Heliconius; species Heliconius charithonia. The sequence continues at coordinate 54,562 of JALPMF010000056.1, forward strand.
ATTTTTCGAATAGTAGAGTTAAGAGGCTCAACTCAACGCGATGCTTTACCAGAGAGGGAAAGGAAAAAAGAAATAAACGTAATCATTCCCCCGTGTTACCAACAATATCCAGATTACATTCAGATGCTATCTTAGTGCGCTACAGCAGCTTTAGTATATTTTTCTCTAAGATTAGTAAAAATAAAGTGAAAAATGTAGTGTCTTAACAATAGGTTTCTTCTGCCTACAAAACCATATGCGAGATAGACCATGACACTAAAAAAAACTTAACTATATATCTAAACCGAAAAGTTCACAGAACTCAACAATCATCTACGCCCCACTAAATACTGCAAGTCAAATACAGAACCTCGAACAAAAACCAATTTCAATTTGAATGTTATTTAGAACTTGCATCAGTCTTAGAGCTCGCGAAGATTTGGTTTTGAACTAACGTTATTGCAACGAATAACATTTTGATGACAATTTCACAGAATTATGATATAATATCATTTTGTGTGAAATATTAACTGTATTTCATATTTCTATATGAATTCATTTAAGATAAGGAGAAATATTTTTACATTATTTTCCACTTTTTATATATGGTATTTGTGCGTAACCTAACACAGTAGTATTCACTTCACGCATCACGCATTTTCCTACATAACTGAGTGATCAGAGCCTGGAGATTAGGCACTCCATGCCTCAATTTCTGCTTAGCTTTCCAGTTATTGCTTGTCCTCATTTTTTAAAAGTCAACACCATGTTTTCACTAGACTTTTTGGGTTTAAGCAAAGTTTAGATCGGGTAAAGCAAAAACTGACCATGGTATACGATAAGATCGTTCTATTCCATTATGGGGTTTTTTTAAATTTCAAATTAAAAAAATTGTGTCATATACTAAAAAAATAATGATCATAAAAAAAATGAAAAAAATCTACAATACTGACGAATATACTTACAAAAAATCAAAACTTTGCGTCAATGCCACAGGCCAAATGACTAACAATTACGTTTCAATACATCACCTAGAGATGGCGCTGTATGTATGAATGAATTGAAAGTTAGATTACACAATTTAAATTCCCCCTTCATGCAAAACAGGGATGGCAAGATGAGGGGTGCGGAATATATTATACTTGGGGGTGCGGGGGTGAAATATTTACCTCGCGGGACTTTGGAAGTGCGTTCGACGAAGCGTAGGAAAATCTTAATGGATTATGGTATGATTGGACTTCTCGGTTTACCTCATATTTTGCAGGTTCTTTTTCCTTTGCAATCTGTTTTCTATGAGGATTAAACGGTTATGCCATACCAGTTCAAGCAATTAAGAGATACTGTTTTAATTTTTTCATCTCTGTTGGTTTTTTCAATTTTTTTCATCGTTGGTCGTTCAGATCGTATTGGCAATCTAAATGATTAGTTAAGTGGCTCGGTGTGTGTATTGTTTTCGATATTTCAATCAGTCGGTTATACTTTTTTCGGAATTTAGGATGTATTACGCAAAGTGCTTTATAAGCTTTGAGCTTTTCATTTTAAATGTTTTATGAAAGAAACGTTTTTCTATCTAAAGGGATATTCGTGTTTATTTTAACTATGAGTTGTGACAATAGTATGTTACACAATCTTTAGTGTCCTAGGTACATAATCCTGCTCGTAGATAGATATTCGAAATTACATTAAAACGATTGATGACCTAATATACCATGTGTATAATCAATAAAAGACCTCGATAAAAGGACCATCCAAATTTATTTTTCGATTCGAACCTGTAGCTCTCGAGATTAGCACATTCAACCAAACAACCTCTTGAACACTTCTTGTTGACAAGAAACCTCGAAAATTATTGGAAACTCAACATTGCAATTATAACTTAAATTCACCTGAGTTTTAATGACAAAACCCGAAATCAAAAACGAACTTTTCTCTGCCCAACAAACAAAAATCCAACATAATAACATATAATACTTAACGCCAACACAAGGTAAGCAGACCGAAATCGTACTACAATAGTGGATTCGTTACAAAGTTAAACTAGCAAGTTTCCCAGCCTACAGTTTCATCCAAGTTAGTAGCTAGTGCTGTTTTCTTGACAGGTGACGTACATTACGAGTTGCCTTGTGTTTGACGGAAGGTCTTATCATATTTTAGTTTTGGTTTAGTTTAGGTATACCTTAAATTTCATAAAATGTTACAATAGTATAAGCTTTTAGCATTGTGTTCATTTTTTTAAATGTAATTTTGTGCTTTGCTATTCCATAATTTTCTTAAAAGAAAGTTCAAAGTTTGGGATTAGCAACAAAATGTAATTAAGGCTTATACTAAAGTAGTTCTAATATTTCTTGATGTCAAAATTCTAATTTTCACTTTATATATAAAAGAGTAAATTTATATATTAGACATAAAATTAAAAATTAAAAAATAAATTAAATTAAATTAAAATTGTGGGTTCGATCCCCACTCGAGGAGATGAAATATTTACTTAAATTTATATTTTCATTTCTTCGCTCTGGTGTCGAGGCTAAGCGCGGCGTTGAGTTCTGCCACTCAACACGCAATGCCTCCAGAATTCGGCAGAAAGTGGGGAACGGAGTGTCTTAACACTAGGTTCCCTCTGCCTACCCTGCTGTGTGCGGGATATAGCGTGAAGCTAATTTATATTAGACATATATTACCAAAAATCCAAAAATGAGATGGAATAAGAAATAACACATATCTACTTTGTTACAAAGATCAGAACGAACGGTTCTACGAGCATCATATCGAATTGAATATAAAAATAACTTCATTTGAAATGCAGTCGATTTCTCAAAATAACATGACTGTGAAAAATAGCACACATTTCTAAATTAAAGTGCTAAAATCGATGTGTAAATCAGTAGGTTTAGTACAAAAACAACAGTGTTATATGTTTTGCTAGGACACGTTAATTGAGACATACCGTTAAGCTTTAAGCTAAAAGTCTTGTATTGAATATTGTATTACAATTTCTCCTGCCTACGTAATATTTTTTAGTTGTTTATATGATTTTGTTTAGAAATGTTATAATTTTATAGCCATGCATTAATAGTTGATATACAAAACAAGATGTGAATCCATTATCTATTCAATTCTTACCAACAAACGAATACTGTAACAATTTTCCAAATTTAATTATATTAACATAATTTATATATTTATTAGTATATTACATACATACATGTTGAACGTCGTTTTGTCTCATACAACATGTATTTGGTATTTATTTTTAGACATTCACCAGTGAAAGGCTTTTTGCCTAACGAAGGCCTTTGAAGAGATTTGTAAATTTAACGTCGTTGATACTTCTAAATACAGTCTGAGTACTGGTTATTATGTGTCGTAAATAAATACAAATGTTCATTTGAACTAGATATCTTTTTTTTATCTTCACACTATATTCCGCATATAGCAGGATAGACAAAGGAATGTGGTGATACACTCTGTACAAAATAAGACACACCTTTGAGAATTGCAATTACTACATTTAAAAACAATCTAATATTGGCTTTAATATAAAAAAATATCTTCTATATTTGTATAGTAGTATAATATGGAACATTAAACATAGAGGGCGCAAAAAAATCATTGTTTCCGTTACCATTTCTTAGAGAAGCTAAGACCGTCTTAAGCACTTGTTGAGAACTGGTAACGATTTATGTATGCTTACAGCCCGTTTGTGAGGTAAATTATTGCTGCTCTCTTAGAAATTTTTCTTTAATTTTCTATTAAAAGTGTGGGTACTTACTAGTAAATGGGCTTTTAAAGTGATTTAAAATAATGTTTCTACATTTGTAGTTTATACAATTTAATGTGAAATTTTGTTTTAATTAACGATTGGTTTATTAGTTTTTTGTCATTTTATATATATAGATATTATTGCTAACGTAATTTAGTGTTAATATAACTATAACACTGAGCTTACTCCTGCTATATTTTAAAACCCAATTATTTTTCGCTTATAGAAAGAATCCAATGTCAAAACGCTATGTTAATTATGCTTCATCTCAATAAAAAAAATATATATTCTTGTTTAAATTAAAAAATATATATGTTAAAATCAGCTTAATACTGCATCCCGCACACAGCAGAGTGAAGCATAGTGTTAAGACACTATGTGCCACATTTTTGCCGAAATCTGGAGGCATTGCGTGTTGAATGGCGGAACTCAACACCACACTATAAATTTAAACAAATATTAAATTTCCAAATCAATGTTTTATCGCAAAATAATATATAAATTCTGAAAAATATGACTCACAGTTGGTCCACGGTAATTTAATGTGCAGTTTAAACAAAAGTTTAACATATTAAGTAAATATCTCCTACAACATAAACAACCATATACATATGACTAAGCGCTTAACAGTTAGAATTACACTTATCTTAATATGTCAAAATTAGTCATAAAAATATGTTTCATGAATAAAACCGCAATTGTTTACAATGAGTTAGGCAGAATTTTTAAACAATAGATTTTTTTTGGTTTTTTCTCTTTTCTGAATATATGTTTTTGGGTATTTTTTCGTTTCTGACTAATAGAAATTATCTTTTATAAATATACAGTATTGATTTAAAATAGGAGTACAATAATTTTAAAATAAATCATATTAAGAATAACTTACCCGTAAAATAACTTTCGATATATTGAGCAGATTAAAATTAGGATGTATTTTTCAATCCTAATTATCATAGTTTTAATCTAGTTAACAATTTTGTAACAAAGCTTAAATTTTTATAATAAAAAAATTATATGACACGCACCTGCTGGACTTCTCGCCTCCACTTGCAGTCTTGTATCAACGAAGATGGCCACTAATAACAAAAACACTAAAGTTTTAAGTCTACAGCACCGCCCTCTACCTCTACACCTCATATTATTGCTTTCACTAAAAGTTGTGTCGTAACTAAAACTATTTAAGTAGTTCACACTATCGCTAGTAATTTTATCCTTTTCGAATACACTACGTTTAAAACCGTGTGTACTAGAATGAATTACGCCTCCTCTGTCTTCTAGAAGTGATTTTAGATCTATAAGACTGTTCCTCTTGTTCTTTATGACCTTTTCTAAAGGTTCTGTAACCGTTTCTAGTTTCCCAATCATAGTTGGTTGGTGTTTTGTTTGGGTGTTAATATGTACATTCATTTATGAAGTAGTCAAATAGTTGCACCATCTTGCGTTGGCATCTGAAACAAAAGAAAGTTTAGTTAGTGAAGTTATTGAATAATAAGAAAATACAATAGTTTAAGATCAGACCCTGGCAAAAGCCGGGAATAATGCCAGGAAGAAGGAATGTTGTGGTTTCGTTTCCTCGTTCTGGTAGACAAAGTGCGGCGTTGAGTTACGCCTTTAATCAATTAAAGCTACTAGATTCTCCATTCGGTTTCTGATGATAAAACTATTCAAGTCTAAATAAAAAAGAGTAACAGAGATGAGTCATCACTCTATATACGTGAATTCTACGCAGGTCAAATGAAAAGACTGATTCACCGCTTAGTTTTTTGTCAAGTACATTGCAAGCGTGCTCTCTTTATCAAGTGGTTACTTATTATATAAAATCATATGATTACTTAGTCTTAAAGTAATTTTAAAATATTAATCCTTAATGAACAACACTTAGCAAAATTGACAGTTATTGGGACTTATCCTTTATCCTTTTGCAGGAGTAAAGGAAAAAATAACATCTTAATAGGATAAGCGTCTATAAATACGCAAGATAACAAACAATATGATTACAAGTAAAATTTTATATGAATAGAAAAAAAAAATAAGATAAATATTTAATCCATAGTGGCATAGGGTAGGAGAGATAGGCATCTTCAGTTAATTGTTCATTTTATTTGAAATTTAAAAATTTGAGTTCTAAAGGTCTTCCATAGTTGCGTGTATGATTTCTAGACTTGCTCCAGGGAATAAATTATTTGAAATGCAAGGCACCAGTGTCTAACGCCGCGTTCAATTCGTTATTCCAAAAACAGCTTAGGATGGACCTGGTGTAGGTTGAATATCGGAAAAACTAGAAAACTAGAGGTTTAATAAAATGTAAATCAAATTTCACATACACGTGTTGCTTCAAATTAAAAAAAAAAGTTATTTCAAATTAAAGGTAATTTTTTTACAAAAAAAACTTTATTCACCCACCAAGATAATAATTTTCCCCTTCAAACCTATAAGTAATGGATACCAGTATCTCATTTCTATTAAAAATGTGCGATCTAATAAGCAATTCATCAGCTTGTGACAGTGTTATCGAGGGCTAAGGGGCGTAAGGGGATTCACACCTGCGACTTTGATAAGAGTGAATGAGACGAACTTGTTCTTGGATTAACGATCGTCTAGACTAGGGGTTTCCACTTTCAATCGCTGTGAATTGAGTGTTCCACTGTCAAACTGCCAACTTTTGACATCCGCAAATTGGGTATATGTGACAGGTTCAATTTTAGCGTCATGCGATTGTGAATCTACAATTTGTAGTTAGTTTCTTTAATGTAATTAAAAATTATATACTAAGAAATTTAAAGATATTTAGCAAAAATAAGTTCTTGCAAAAATTTATTGTTAACTTACAAGATAGAGTTGAAGCTAGAGTAAACTTAGTGATACGTTACTCCGTTTCACAAAGCTTATTTAGAAACATTATGTTATAAGTAACATTAACAGACCTATGTAGTAAAATAACTTTAAATTAAGTAAATTATTTTTTTTACAATTTTTACGGCAAACAATAGCGATCATGTACTATTATAAAATATATAAAAAACATCTACGAGGTTGCGAAATTTTTACCATATTTATTAAGGAATTATTTCATTTATTACTAATTACAAATCATATTATATAGTACCTTCTTCTAATTATTATATCTATATATTACTTAAAAAAACTAAACCCCTCGAAGAAAAATTAAAAACTAGGCTTAAAATCGAGTCAAATTCATATGCACTTGCACTTGGGCTGCATTTGCGAGCCGTAGTTTTGAGTCCGCTGGTCTAGACTTACACTAACGAGTTTTTGTTGGAAGCTCGTTATTTTTGATCGATTGTGCTCGCGAATGACCGGTACGGTTTGGAGTGTAAAATATTTCAACTAGGATGCTTTATTGCGGATATTTATTTTATACTGTTTTTCCACTTCCTACTAATAACATTGAAATTGTAGTGTTTTTTTTTGTTTGTTTGTTTGTATGTGAAATATCGCTTTTTTTTGTTGAAATGTTTAGATACTATCAAGGTGTAGTGGTAACGCTTATAGTTTAGTTTAGTTTTTAAAAGCGTTCAATTGCTCGTATTTGATATATTTGTATTAATTAATAGTAGATACTTTATTTTCATAAAAATGTTAGAATATAGATATGTATGTGTATATTTTCAGCGAAAGTGGGGAATGGCAGTGTCTTAACCTGTTAGGGAATTCCTATGTTCCCTTTGCCTATCCTGCTATGAGGTTGAAAAAAAAACTATAATTAGTATTATAAAGCGGAAAATACTCTAGTCTACTTGCTCGCGCTTTTATCAGGAACAGCTGGTTCAAATGAAAAATTCCGTTTTGTAAAGAAAAACCACCTTTCAACAATCGATTCGTTTTATCATTGAGGAAAGCCAGAATTGCGGCCAGATTTACTACGGACACGTAGATATCGTGCCACATTTGCCATATCAAATTTTTGTTTGTTGTCAACTTTTAGTTCTCATCCGTTTGACCACGCGGACGCAGCTTTGGTAATGGCTAGTATATGAGTATAAAAAAATCTTACATTTCATAAAAAGGAAAACAACAAAATAGAGAATAACGTTTAAAATATCCGAATCCATATAAAACAGGAACACTAAAACACTTGTATCTTCCAACCGGCTGGCCTCAGGTGCGGATGCAGTACGTCATCAATCTAGTTCTTATCCCAGTGCATTAGATGGATGCTGTAGCTGCAGATGAGTTATCTTAAAAGATAATGGGATGTTTTAATTTGTAACGAGATAACAGTTCTGTTAATTGTTTTCTAAGCTGTGTATTAATATATAATTCTATGATAGTATTTTTTTTTTCAAATGAACGTTTAAAATTTTTTATTTGTTGTTAAAATGGATGAACAATATAAGTAATACATTTTTTTCTTAATGTGATTAATTAAATAACTCACACACTCAAAAATATATGTATGTACCTATTTTGTAGGATTTGAATCCACAGGTTTTGTACAACCAATGACAATCGTTCAATATCTGTAATTAGTAAAATTGTGGTGTGTATATGAAAGTGAAATATGTAACACTAAATTCTCTTTATACGTGAATAAAAAATATAATTTCAGTATCTGATGCCGGCGCACGGGCACAAGCGCACGACTGCAAGCTCGACAGGTTGTTGGTTCGATTCTCATTCGTAGAAAAGAAATATTTAATATATTTTATTTAGTGCTTCTGATAATGAGGCAAACCGCAACGTTGAGTTCTGCCATTCAACACGCAATGCCTTCAGAATTCGGCGGAAAGTGGGGAACTGAAGAATCTTAATGGGAACGAAGTCTAACCACTAGGTATCTGGGTTCCCTCTGGCTACCTTGCTGAGCGGGATACAGCGTGAAGCTATAAAACAGTGTAATCTGAAGCCCTATATAAAAACTAAATTAACTACACACAAAGCGAGTAAATACGCCCGCTGTCTTTGTAAAAAATTAGAGCACAGTAGTTCTCCCACAGCCTCAGGTGCAGATCGCGCTCGGTCATTAATCTTTCCCTGTTATCCCCAGTACGCTGCATATGGGTACATTTGGTCAGCTTAGCTAAGTGTAGTATATCAATTACTGAAATTAGTTTCTAGTTTGGGATTTTTTTATGTTTTTTTCTAATGTTAGAATTTGTTTTCTAGGATTTTTCGATTAGATTTAATACGTACTTAGAATAATCTATATATTTGTATTAACAGTAGTGTCTTAGTGAGGATTGAGAAAAAGAATATAAGTATTACTTTTAAATCGTTCAAATTAAACCACAAAACCTACTATATAATTATTATAACAAGTATGTGACTTGGACTCTATATGTTATCATTTTTTTCTTTACATACATCTACATATTTTTTAACGTACACTTTAAAACATATTTCCAAGTGGAAGCGTTGAACCTCAAACGATCATCATAAACGTGATACAGCATCTACTACATCAAAGGAGAAATGAGAAACGAGAAATCGCGAAAATTCCAAAAACCATTACAGAAAGCTCAATAAACATCCACTCTTATATTGTCGCTTTTCCCAAACTATTTCAAGTAATAGCAGAGTTGGTGCAATACAATAACTCATAGCACCTGCAAAAGGTCTCAAGCCCCGGAATTTCTGAACCTCTCCCTGGTGAGTTCTAACAATTTTCAGTTACGATCTTTTTATTGTGACACCGAACAAATTTTCTTTTTCATAGTTAGATGTGGAAATATCGCGTGGACGTGATCTTTTGTTTCCAATGGTTGTTTTATCTTCATTTATTATGGGTTGTTCGAATTTTCTTTCTTTTTCACAGAAACACTTGGCTGACAGGTTGGTAGGCCTAGATTTATAGAAGTGTCCCAGCAGTGGGATAAAAAGGTGATATAATGATGATAGGATGATGAGTATCTAAAAATACATATATGTATAAAGATGTTGTGCAAATATTACGTATTAAGTGATAGTGGTCACTTGGACTGTAAACGCAACGGCTGTGGGTTCGATTCCAATTAAGGGAATGATTATACTTAAATTATGTTAATTAATTCTTTCTAGTAGACTAAGCGGACTGAGTTTCCTTTCCCGAACAGGAAATGTCTTGAAAACTGAGTGGAAACTGGTGAACGAAATGCGACTAATCTTACCGCGAGGTTATCTCCGTCTATAATACTATACGTGAAAAACTGATAAACGATGCCACATAAAGATATTGATATACATATACTGTTGTATTAAGACATCCTCAAGCATATAAATATTTAATTGTCAAATAACCTGTGTTCGCTGGGAATTATTAATTTAACGCGTTAAATGAATATGCAAAGAATTAATACCGACATGAAAACTTTACACAGCTTTTTTTTTTATATATACTGCGCTTTTCACAAAGCGATTCAATATTTACAAACACAATTTTAAATCGTACTTTAAAATCCATTCTCGGTTTTGTGGAAAAAAAATGCAATAGTAGTTGTGCCAGATATAATATAGAAATAAGAACAGTTATTTAATTAGAAGCTTTGTGCTTTTGTTTAAGTATTGAGTTCTTTTTTTTTATGAAAGTTGTGCTGCTGTTCTATTTTCATGAGTTTAATGGCACCTTGTTATATTTTCGTTAATTAATTTATGTGAAGGTAAAAAGATAAAGATAAATAAAGAGAAATGTACTACTGTAAGTGATAAGCGATCGTTTTTATTACAAAACTAAATGGCAATTTATGTCCAAAACCCAAGCAAGTTCAATGCTTAATACTAGGTTCCCTCTACTTACCCTGCATGTGGAATACAGCGTTAAGCTTAAAAAAACTCTTATATTTTTATTAAATATTGCGTGGGATGTGAAGCTACAACCACTGCTTATGAAATCTAATATCGCTTTATTTTATATGTCAAGTAGGCAATTTAGAGATTATTTATCTAAAAATAGATATTTTTATAAATATTTTATTCTTGGTATATGTTTAAAGTTAATATTCTCAAACGATCACAAGTGACTAGATCACATAGAAATGTCAGTAGCGCAATTTCTATAGGAAAAACACTTCAACTGATAAAAGCCAGAAGAAAATTCAACAGTTGCTTATTCCTATTTATATACTAATGTAAAATAAAGATAATATTTTAAAATATAAACAAATACTTAAAATAAGCAAACCTAATGATTTTATAATCCTCCGAGTTAGATCCACTTGGCCTCTAACTAAATTAACCATTTGCAACAACCCGTTGACAGATGAGGGGGGGTTAAGACTTGCATAGTAATTTATCCTCGCAATCCCCAGACCCAGAGCAGGTGCACGCTTGACGAATCGTTTGTTTTATCTTGGTTTCGCAAGTTTTTTGCTAAACTTACATTTTCCTAGAGCAGAAAAGCTAAACGTCAGTGTCAGCTTGGAACAAATTTATTGTACAAATTAATTCTAGTGCTTAGTTGGCTGTGTCCTTTTATTTTGGGACTTAGTCTTGTTTATGTGTAAGGGATTTTGTATGGGAAGGGAATTATTTTGATTTATATATAAAAAATATGTGTTGTGTGTATATTATTATGTTTTTGTTCACTGCGGACATAGTTAACCTACAGCGATCTCTACTTTCCGCACGATTTTTGAGATATTGCGTGTTTAGATATAAAACTATCTCGGACCATAAAATAACTTATTGAACTTTTCGACCGATTAAGGATCGAATCCACAACCATCGTGCTTGCAGTCAATCATCGTCCCTAGTTGCAGAAGAAATTGTTATACCATCTAAATAGATATATCGTGATTTATAGGCAGGACGCATGCCCATTTCAGTATCGAGTATTGAATCCAAAAAAAAGTCATTGGACAGCAAGCTCTACTATTTGTAGAAATGTTTGTTTTGTATCTATGTACATATGTACCTATATGAAACATTTTATGTTTCCACTGTATGCAATATTTCATAGCTCACATAAAATCTAGACTAAAATCTAGGATCGAAATGCAAAATATTACGTAGATACTATCTTATTTTACTTTTCGTTGGAAACAAACGTGGATACAACTTTTATTTTTTTTATATAGCCACCTACACAAATATATTACAGTTTGATTTGACGAGTTTCTTGACTTTGATTTTTATAGCAGACTATTAGAAAACAATAAGTACATAAGTTAAAAAAATACGTACAGTTTTTTGAAGACATAATAAACATAATCCTAAATTGCGTAGTCTACTTAGATAAAGCCCGGCATCAGGTTATACCACCCAATACATTTTACTCAATATGGGACAAAAAACCAAAAAAAATAGTGATTAGTCATTTACTTTTCTCTACATATTCAACATATAGTTAAGCCCAGAAATTAGAAATTCAAAATAAGCCTACAAGACATCATATTCTCTTTTTTATTGTAATTATAAATAACAAGCACTAGGAGCTATCCTCTATAATGCAAGCTACCTCGTACCTACTGAGCCCGCGTTAATCTTTAAAAGGAACGTGGTTATGTGAAGGCTATATTTAGAAATGTCTGGTTCGTACTTTCGATCTAATGATATAAGGAATGTTGAATCTATATTTTATTCAAGATGTTAGATTTGTTCAATATTGGATACCACTATTACTACCAAGTACAATAAAAGTTAGTGACAAATCACTCTGCTACATCAAAGTGCACACTTACTGCGATATGTGACAAGATTATTTATAAAACATCCATAAAAAATTACAACAATTAAAAATAAAATATACTATCATAATGTACGCTTTTGTTTTCTAAAAAGAAAAACGTTACAACGTAGTAAAGGAAGCTTCAATAATAAATAAATATAGCAAAATTATTGCACAATTTCTTGCACAATATTTACAAGAATTTACTACAACTTCATTACTATATATTGTACAAGTATTGGGAATACTATTTAAAATATTGTGAAATCAGGTAGGGTATCGTTATTTCCCTAGCCGATAAGCATCTATAGAATCTAGGTAAGCCATTTCCTGGCGCAGGCGAGTTGCGAATAACTAAGGTGGAATGTTAGAGGTTTAACATAGAATTTTAATTTTAAACCATACTTGGGATTAGTTTTTTTTATATATTTTCTGTTGATTTTTTTTCTCTAAAACATATAAAGAGAGTTCGATAAGAATAACAAACAATATTTCTGATAACTTGATTAAAAATAACTTAGTTATTTTATTTATTTATATATTTGCGATTGTCAAATGAAAAACATGCTTAAATTACGTTTCACTGCCTTGACAGTGTTTAATAAAATAGCATAGTAAAGTAATAGAATACATCCCTAAAGCAAAATTTATATTATAATAAAAAAAACTTAGCTTTTAAATGCATTCATTATTTATCTTATATTTCAAATATTAAATGAACTTTATTGTACCTACAATAGCGAGTGAAAAACTTAAGTATTTTAATAGGTAACGGAGTGTCTTTACACTGGGTTCCCTGGTTGCTATGCGCAGGATACAGCGTAAATCTAAAAAATGCACATATAATATGGACAAAAATAAATGTGAAACATAGGCGTTTTCTAGCTTAACACTTTATTTCGCATAGGGGGGTAAATATGGAGGACCTAGAGTTAAAACGCTGAATGTTGAATGGCGTAACTAAACACCGCACTTAATACAAAGGGGTTCTACGATATATAAATAATAAAAGAAGAAATAATAAAAACATTTTACACGTTTAACTTAGATAAAACGTCATTTTTCTATTCTCACTATACAATTTATTGAGTGCAGTGGTTACTAAATCGCCTTTCAGCTATTGAGTGCATTTTCATAGCCGAAGTGGCCGCTCGGCCACTTGTTAAGGAAATGTATTGGTACGGAAATCATGAGAAAATCGTTATCTTCCATAGTTACGGGACGTTTTCAATATAAAATGATGGTAGAATTTCGTAAGTTACCTGATAGGTACCTATTTTGTGGATTTATTCTTTTTTAATTTAGGTTCCTTTATAGTTATTTTGTAGCCTACGGGTAACCTAATTGGTCAATTATAAAATCCAAGAGAAGGCTCTATATATTAAATCAATTATAAATCTACCGGATCTTTATCAAAACGACCATGCAATAAAATTTGTTAAATATTAACTTAATTTACACTTTATTTCTTTTTACAAGTAGCGAAAGCGAGTTTTTTACTTATAACATTTAAATCGCGCTAACCTCAGGAACTAATAGTTCGAATTGAGAAAAATATTATTGTATTGAATAGTCTATTTATCGTTTAGTTACTTCGGCCATTTAGAATGTGTCATACACAACTCTTACTTATTTCTATTTAATTTCGCAAAGCCGCAGTCAACATCTAGTGGTTATTTTAGAAACAAAAAACCATAAGCCGAAATTTACAACTCCAAAACTGCCGTAAATAATAAGAAACTGTTTGAAATGTTAAAAACGCATACTCAGTTATACAAAAAGCAAATAAAAGTTGAAGTTCAGAGCGTTAAAGAGATCTCCAGCCACTTTTACACACTTAAATTCACGTAATTACTTTAAAATTACACCTGAGCCGAAACGAGTTAAACTCATTTGCTAGGAACCCTAATGAGATTTGATGGAATGAAAAAAGGGCAATTGCACGTGTTGGGCTAAGATTTTGTATAAATCTTTTGAAATTTCTTGATATGAACCAAAGAAAGAATTTTTGTAAGTTTCTTTTATAGTTTGCTTTATTTACCTTTATTATTATTTACCTTTGTTTAAATCAATAGAGAATAATGTGACTTAACCATAGTTTCTCTCCTGCTATGCAAGAAGTGTGAAACAATTTTCTTAAAATAGTAAAGTTGCCAGTCAGTTGACTATCGTAGCGCCCCAGGCACATACATGCTGTGTATACATATAAATAAACGTGTTGTACATACATGTATGAATAAACGTGATGGTCAAGTATTCGAATACCACTAAGGGAACATTTATACCATGTAGCTTTCCTGTTTCGCCATAACATATAGAGAGTAACTTTTTCTGCTCTTTTGCTTACATAAGACTAATTCTTATTTAAAGTGGAATAACACTTTCAAATGTAAAAAATATATAAGACTACCTCAATTTAGGATTAAATACATTTGACAAGAAAATTTCAAGAGTAGCTCATGCTAACAATAACTATTACATTGTGGAATGATGTGCGATATTTCTTTTAAAACAAAAAAAAATCTTTATATACCACATATGAACTCAAACAATCTGTTTTCAGAATGTAAAACCCTAAAGAACTTATTTTTATCTATTTTACATAGGTCTATCAATAACCTGGACCTAAAAATCAAGAAAACATACTAAAAACTCGATTTATACGCTATTCTTTTGTTTGAATTGCCAAGGATTTAGATAAAACTAAATAATAATAAATGTATGGACCAATTCAATCTAGATGGCATCGTGTGTACATTTCATGGAGATTGCTTCGGTATGTGAAGCGTGAAAATGGTTGAAACGAAGACTTCTTTTTACTAGACTATAGCCCGCGGTTTTGTCTTTTTTATAATGTTCAATACATTTACATATGTATTTATTTTGTGGCAAAAGGTAAAAAAGGCTGTAAAGCCTATCAATTAGTTCTCAATCATGGTATCGGTATAAAAGACGTGGAATCACATTTAATTACATAAGTAATTCTGAAATCTTTAAAAAATTTGAAAGATTTTGTATTGCAATATCGTGGACGTTGCACGCAAACTGTATTTTTTATTATTTTATGTCTTGACCTTACCTTAAAAAACCGCAGTTCTTTGAATGTAAAAGAACATATCAGATTTTTTTAAGCCTCTCTCTCGCATATAGCACGATCAGAAAGAGTGTAAAGGCCCAGAAGAGAACCTACTGTTACCACAATCTCTACAAAATACATGAATGCATATATACACAAAATAATATATAAATAAAATAGCCTGTACGTCTGTTACAAAGGCGTTTGTCCCATAAACTGATGTCTGTGATTAGCAGTGACAAGAGGAACGACAGCACACCTGGCGCTATGTTTACGGCGACGACCTAAGGAACGCTCGTTCAGCTTTATTGTAAACGTAACAGTAAAAATTGCGTTTAAGTCTTTTATCCGTAGGGTCTTTTAGGAATTGCTATAGGTTTTCTTTTAGTACAATGTGTCTTTATATATTTTTTTCTTTTATATCTTTTATATACATATGCATATTTCGCAAGTTGAAAAGCCTGTAAAATTGTGTAGTTAAATCATATATATGCAAAATAAATCAGCTTTACGCATTATCCCGCACACAGCAGAAAAAGTAGAGGGAATTTAGTGGTAAGACACTCCGTTACCCATTTTTACGCACACAAAATTTACTCTCTCAGTAAACATTATTACTAAATGCATTTGTAAAATTTTTGAAGTGCCATTATAATCCTTTTAGAGCAGGACTTTAAACGGTTTTTTAAAACAGGATTTTAAGAACAATGAAATAAAAAAAAATCCAGTCATCGTTACAGTCAGTCATAAAATATTCAACAGAGCTTCCCCGATGAATTTATAACTACTTTTTTCTTGCGGCTCCGGTCCAAATTCTTGATATTTTTTATGTAAACAGTACTCGCCTTCCTTTTAGTCGCAGTTTGAGTTTTGAAATACTATTAACACTTTACTGTGGAAATTTATACGTTTTGTTTGTTACTTAATGATGCGAAAGTGATTCGAATGATTTTTGGGTAAATTTTCAAAAAGGATTTAGTTATGGATGAACATTTATTTTTAAATCGAATATATAAAATATTGTACCGAATGTTAAATGTATGTAAAATATTTGATTAATTTTCACAATTCTTCGCCACGTGGTTCTGGTTGTGAACTCAGTAACTGAATAGTATAGATGGTGAGTACTTTTGTACGTCGTAGTATTACACATTATTTATTTTATTATTAAACAGAGTATAATAAAGATTATATGCACGAAAAAACACGTTTCGTTCGTATTATAACGTCACAAACAATTGATGTGTCAAGCGACGATCAATAAGAGCAGTGAGCCGTGATAGCGTACACAGACAGACCTTTTGAATACAAATATTAGTTTTTAATATATTATTTTATTTATTTATTGCGGACCATGCTGTGTATATTATTGAGGCAGCGTGGCGTAGTAGTACAGTGCTTGATTGTATGCGCGACGGTTGTGGGTTCAATCTCACTAGAGAGAATAAATTATTATTTAATAAAAGTAAAAGTATTCATTCAACACGCATTGTCTTAAAAAAGGAGGATTTCTTTAACAAGAACTAAGATTATACTTGAAAAATAATATATTAGCGAAAATTCGAAAATTATATTACGGACAATTTGTGTACGACTCTAGCCGAAAAAAGAGTATAGAGTCGTACACAAAATCTATAAAGTAACATAACATTATCGCGCCGTCTTTACCAAACGGGGAATACGTAAACATTTTCATGTTGGTACAAAACTTGCTCCAAATGCCGATAGACCTCATAAACAATTTATATGTAGATATATGTACACACGAAGTGTCTCCACTTCTGGCAGATTTCTTTCAAGTTTTCAAGCATTTCATTTCTTGATTTTATAAAAATAGCCGATTATTCATTAAGTTAACATTCTTCGGAATTGCTATAGGTTTTCTTTTAGTACAATGTGTCTTTATATATTTTTTTCTTTTATATCTTTTATATACATATGCATATTTCGCAAGTTGAAAAGCCTGTAAAATTGTGTAGTTAAATCATATATATGCAAAATAAATCAGCTTTACGCATTATCCCGCACACAGCAGAAAAAGTAGAGGGAATTTAGTGGTAAGACACTCCGTTACCCATTTTTACGCACACAAAATTTACTCTCTCAGTAAACATTATTACTAAATGCATTTGTAAAATTTTTGAAGTGCCATTATAATCCTTTTAGAGCAGGACTTTAAACGGTTTTTTAAAACAGGATTTTAAGAACAATGAAATAAAAAAAAATCCAGTCATCGTTACAGTCAGTCATAAAATATTCAACAGAGCTTCCCCGATGAATTTATAACTACTTTTTTCTTGCGGCTCCGGTCCAAATTCTTGATATTTTTTATGTAAACAGTACTCGCCTTCCTTTTAGTCGCAGTTTGAGTTTTGAAATACTATTAACACTTTACTGTGGAAATTTATACGTTTTGTTTGTTACTTAATGATGCGAAAGTGATTCGAATGATTTTTGGGTAAATTTTCAAAAAGGATTTAGTTATGGATGAACATTTATTTTTAAATCGAATATATAAAATATTGTACCGAATGTTAAATGTATGTAAAATATTTGATTAATTTTCACAATTCTTCGCCACGTGGTTCTGGTTGTGAACTCAGTAACTGAATAGTATAGATGGTGAGTACTTTTGTACGTCGTAGTATTACACATTATTTATTTTATTATTAAACAGAGTATAATAAAGATTATATGCACGAAAAAACACGTTTCGTTCGTATTATAACGTCACAAACAATTGATGTGTCAAGCGACGATCAATAAGAGCAGTGAGCCGTGATAGCGTACACAGACAGACCTTTTGAATACAAATATTAGTTTTTAATATATTATTTTATTTATTTATTGCGGACCATGCTGTGTATATTATTGAGGCAGCGTGGCGTAGTAGTACAGTGCTTGATTGTATGCGCGACGGTTGTGGGTTCAATCTCACTAGAGAGAATAAATTATTATTTAATAAAAGTAAAAGTATTCATTCAACACGCATTGTCTTAAAAAAGGAGGATTTCTTTAACAAGAACTAAGATTATACTTGAAAAATAATATATTAGCGAAAATTCGAAAATTATATTACGGACAATTTGTGTACGACTCTAGCCGAAAAAAGAGTATAGAGTCGTACACAAAATCTATAAAGTAACATAACATTATCGCGCCGTCTTTACCAAACGGGGAATACGTAAACATTTTCATGTTGGTACAAAACTTGCTCCAAATGCCGATAGACCTCATAAACAATTTATATGTAGATATATGTACACACGAAGTGTCTCCACTTCTGGCAGATTTCTTTCAAGTTTTCAAGCATTTCATTTCTTGATTTTATAAAAATAGCCGATTATTCATTAAGTTAACATTCTGCATTAAAATATATAGAACTTTTCCGTTACTGCGTGTTTGACGAACAACGCACAGCTGAAATCAAGCAGCGTAGAACGCCGAAATATGGCATACACTGTGAGGGTTATCGTAAGACTTTTCATCTTAAACTCCACACAATCAGAGTTGCGGGCGACGACTAGTTTAATACACCATTTTAAATAACTTTCTCACAAATAGTAAAATATAAAGAAAAGTGACGACATACAAATAACAATGATGGCATTGCACCTGGTGCTCTGTTTACGATCCGCTCCCCACTGTACTTAGAGTTTATTGTTAGCGTTACAACAAAAACCATCCATTATGCTATTTAGTTTATATCTATACGTTTTACTAAAATTTGGTAATGATATTACTCGGTATTCAGACCGTTCTGACGCAGCGGGACGGCGTCTGACTGCGCGCCGGTTATGGGTTCGATTTCTACTCAGATGAATGAGTTATTTCATAATTTCCTTTCTCTGGTTACTTTATATATTAAATGGAGAGGGGAGTGTCTTATCACCGGAGATAAAACTTATATCTAAAACAAAAAAAAATATATATTTTTTTTATTTTGTCTGAGTCTAGCACATCGCAGGGTATGGAGAGCGAACCTGGGAACCCTGTGTTAACACTCTCCGTTACCAACTTTTGCACGCCTTGTTTTATTTTACCGCTAATAAATAAAAAAAACTAATTTACCGAGTACTTGAAAAGCCAATCCCACTGTATACGAATATATGTAGGTAGAAAGAAAATGAATCCAAATACTGCAGATTCAATATTTTCCACTCACAGCCATGGCATAAAGTTCCACGACGAGATATTACGCAGATAAAAACTAGAATTTATGCCTCTGCATCACACTTAACCGTTGTTCCACTAAAATTTAGAAAAGCTAGACGAGGAAAGGTATTTCCAGACCGGTCTTGTCCAAATTTTGTGTTATATGGAGACGCATATATTAGATGAAATACGTATGTTTATGAAAACAGTAATAATAAAATTATTAATTTAGTTGAAAGTCCTATTTTTGTGTTTATTTAAAAAAAGTTTCTTCCTGTGAATAGTTAGTACCTACTTGCGCAATAAAAGTATATATTTACAAAAATAAAAAAAATAAAAAAAATAGTCTCCACGCTGTATCCCGCACACAGCAGGGTAGGCAGAGGGAACCTAGACTTAAGACACTCCGTTCCCCACTTTCTGCCGAATTTTGGAGGCATTGCGTGTTGAGTGGCAAAACTCAACGCCGCGCTTTGCCTCGACACCAAAGCGAAGAAATGAAAATATAAATTTAAGTAAATATTTCATCTCCTCGAGTGGGGATCGAATCTACAACCAGTCGGTTTTACGGTCCCACATTATACCACCACAAACTATCAAATGACCACTAAAGTAAATCTTCAAAACCTATAAATCACCCTAGACTAATACAAAGTACACATAGTTCACCTAATATTTAGTTTAGCATAAACCAACAAACTCAATATAAAATATACAAAAAGATTTATTGCATCAACACATTTCTATGCCAACACGAGGATAGCTCATTTAAATATGTATAAAGCTATAAACAACCTGTATTATTTTCAGGATTCGTAACTTCGAGGATATTACACATTCGCTGATCTAAGATATTGTATTCTTCTTTTTTTTGTTTTTATTTTTCTTCGTCGGGTACAGCTGAAGGATCCTAATTCGATACGCTCGTTTGAGTAATATTTTTAGAGGTATAGGAGTTTTTATGTATGAAAAATTGTGTGAACGATGTTTGAACCGATCTTTATAAAAGCTAAATATGAAATTTATTTGGATTGATCTTGGAAATCTTTAGCTTCTTCTCTTCTTTCTCGCAAAAGAGTCCAGATACATCATGTCCCTATTTACGCATCAATTCGAGTTGCGGAACTCAACGCCGAGTTTTATCGTGACGTCGTGACAGAGGGGTGCAAGCGTGTGACTGTAACGTGACGGTTGTGGGTTCGATTCAAACTCGGGGGAATGAATTATTATTTATTAATATTTTCATTTCATCGCTACGTTACCAGGGCAAAAGTGTGACGACGAGTTACGCCAACGGCAACGGCAACGGAGTGCCTTAACACAAGGTTCCCTCTGCCTACCCAGTAATATGCGGGATACAGCGTAAATGGTTGTCTCATTAGAAAAAAACAGAAATAAAAACAATTATACACACAATACGTCAGTACATTCTGCTAGATATACAAAGGCAGCATTCACTATTTGCTTTCATTAAATATGCTTCAACGACTTTATGATGAGGCATGTCATGTCATTTCATTACAGGCAAAGTCAATATGTGTGTTTGTCCAACTTTGAAAAAAACAAGTTTTTGTTTGCCACGCGCTGGTGGTAAACAAGCGAAATTGCTTTCTGTTAACCAAGATGGTCGATTGTATTACCTATAATAATATTTGAAAGGTAAATGTTATTATTATATTGAATTTTAATTTATAAGCGACAATATCTATGTACATAATATTTTTATGGTATTGAAGTGAAAATATAATTCTAACGGGGTCAACATTGTTTCTCCAAATCTCATTAAAGGATATCTTTATTGCGTTTTGTAGCAGAATAGGCGAAGAAAGACACTTCGTTCCCTACGAACAGTCCAATTTTCGAATATTAAGATATTTTGTTTGATCTATGTCACCGGTCACTTTTCGGGCGATTCCTTATTGATTGGCACTGCCACAATTAGTCTACGTGCCAGGACAAAAAAATGAAAATAATATATTCTCCCACATAGCATATAGCACAAACACTTGCATATATACAAATGTAGTTAATTTCTAGAGTATAGACGATTCATAATTCGCTTTTCGCTTCCTAGTTAAATAATTAACAAAATACATTGTATGTATTTCAATAATAAGCTTTCCTAAAACGTAACTACTAGTGCAATTAACTATAACACCACAATTGTTTTAAAAATATGGTAATTAATTACCCAAAAAAAAAAAACATAATCTGCATCAGCAAAACATCCAGGGTCAAGTTATAACATAAATATATGAAATCTTAAATCTTAGCCAGATAAAATCACCCTTGTAAGATAGCAATCGCATCTTCAATTTGTCGGAGCGGTACACGCGCAATAACCGTTCGTATGCAAATGCAATACAAGTTTTAATCGTTCCGAACCGAACCTCGAGGCATACTTTTCGATGGTCTAACAAAATTTTACAATGGTTTCGGGTTTTTTGTTAAAATTATAAGTATATTTCTTTTTTTAAGAAAAAAGCAGTTTCACGCTTTATATCAAGGTAGGTAAAGGGAACTTTTTTAAAACACATATTTCTACTTTCTGTTTAATTTTTGGAAACCTGAAACGCAGTCCTTTGTCTATCAGAAATGGGAAAAATAATTTAAATTTTATCACTCCCCCGAATCAGGATTGGTTCAATCCTGATTCGGGGGAGTGATAAAATTCCAAAATCGTTACTTTTACAATCAGAGTTATCTGACTGCACACCAACCTCTTTTTTTATTACTTTTGACATCTGCCCACTGAGCCATAAGATCGTAACTAATATCCCTAGTTTTAAAAAACAAGTAAAGCAAAATTCTCAAAATCCTAATTATTTAATTTTTAGTTAAGTTTCGAACAGCAATCACAAAAAACAGAAACAACAAAAGACAATTTGTTGCCGACCATCTAAGAAATATGGGAATATAAAGTTCACTTTTTATTTATGCGAGAACATTTGTTTTGTAAATAGTCTTTTAAAATGCAAACTCGATTTAAGCTGTATTCGGAAGGTTGCTTACTTCCAAATTTTAAATAATATAATATTATCTCCATGAACACTTTTCATACCTTTCAAAAAAATTGTTTATGGCGGTGCAGTTTAAGAAAATTTGCATCAAGAAATTTAGTCGGTATCTATATTTCTTTTTCATAAGGACACTTAAATGCAAACGAATTAAACAACTAAAAAGATTGAGATCTTTATGTTTATCGTTATCATTTCTTGTTTGTGGTGCAATAAAAATAAAATTTTTAATATTACTCTTAGTAAAGATTTTTTTAATTTATCTCAATTTCTTAAATTAAAGGGACGAGACCCCATTGTGATGGAATATGCAAATATATTACTTAGGTAGTTGTGACTTGAAATATCACTCGAGAAATGTTTGTACTTATTATATAGCGGCGGTATTTTTTCATGGTTTAGATACAGTTCTGTATTGTTTAATACTTATTTGGCATCGCATACAAATTTTGAACGTAGCGGGGTAAGATGTTCAGCATGCGCAACTCCATTTAATCCCTTATAAAGCATTATGCGTAAAAAAAATTATTTTCTATTAAATTAATAGATGAATTATTACACAAAATTTGGAATTATTCTCTTTTTTTACAAACACTACCGCTTGACATTTAGTTACAGATAATGCCAGGCCATGATCGGAGAGCTAATGGTTAAGATAGTGCAAGGCAATGTAAACGATAAGTTGTGTCCTCTACAGAAATTGAGGTCTATATGAGGACGATCTCATCAGCACACTGAAGGATCTTACAAAAATTATTTACAGATAATTTGAGGTCATGAGTGTAAATATTATACAATAGAGAACTAAGAGCTGAACCTTGAGGCGGGTCTTTCCAGACAAGTCTGAGAGGTATATATAGTAAGAAGCGGATGCTTTACAGATGCCGTTCTACCGATCAACAAATCGCATAAATTTATAAGATGGGATATCTTCGGCGAAATAACAATAGCAATAATAAAATTAATTGAAGATGAAAATATTGACAATAGACATTTTCGAGCTTACCAAATACTCGTAAATATAACTTAACCACAACATATATTCAGAGCAAAATACTTTAACAATTATAATATAACGTAAAACGGCTCTCATTTAACTTTAAAAACTTAAAATTTGTTAAACTCAAGCCCATTAGAAACCAGGTCAACACCCACAACTCAATTAACTTACAATGGATTAAATACTTGGTACCTGCGCCAAATTAAAAAAAAGTTATGCCTAATTTAAAAAGCTACATTGTCTATGGCAAAGAGCAAAAACACTCATCCCATTCACGTAACGTTGGTATAACGTAATGACAGCCCTAACACGACAATTCCATTCACACAGGGCTGTCACTCATTAGCATATGTACATAAAGAGTCGCTCATTGGCCGCCATGTTTGGATTGCAGACATTTTGTGACGCCATTTTTATTAATTAAAAACTCTGCGCTTTTTTTTTTTTGCAACATAATTGTTTTGAAAATGTTTGTGCGGATTTTACGCGGCAATTTCTGGGCAAGTGTCATTTTAATCGTTTGTTTATTTGTTAAGGTTGAGCGAAATTAGGTTATCAAAATTTTTATTTAAAATTGCTTCAAATTTTGCATGTTCCACATACCGTAACGACTTGAACGTGCTCATGCAAAATACATAAATCAAACTTTTTTACTGCATTGTTCCACAGATATTAATATAATTCGCTTTATTTACATTTTAGAACTCTTCATTTTAAGTATTATAAATGTATATAGATGCAGTGTAAATAGTACATATAAACGCCAAAATTATAGAAATATATATAGTTCAACAGTTAACGACATATGGACAGGCTGATGATGATAATGTAAAGTTGACGATTTGTGTATGTTGGTCTTGAAATGTATTTTTTTTTTAAATAAACAACTTGTAGTTTCAACCATTACGCAAACATAAGTTATCTAGAAACTAAACTAACCTTATTACAATATAAAAATAAAAGCGCAATGAAATGTAAATTTGACTAAATATAGTATTCCGATTTCGTCTTGTATCCGCAAGACCTAGTCGAGAAAGCTTCTCGAGTAAATAAAAATACGAATATATTGAACACCCGAGGGATGGCCAATATCTCCTGGATTCGTATCTGTGTACGTATGTAAATGCACCGTTTAGTTTATCGATGTCGGTATTTAGAACATCACTAGTTATAATTTTAAATAAGGTAGCTTATACCATATTTAAATTTAAGGATGTAAAAGTTTAATGGATCATTTCCCCAGCCGTTCATAAACATATATATTAACTGACTTAAACATGTATATTTATTTAATTGATCATAATATTGTAGTGGTTGAATATCTTCTATTTTTTCTACATATTTTTCGTGATACTTCAAAAATAGTTCTAGAACGAAAATAAAAAATATTTATTAAAAACAGAAAACAATCAGGAAAACTATAATTTCGTTAGTTCCAAACTAATAAATGGTCACAAAGATCAATACTATAACACCAATTTTGTGCACCATCTAACAATTTCCTATCGATAAAAATGCTAATGCACATCTCTCGTTCAGGGAATGATTGGGTTGCCTCGAAACTCGTCTTGGGACTGTAAGTAGATTCTACACAGTTTACCTAAATTCATGGCTTCTGTGACCAGGGGATAAGGTTCAAAATAGATGGGAACGCGTCTTTGTGGCCACACCTAAAGCACAATGCTTTTCCTCTTGACTTTATCTCAAAATTTGGGATTTGAAACGCTAAATTTTTAGAATTCACATTTACACTTACTCTAAATGGAGTTTGTTTAAATTTATTATGCAAAATGTACTGTCGGTTTGTTTTAATTTTAAGGTAAAAAAAATAGATTTGTTTCACAAATAAATTGATGGGTCCTTATACTATTGTGATTAATAGATCAAAGTATATATTGCAGGTTGAATGTTCACCCATATTTGATTTTTTATCAAAAATAATATCATGTATCAAAAACCTATAAATTAAAGGCTCTACTAGATTTTGACGACAGTAAAAGTATCACCAATCCAAACAGCAACATTTTCAGTGTTACATATCTTTACAATCGTGATACGTAGCTGTAAACAAGCAGGGTGGTCCTGAGTTCCGCTACTAAGCCAGGATTACGCGATAAGGCGGATTCAAACTTATGATAATTTGCTCCCTTTTTACCCGGAACAACAAGTATACATATAACTATGGTCATACATAGGTAAGTATGAAAATAAAATTATTCAGAGATACAATTAAACAATTTCGTATTATGACTCTTCTATAAGATATTTTAAAAAAATACCACAATAAAAAACAGAAGTTGTCGCAGCGCAGTGCCATACTGTCTAGCTAAAAACGCTACTGTTGTAGGTAAATTTTTCGGGATGTTTATTTTATGTTCCTCATTGTGGTAGTATACAAATTACGCAATATGCTAAAAATATTCATTTTAAAGTTAATTTTGAAAAAAAATTTTGTGTAAAATATTTCAAATACATACATCGATGTACAAAGCAAAAGTTATCCACCAAATGTACAACAACGTGATCTAAAATATAAGCATTTATTATAAAACACCTATTTAAAACGATATGGTTTTCAATACAGGTAATAGAAGTTTTGTTTTCGCGAAACGATTTCTATAGCACTTAAGCCACTGATATATAGCGTAAGTTCTGGGATAAGCACATCCCTTTATTGCTGTTATGTCTGTTTTTGTAGGAACTTCTGAAATTATGTGGCGAGAATCAGTGTTTCTGATATCGGGCTGGATAAATTAAGGTTATTTTAAAATCATTTTTAAAATACTAAAACATTTAACGTGTGGCCAACGTGTTTCCTAGCAATTCAAAAGGTAAGATGTTTTTCCCTCATGTCAATATTTTTCTTTTTATTACAAGTAAGCAGTCAAAATAGTGAATAACATAATATTACTATTTATTCAATAAAATATATAAATCAATCTTATTACTTCAATATATCAAGAAGTCTGGTTTTATTACGAAATACTAAACAGAAGCACAACAAAGCAAGTACCAATATTTATTGTTATCTATCTGGAATTCTGATCAAAATGGCTTGTCATAGATTTCGGTCAATCCTATGTATATCCCTCGAAGGCGAGGATTACTTTAATACTTTAGGGATTATTCGGAACACAAAGACGGTTGAACGGGTATGACTGATAGATACCGTTAGTGACATTTACTACACTGTGCTTGTATATAGATTATATACGTGTAATAAGAAATATTGTGGGTCTTGTAGGTGCAATAGTTTGAAAAACTGTCCGTTAAGATCGAGGCCGTGGGTTCATGCTGTTTAGATCAAATATTCGTGCGATAAATATGAATGACTATTTACCTTGTGCCTCTTAGTTAATTTACATTTTAGTGAAATTTATTCGTTTTTCTAATTTAGAACTCCTATAAGATGATGTTAAGTAATTCAGATAAAACCCTTTTAAAAGTAAATACATATAAGTAATAGTATGTATACATTGTACAACGAAAACGTTATGCTTTATGTTATTTTCAAATGCCATCCTTATTTTGTCTTTTACTTACAACCAATTTTCATACATACTTACACAAAATATTCTTCCTTTTACCTTGTGAATTGCTTACAAAGCCCAAATATATAGTAGCCCTATATATTTAAATAACAAAAGGTATATCCCAAGCAAAAGCTATTTTAGAATTTTCGCTTCAGCTAATTTCCTTTGATTCTAACGTTCACCCTTGACCTATCATTTGTTATTATTAACCATAACTGCCACACGAAAGTAGAATGTTGCAACTGAAATCCAGAGTTATGTAAATTACTATGTTATAGCTATCATTATAAGGTGCAATTTTCTTTAAAAAAAATTAAGTTATTAGGCGTTTTTGGGGGTAGTTGTGTGTTGCTGGTCTAATTTAATGCTAACAAAATGTTAGGATTGCGTGTTACAAGCTACTTTTGTTTTGCATATATTACCAATTGGTATGCATAATGCCAGTTCTAAGTTTAACTCGAAATATTCCTGATATTGCAAATCAAGTTTGATAACTCACAATCAAGTTTCATTATTATAGCTTGTGTTTGTATTTTGTATGTCGTTTGTCATATGTAGCGAATATATTGTTGGTCTTTTTATTTTCGTATCAGTTCGTTTGCGCTACCAGCAAAAATATTTTACGAGTGTTGTCTTTAGAATATTATAGACCTATCTATTGAGGAAAAATAATCAAATCAGCTTCACGCTGTGTAGGCAAAGGGAACCTAGTGTTAAGACACTACGTTTCTCACTTTCCACAGAGTTCTGGAGGCATTGTGTGTTGAGTGGCGAAACTCAACGCCGTGACGAGGAAAAATATACGTAATTTAGTCTACGTCTCGTCTGATAGTTTTTAAATTTAATCAAGAAATATGTTAACTTCGCGAATATCTTATAAATATAAAATTGTTTCCATTGACATCTTCAAAAATAATTTTCATCCATATTAAGAATGAAAGTTAAATAAGTGAAGAATGCTCTACTAAAATAGATTCACTTGATGCTATTTTAAATGTGTGCCACAAGTTTTTCGATCTACTATTCTATTTGGAATTAATAAAGGCCTATAAATTGAAAAATACCAATTTGATTTGTGAGTGTGAGTGATACCAATGAGATTGCTCGAGTAGGTACGTAAGTTGTGGTACAAAGAACGAGGTTTTTAGTTACCTTTAAATATGTGAGTAAAATTAAGTAATACTTCTATGATCATTAGATTATTCAAACCATTGTGTCACATTAAAACGTCGGTCTGTAAGCGCAATAGTTGTCGGGTCTAACCCCGATCGGGGCAATTCATTATTTTTGCCACTTAATACGCAATGTGTTAATTAATGTGTTCTTTCTTTCTGTAAGACAGAAAGCTAAGAACAGAGTGCTGTCTGAAGCTTCCCGCTGCTTACTCTACTATGCAAAAAAAAATTGAAGTTTCTTTTGTCAATCTTAGTAACTCACTTACGCATGACTCAATATACAGAATACATTAAAATATTATTTTGAAAAATATAATTAATCAACGTTGTATTGATAGTGTTATCAAATTACCAGCAAGTCTTGACAAATTGATAGAGAGAGGCCTCAGAAAGGCAATTTGATACAAGAAATAACTTTAATTATAAATTTTGTGGATAGAATTACTTGTGAAGACAACAAATGAAACGTATTTAATTGATAAAGTTTATACTCAGATCGTGTTTTAGATTGAAAAGCTTTGAATATAAAATGACAGTGATATCAATCTAGTCTGTCAGGAAAGAAATCGAGTGTCCAATTTTCATTGTTCAATAAAACTTGGCTATCGTGGGCCAATGTGAGCATTTGACGGTAAACAGTGGTTTTGGGTTCGATTTTCACTGGAAGGAATAGACTATTTTCATATCTCCCCTCTAGTAAGCTCGATACCCCTCTTGGGTATCGAGTTAAGCCAAGATCAAGGTAGGAATTAATAAATGCTAATTTAAATGGCTGAATTGTACATTACATTCGAGTTAAAATTGTAGGATTTTTTATTTAAATTGAAAATAACGTTAAGAGAAAAAAAAGTGGTCACGTGCGAGTCGGGAGCACTAACAAAGTCAAGTTTGCGAGTGTATTGCACTTATTTTCTAAGTTATATAACTATCAACAAATATAACTTTGTATTGAAATCTCTTAGTACCAAATTCATTCAATTCGTGATTGAATATAGTTTTTATTTAAAATGCAGCAAAAAAGATGCATAGACGCTCGTATATTTTGATTGACTTAAAACTTGAATTTTTTCGAGACCGATCGTTGACCTGAATGTTTAATATTAATTTCAGGTATATGATATGATATCTCCACGCGATCTTGAAATAATTGGTTTTGACAGATGAGCAGCCAACAAAGATATCCTCCTATAAGGAAACCATTTGTTCCTTTTGATATATGGAACTCTAAATATGGAGAATTAGAGTTATTAGCCTCACTATCCTTTTCGTAAACATCGAATAGAATAAAAAAAAAATCTTAAATAGCCAAGATTTTGTTCTTATCTTCAAATAATAATTACAATAATTTTATTATAATTAAGCAATGCTAGACTAAAACATTTAACGAATTTTCAAAGCGATCAAACTTTATGGAACTGAAAATTTCTTGAAAAGAAGAAACATTTCTCTGCCTAATAACTTTAGAAGACATTTTTAAGATTATTACTTAGATAAATCGGGTGGCGCAGTAGCGTGTTTAAACATGTTTGTTGTGGGTTCTATCACCACTCAGAGAAATAATAAAATTTTCTTTTTCTAGTCCTGGTGTGTACATTTTGTGCTTTATCACCTAACATGGGGCTGTCGTGGTGCAGGGGCACAAGCGTACGACTATAAACGGGGCGGTTATGGGTTATATTCCTACTTGCAGGAATAAAATAATTAATGAATTCATTTCCTGGCTCTGGTAACGAGGCAAAACACGGCAATGAACTCTGCCACTCAACACGCAATGCCTTAAGAATTCGGCGAAAAGGGGAAGCGGAGTGTCTTAACACAAAGTTTATAAGTTCGCCCAGCTCACCTTGCTATGTGCGGGGTAAAGCTCAAAAATTATTTCTTTGTTCTGTCACAAACTTAGACGAATGCGGTAAACGGAGTCATCCGTAGGTTTCCTCCGCCTACTCTGATAAAAAATTTGGAATATTTTGACAATGTTGTAAATGCACGTCAAGGTTCTGTAATTTTACTGCTTTAAAAGATTGTTGATACCAGTTCTACTAAGCATAAATTTTACTTGAAGATTATTTACTAAAAGTATAGTGTGGTGGTATTGAGTTCCGTCACTCTATTTGTTATTTCAAATAGCGATGTTTCAAATGAATTAAATTGTTTGACATTTTCTTCTAATGTTTAAATGATTTGTAATCACATTCATAACACTCTAATATTTTGCTATAAATATTAGAAATTTTGATATAACAGGTAATATTTTATAAGAAGAAAGATAAAACAATTTAATCATTTTTAAATTAAATTATGGTGTGTAGACAAAGTCAGGGGGAAGGCCTGAACGTCACCTCTGACATTTGAGAACTGATTTACTTTCATAAATTGTCCTTATAAATCTCTTAAATTAAAACTTTGTATATTACATATTAAATTACTAAATAATAACGAAAAAACGTTTTACAAAATTGTCTCTCGTTCTGAATTCATATACTACTTCATAAAAACGAATTTAGTGGTCGTTAAATTTAAAGTTACCGAGTGAAAGGTGTTGTTTAGTCTATAATAATTAAATTTTCACTTTAATTTATTTTGAAAATAGCATCTATGATATAAGAACGCAATGGTAGTCCTTTGCGTTTTGTAAGAAACATTAAAAAGGTTACGCAATCGTTCGTCGTCAAATTCTAGTTCAATAAAACTCTTCCTTTACTCTGTGTCATTTGAATTGAAATTAGTCATGTGGGTTACTTGGAGAGTATAGGAGAGCAATAAGACAAAAAATAAAGCAACTTCCATAGAGCCAGTATTAACATTATATGATGGTAAAGCGCCACCAGTACAGCACCAGTATAGCATGTGTAAGTAAAAATGTAATATTTACCTCAGTTGTGCATACAAATAAAGCAAAATTTAATTTATGATTGTAACGTTACTCCGACCACATGTACAATATGGGCAGTACAGTGCCGCGAATAATATATTTATATGAGTTAAAAATACAAGACGGACGGATCACAGTTTTGGTGAATTTTTTATTGAATAAAGTGTTATGATATATATATATAAATAGATATTGCATACATAAATATTCACAATATTTGTATAGTTAATGACTTGGATAACTAATAGGTATAATAAGGTTTTGAGGTCCTGTAGCAGAGTAGGCAGATGAAGCAATATGACAAGACATCCAAGACAAGATATTCCGTTCCCTACTGTTAACCAAATTTTGGAAACTCCGTAGTTACGTAACTCAACACCAGGCTACGTTACCACAGCGGGAAGTAACAATCTATTGTATATTTCATAGACATATTATCTAAACAGCAAGAACTCCATCTTTTACCTCCAGCGACATGACTTAAAGCCACACGTACATACATACATACATAAAATATATCGTAACTTATTGTATACGAACAAAGCTTTGCACTCAAGCTTGCACCAGGCAGAAGGCATACGTTACAACTAACTCGCCGTTTTGACCTCACCGAGACCTTACCGTTATAGTACATTTGAATCGATCCTTAATAAGCCATTTCTTACTTATCCAAAGTTGATATGATAGTCCACGTTTTGATACCTGCAAAGAAAAATATTCATAATGTTATTATGGAAATTGTACCTTGGAAATGGTTTTTGATGTTTTGAATTACAAATCGTGAAGTTGTGTTGTTATTTCGATATCAATAACTTGATAAAGCTAATTTAGTTCGATCTACCGTACATTGTATAGTACATTGTCAAATATGTGTGTATTGCATTATGCAAGTACTGTATTATAATCCGAAGGTGGTACAGCTTTACGCGATAGTTGTGCGTTCTATAATTCTTTTATTCACAAACCAACTCCATTCCATAAAATTTATGTATTTTTTCCGCGCTTTAACACGCATAGCAGGCCTGATGTAGAAAGCATCATACAACATCTACTTATAAAGACTCTATTCAACATTTTCCACCTAATTCGAGACATTGTATGTTGAACATCGGATTTAAACACCGGTATTTGTTCCACTGGAGTTAAGAAATAAAAATATTTTAAGTATAATAATTTCCAGACATGTGTGAGGCACAAGCGTTCAACTGTAATCAAGTTGTGGGTTCGATTCCCATTCGAGGAAATGAAATATTTCACATTGTTTCCGCCATTCAACATGCATGTTGAATGCCTCCATAATTCGGCACCAAGTGGGAGAGAGGTGTGTCTAAACGGAGTGTCATTATATTCCCAGGTTCCCTGTCTACCAAACGAAAAGCAGCATGGGGTATGTAAATATTACCAAAATAATAAAAAAAACAATAATGAATTTCTCCCTAAAACAGAAACAAAACAGAAAATTTGTACAAGAACGGTTAATCAGTATACCATCAGTACATAATTTCAGGTGCAACTCATTTATTTCTTAAGGAACCTAAAGCGGCGCTATATTTAACCAGATCGAGGAAGCGTCAGTATTTTAAGTACAAATATTTCCTCGAAGGGAATTTGTGACCATTATCATCGAATGCAGTCATACACGTTCCGCAATGACGACGTTTTAGGTCGTTTACAAGCTTTTATAGCGTGTAGTTTAAAGTTTTTATTTAATTTAATTAAGACCGTCGTTGTGCAGTGGGCAAGTCTCTTATTTAATACGATTTTGAGTTAGAATTTTACTAACACACCTCTTATCTTGTAGATCGTCAAATTTGAAGGCAAAAAAGATTTCGTCACTTACTCCCTTAGTCTATAGAAGTGTAGAAATTGAGAATCGGAGTAAGTCACCACAAAATTTCTTTATCTTTCCCATTAGTTGTGAAAAATACAATAAGAGAACAAAATATAAAAAAGTAATATTTGTTAAAATAAATTATATGAACAGACATACACACAAAAACAGCTACATGGTTTAAACCCTGCTAAACACAATAAACAGAGGAAAGTTAAGTTAGATTTTAGACATAACGTGTCGAGTGGCGGATCTCAACGCCACACTTTATCTACCAGAGTGAAAAAATTAAATCGAATCAGTATCGAACCCACAACCACAACTGATGTTCCACTGTGCCATCACGTTAGTTGATTTAAATTGCAAAGCGTTATAACTTAATCACTATTTACACTAATGTTTGCGACATACCTATATATAATTATCGACCATTTGTACCTTTATAGGTTGGTAATCAAAACACTCAAACTTCCATATTAAACGGACAAATTAAAAGTTGTAAGTAATTAGAACCAATATTGACAAGGGTATGCATGTTTATTTTTGTCCTCGTTTAAATAACTTTACAACTGAATAATTATTTAGGTAGCCCTGTGGCATCGTATTATAGCATACGGCTGTCTTTGATGTAATGATGGCGGACAATAAAGGAATAAGTGAATATTATTTTATACTTTATGTATATTTGTAATATACATATATTTCAATTGTTTTACTAGCGATCCGCTCTCCATATTTCACGATTGTTTGCGTGTACAAAAATTAAAAAAAATACAAAGAGAACGAAGAGAACAAAGTTTTCTATAATTTTGTAGCTTCACTTTTTCTCGTGTGTAGAAAGATAAGCATAGAGAATCTATTGTCACTTCACTTCGTTTCCCGCTTTTCGTTTGAATTTGAGACATTGCATATTGATTGGCGAAAGCAAAAACCACGTGTTGTCCAGCCATTGCAGGGAATAAACAAAAACTCGTTCCCTCGTGGGATATAGGAACCACACCGTTCACAGTTCAGATTAAGTTATTATAACAAATTTCCATATCTATTTGAATTACAGAAATTATGTAAAAATCAGCTAATTGTGACAAAAAACTTAAATCTATTTGTACTATCAATTTTCTATCATAAAATGTACTTACTATCAAATAAATTTTAAAGTTAAAAGTCAACGGCATAAATAATACACTTCGTTGTAGAGCATGTCTGCGTCTCCAGGGTCTGGGTTTTAGTTATTGTTTTACCAGTCCGCTATGATAAATCTACTTAGCATCCAGTCTTTTTTATTTTCATCTTATATTTATAAGATTTATTATATTTATTTATACTTAGAAGAGCAGAAGTATTCGTTTTTCTTATATTTGCTTGACATAGTATCTTTATATATTAGATTTCTTCTAAAAAATATGTAAAATGACTGCGTAAACTGTAAGTTTTTTGTAAGTATACACTAAGTGTAGCGTACTCTACTGGGAAGAATTAAAACCCAATACGCTAGCGCGTAAGTAATGGCTGAAATTGTATAATTTATTAATAAAAAAGAGGATAAATAACGTTATATAAAAAACATGGTCATTAAAAACTGATGCGTGACATATTCGCATCGGTAAATAACCCCATTGCACTATAATTAAATACATAAGGCCTTTAATCCTAAAAGAAATCCACCAGAATTTCAAATCGAGGTCTTTTGAACAACTTCAAAGTTAAGTAACCCCTATGTATCGTAATATTAATAATATGTCATATTATACTCTAGCTCTGCAATAATAGGAGTCATTTTTGTAAAACACCTACCACAATCTAAGAAACAAATGTTCAGAAGTTCAATTTAGACTGTATTTCCGGCAACACGAGTTACATTTTAAGTTAACAAATATTTAAATTTATTCATTGGACAATACAATCCAAAGTGAGCCCTAAATCTGTCACAGTGGGTGTGAATTAAAACGGTCAGGCATCGCCAGGGGTGCCCAGGCCGCGATTTTTCACCGCGTTTCGCTGAATGACGCCTGTATATTCTACTAGTTAAGTGACAGATGGATAAAGGCTACAAACTATTTATTGTGCCATTACAGTTTGGTTGCCAAATGCCGCTCAGTGCTTGGGTTGACAGTTGAAAATTGCGCTCTTATCCAAACGAGTGTGCTTTGTACAGCAGATTATTATACCATTGT
>JALPMF010000057.1:0-41991 GCA_030704555.1 Heliconius charithonia
TTGTGTTACAAGTAGCAGTTTCATCCAAATTAGTTCAGTAGTTTTTGCATGAAAGTTGAATATATCCATCTTCACAACCTTCACATAATACTAATAAGATTTCAGACATTATAAATTCAATTTTAATATCTTAACAAATTAAAGAAAATTAATTAGAGAAGTTCCCAAGCATCCCTGCCATACGGTGAGGGTGTTCGTAACAAATAATGTGACCGCAGCATTTAGACGGTGGGGCATCGAACGTTCTCTAATGGCATCCAACCACCAACTGACCACCGCATTTAATCCTTTACCGGCTCTTGATTAATTATTCAAACCTGCCCTTGGGGGACCGCACATACACTTTGCAAATTGTTTACAACTGCACACTTGTATCGTTTAGAGAAATTATGCGAATGTCTAAAAATATTCTGTTTACGGCTGTAATTTCTTGTTACTTTTTTTGTATTTATTTGATTTTAAAATTATATAGCTTGATTAACTTTTAAATGAATGTAGTTACATATTTTTTTAATTTAAATTAACACACACACATACTTCTTTTCAATATATGTACATATTGATACTTATGTGTGAATTCACGTTAAATCTTTTTGATATATTATTAAGAAATATTGGAAAAAAGTATGTGAGGATGGAACGTTTCCTCTAATAATCTACACACTAAAACTTTTGACTAATATATTAGATATATATTTCTATATAGGTATTTCAAATTGAATAAAATAGTTTCAGGTAGCGAACCTGATATAATTCAATATAACAGGGGTAACGTACCGTGATAGCAAATTAAATGCGGACATCGCGACTGTTGACTTGAGCGATGTAAGTGACCCTTAATCCGCAGTAAATCTTCGGCGGCCCAAAGTACCCCGCGCCGTACGAGGGTTAAACAAGCGCCTCCAACACCCATTTATTACCTACTTGTTGTACGTTACAATGGATTTGTAGGAATAAGGAGCTACACGATTGTAATGCGTTGAGTAAATTTATTTTGTAATGTTACATTGTTTTTTTTTATTTATTTTGAAATATGTTTTGATTTTTGGTGATATCCATCTAAAGTTCATTGTAGAAGTAAATAAAATAAAAATAAATCAGCTTCACACTGTATCCGCACACAGCATGGTAGACAGAGGGAACCTAGTGTCAAGACACTCCGTTCCCCATTTTTCTGCCGAGTTCTGGAGGCATCGCGTGTTGAGTGGAACTCAACGCCGCCCATTGCCTCGAAACCAAAGCGAATAAATAAAAATATAAATTTAATATAATATTTTCATTTCCTCGAGTGGGGATCAAACTCTCAACCACTCGATTTTACAGTCACACGTTGTGCCCCTACGCCACGACCGCGATATATATTTATACTACAAAATAAGTCTCGAATACATGTTATCGATACTGAAATCGATTTTATTACACGTTCTATGAACTACTAAATTGACTAGGTATATAAGACATTTACAGTTATAACGTATTCAAGCCGACTCCATAACGCCGTAAAAAAACAAGCACCGCGCTGGTGACATCGAAGAAAGTTCAGTACGTAAGTAGGGACAGGGCGTAATGGGAACATTATACGCGGAACCTCTTGAGCTTGCATAATCGTAGCGAGCAAAAACTTTACTGTTGCATGTGTGGACAGTCGTGGAGAAAACAAATATCTATTCGTATAGTGTACGAATGAACATGTCGCTTATATGTATATTTGAGGCCAGTCGTGGCGCAGTGGTACAAAGTGTGACTGTAAAATCGACTGGTTGTGGGTTCGATCCCCACTCGAGGAGATTAAATATTTACTTAAATTTATATTTTCATTTCTTCTCCGGTGTCGAGGCGAAGCGCGGCGTTGAGTTCTGCCACTCTACACGCAATGCCTCCAAAATGCGGCAGAAAGTGGGGAACGGAGTGTCTTAACACTAGATTCCCTCTGCCTACCCTGCTGTGTGCGGGATATAGCATGAAGCTAATTTAATTAATTTTTTTATATATAAAAATACATAGATATATATAAATTTGAATTAATTTTAAATAAATAGCCACAAAAGCAACTTTTTCTCAAAAGTTAATAATAAAATAATTTCATGTAATTGTATATTCTTATTACAATTTAAGTAAAGAATCATTCATTCAATTTTATAATTTCGAACAAATATGAACTTTTAGATAGCGTACAAAAGCAGGAGATGTTCATGTTGTAACAATTTTAGTTAATATTCTTATTATAAGAGCTTAGTATCTTAAAATAAAAAAATACTTAAATGATACAAATATATTATGAACTATATACATACACACCTATCAATATATCTGAAAACGTGATACGTATTATTTAGAACTAGTGTGCTACTAGCAACTTACTAGGTCCCATTACTTCACATATAGATAAAAAAAATGTGAAACTGACATAAATACATATATTTTTAATTTATTTTTCATTTAATGTTTTAGGAATTTTATATATGTAACTAAATGCTGTATATAACGTTTGTGTTAATCGTTGTACGTACCTGGAAACCCGTAATTATTCTACAGGCTGACCGGGCGTTATCGACTTTCAGGTTCACTTAACATATGATTTAGTTATGTAGTTTAATCTAAGGTGTGCATAGGAAAATTATTTATAGCCACCTCCATCGTGAAGTACAACTTTGTTCTAATATTGAACATTTAAATTAAATTGTAGGTATATCTATACCAATATAATAAAGCGTACGAGTTTGTTTGTTTAAGCGCTAAGATATAAGGATCTACTGGTCCGATTTACTTTTTTTGTTGTGTATAAAAGCTACATTCCCCAGGAGTTGAATCTGCTATATAACATACCGGTGTAAGTCTTAGTTGGAATTATATAACGGATTAATGTATGACAAAACTATTTTATTAGTCTTACAAAAAAATCCCCGACACCGTATATTTATCTCTCATAAATAAATCACACAATAAATCATTTTGTGACAATAAATAATTAAATATTGCAAAGTGATATTTTACCGTTTTTTATTTGACATAGATATTGAAAGTTACGAGCAAAATTTATTCCGTCATCAAGGAAATTTTATAATGATAAACTTCGGCTTTTATGGCATGTAATTTGGAGGTATATTTTTCGAGAAAATGTAAAGTTAAAATAATTGAGCATCCTCCTCAATCCGACATCCTCTCAAGCAGCAACGTAGTGCTTGCACTTCCTCACAATTATAAATATAATTGAATGTATCAATCTGTTAGCAAATGCAGCATAATAAAAGTATTTTATAGGTGGTAGGCGGACGAAAACACAAGTGGACCGCTATTGTATATAACCAAAAAATATAACATTCATATTTTCTTTACTTGTAATAAAAAAAAAAATATTTACTTTACAAGAATAATATAGGTATACGATGATGCCTACATGTCAGCCAGCTGAAAAATCAAATAGTCCCTACACATACAATCGATGACGATAATAAAATAAAAGATGTTCAAATTACATTTGATGTATTACAAGGGGTGAGCGAGTGCAACGACGCGGTACGAGGAGACATTACCTTTTGATTGACAGCTGTCCTTGTCCAATAGCATGAGCCGAAACTCACAAGCCGCATCAATCAAAAACCACCCAACAAAAATAATTTAAAACAAACACTAAAATAGCCTTTATTACCAAAATTTTAGAAGCCATATAGCATCAAATGCCTTAATTATAATGCGAATACACACGAGCCCTGCGGAATCGTCACGCGAACACGATCGCCCCATTATTCGCCGCCCTTTTGTAATTTGAATTTCGAATTCCAATTCGTATTTGTGGTAAAATAAAAAGAACTGTTTCGACACAATGGCGTCAAGGGCGGTGCTCTGACATGCGATCAAGTTATTACATTAAAGGAAAGCGCACCCGTGAGCCGTGAGCGGACCTGTTATTTTAACTTCGACGAACTCAATATTATAACATTAATGCTAAATTTGAACTTTTATCAAAAGTTGGACCTTAATAGAAGCGATGATAATCATTTAATTTCATTTGTTTCAGAAAATGGCTTACCGAGAAGATTACGAACAGCGTACACTAACACTCAACTGTTAGAATTAGAGAAGGAATTCCACTTCAATAAGTACCTGTGTAGACCAAGAAGAATTGAAATTGCAGCTTCTCTTGATCTTACAGAAAGACAGGTAAATTTTATTTGTTTTTATATTTTTTATTATCCACCAAATATCATATATACTGTGATTTGATCCATATCCAAATGCTCGAATGCTATAAATATAATGGAAGTAACATGGAATTACCCAAGATTTATCTACCTTAAGTCCTTAAAAGTGCCTTCGTCTTCAAATATTTGTAAAATTTAATGTATATGTATAATATAGGAAATAAACAAAATAAAGTGATTTTTGTTTTTTAAAAACATTCGTGGACTCAATAATATCCACAGACAATGCATTTGGATAAAATGTATCGACGAAAACTGAACTTTCATAAATAAAAAAATATAAGATTAAATCAGCTTCACACTGTATCCCACAAAGAGGCAGGGTAAGCAAAGGCAACCTAGTGCTAAGACACTCCGTTCGTCATTTTCGCCACACTTTTGTCTCGACACAACAAACAAACGAAAATATTAATTTTAATAAATATTTCGTTTTCTTCGAGTGGGGATCGGACTCACAAACTAGTCGCGTTTATAGGCACACATGCTCCACGACTGGCCTCAACTCTCATAAAGTGGCAAGAAATTAAAACTTTAACAAATAAATTTAATATCTTGAATGCGAACGCTATTAGTAATTTTAATATTTATATCCCCCAGGTCAAGGTCTGGTTTCAAAATCGACGTATGAAACACAAAAGACAAACTTTGACAAAAGTGAAGACGGTGATGATAAAAGATTTCTACAACGTCTGAAGGAGGTAAAAGTTCAAAAACGGGACTGGAAAAGTTTTTGGACGACGATGCCCCTTATCTGGGAAAAGAGTTGCCAAGGGTGTGAACTACCCCAGGTGCTTTGTGCTCACCAACTGAAGATCTTCCTGAACTTACATCTAGAACTCGAAACAACAATACACCAAGCGCTACTAACAACAATAGCTTCGCGAGTGACGGCGCTTCAAGTGTAGCATCTTCATCTTCACTTGATAAACTCGAAGATGACTCTCGAGAAGCACCTTCTTCTAACGCTGTATCCGTAGCACCTAGAAATTTAGCAAAACGAATAAACAAGAATCGAGAAAACGATCACCGTCATTGGATGCAGGATGTAAAGTTTCACCATCTTCGTCAAAAAGAAGGTCTTGTAGGCATTGCTGGACTTCAGATGGCAAATTTTCTTCAGTAAACTTAACCCCATCGTCTACTCCAGGAACACCATCCAGCTTGCATCAGAGTCCTCTTGGATTGTATCCCTCGACCTTCACCACCACATGCAACTTCTGGTCCACCTCTTCCACAGGCAATACCTAACGCCTATGCCTCCCTATGTTATAAGAGGCAATGCTCCACCTGGCCAATTCGTTCCGCATCCGGATTTCCGTATGGACACAAACAGTTTGTCGGTAAACTGGGTCAATACCCACAAAATAATAGATCTTACGAAGCGTATGGGCCCGCGCTGCAAGGTGATCAACACGCATACACACGAACCAACAACATTTCAAGACAATCTGACGGATCTACGACCACAAGACCAGCAAATGGAATAAGTTCAAGACAATCTTATCACATGAAATGTACCAAAATTATAGTTATGGAAGTTACAGCAAAGATCAAGCCGCATACGGTCATCCTGGCTATGATCAAACACAAGGATATCCCGGAGATCATATGGCTTATCCGAATAGCCATTACGGATATCATTATCATGAAGTGGCCAACATGATCATGCCCACAGTTATTATAATGATGCGCAAAAGGGAAGTGTTCACAGCAGCGATTATACGAAGAATGCCTATTACGATGCAAACTCGTATAATGCACAAAGTACTACAGCTCCCACTGGATATACAGCAGGAGTTACTACACCGGCAACTGGCGAAACGTACAGTGCAGGTGAATGTGGCGATGGGTATGGATCATTCCAACAATTTTACGAAGCCACAACATAATACGCCAAACTACCGGAGAGAATTCCAATTCCTTCGTCCGATTTTCATTTCCTTAGCAATCTTGCAAACGATTTCGCTCCCGAATATTATACTATTTGAGATAAGGACTTTGCCGAGCAGGCGAGTGATCTGTTCGTGTAACATTTAAGCGTGTGTAATTCATATAATTATGTAAATAAACAATTGCTTATTCTAAGGGTTATGGGTGTTGGAGTGAACTGATCGCCAAAGGGCGGCTCTCTTGACATTTGTCCTGTTTCTCACTAAAGGGCTCACAATGTAAGACCGTAAGATTCTATACTCAGTTATAATGTAATAAATTGTAAATATTTACTCTTACTGTTATTATTATTATTTGTTAGAGTACCTAATGTTACTCAATTAATTTTACACGGATTTCAAAAGGCATAAGTAAATATAAGAAGCTCCTTTTAAAAATACAAAAACTGAAATAAATATGGTGATGTCAGATTATGTATGAAAATCTTCTAGAACCTTCCTACTTCATTAGGTGGATTACTCACACAAACTTAATGTACAATATGTCTAATTTGTGAAATATCTTCTTCTGTATAATAGTGCCAAGTACAACATAAATACAACACAATATTAAGATTTTATTTTTAATGTAATGTTTTTTTTTGTTTATAACGATGCTAAATATATATATATATATATATATATATATATATATATATATATATATATATACATACATAATCCGACATCTACTTGTATTTTTGTAGTAATCGAAATATTCAATATTATAGTCAAAATTATAAATTTATCCCAAAATTTGACTGCAGTCAATAATAACCTATTTTATTGACGTCCTTAAATCATAATTTACTAAAAATGTAACCTTCCAAATTATAATAGAGTTATTATTACAAAGTTTTTTTGGAAACATAAACACAAATCGACATAAAAAAATCGATTATAGAATTATCGTTTGGGGACATCGATATTTATTAAATTGGTTAATTCTAACATAGTACACGTTAATGAATATTTGAAACACAAACCTGTTTATAGATGCTAATCTAAATTAATTGATATTTAATTAATTATTTAAAAGATATTGTGTACTAAAACCTTTTCACGTGTTCATGTTAAAAATATTTGCAATTTTCATAATAATTGTTTTTGAAAACTTACTTGTATAATAGTTATTGTTTACACAGTGAGGGTTAAAAGTCGTTGGAAATTATATTTTTTTGTTTTTATTCATAGATGTGATTGTGGTTTATCAGTATTTATACATTTAAATAGCATTTGCGAACTTTCGTTATATCTATTAAATTTTTTTACACTGATACCGCCATCTGTCGGACACTATAGATTTTCAACCCTCATTAAGTAACAGTCGTTGCCTTATTTAGTTTAAATCGTTTTGTGACTATAAAACATACTGTAGATACATAATAAGTTAGTTTATTAAGCGACTATTGTAGATATCAACGCTATCGTTTTGGCCTATTAAAATAAAAAAATAAATCATTTGGTGTCGCATGTGTATAAATTATTTTAGTTTAACTCCTTCGTATTATAATTTCAATACGAATATTTTTTTTTATTTTCATAATAAAGAACAG
Organism: Heliconius charithonia; assembly: GCA_030704555.1. Lineage (NCBI taxonomy): Eukaryota > Metazoa > Arthropoda > Insecta > Lepidoptera > Nymphalidae > Heliconius > Heliconius charithonia. Next base: position 7,687 of record JALPMF010000057.1, read on the forward strand.
AGCAGAACGTCGTGATTTAACTACTCCCCCGTCTTTTACACAGGTGGTCAAATTTATGAAAAAACCCACCCTAATGTGACCTTACATAATTTGCAATTTTTCACCAAAATTATTATATTTTTAAACAGTATTTAGGAAATTATTTTTGATCACACAAAGTTTATGTTTTAATGCTTGGATATTATGATTTTGAATTGTAATATCTTGAAATTAATTAATTCTTCCTCACCCACAACTACAATGTCAGACTGCATTTACTGTAAAACGGAATTTTTGAACATTTTAAAGTAAAAAAGTATTTTTAACCAAAAAACATCTATAGGATTTATTGTTATTATTTATATTTTTTTTTTAAGTTTAAATAAAGCTTCCAATGGAAGTTTCCATATGTACGTACTATTAGTACGTTACTATTTGTATTTATATGAAATTATTAAGGGAGATTGAAAGATTAAGAACTGATTAAAATTTAAAAGTAATAAAAAAAAAATCTCACAGAACCTGGAATAATCCGTCTGTCTGTGTATAGAGTATATGTTCCTTGGTCTGTCCTACCGGAAAATCCGGCAACGCTGGACTCAATTGATACCCTCCACTAAAATTGATATTAATTATATTATAATATTTTTGAGTGTAAATAGAACTCACCTTAACCGACTCTGTAAAAGGAGGACGTTATCAATTCGACTGTATTTTTTTATAGTTGATACAGTTCAGTTCAGAACTTTTGAGTGTAATAATTTTGATAATTCTTTTTTTATTTGAAATCCCCATTTTAATTTACGAAAATTAACGAATAACTCAATATCCTGCTATCGGATTTCGATAATTCTTTTTTTATTGGAAAGGATACATTCAAGGATATATAGAAGAGGAAGTTGGTAAGGTTATCATTATAGAATCCGGTTAAAATTCAAGTCACTTTTTTTATTAAAATTTGGTTAAATATGTATGTACTTCATAATCTATAAAAAATATTGTATACCACACTGATATAATCGTTGTATAATTATATTGATTGTGATATGAGTTATTTAATGTTTTATTATTTTTCAAATAGAAAATTTACATTTAAGAAAAGAAAATCACTTTTAAGTTCAAAGATTTAAATAAAACAATGCATAGGTAATTAAATATTTTAATCAATTTTATCATTCACAAAGTATTTTTTTAATAGCCAACATAAACTTTGCAGTATTCAAATGTTATTGACAAGTTCATAAATAAACAATAATGTTACTTTCTCTGCACTTCATGTTAAATGTTTCATAGTGTGCAGATTTAACATAAATAAAAAAAATCAAAGGTGCTTAACATAAAAGCCTTTAATGAACAAAAAATTTAAGAGATTATAATAGAACAGGTGTATTTTAAGCGCAAAATAATTACTACAAAATATAGTCTTTGTTATGATGTGGATGACTTTTGTGCCTGTGCTTGAGCCTGAGCCTTCATTTCCATCATCATCATAATGGCATCTCGGGCTTTAGACTTCTCAATCCCCAAAACTTGGATTTTTTCCATTTGTTCTGTTACAAATTGTACTTTTCGTTTGAAATAATCTTTTGCCACCTTCAATATCCTGCAATTATTTTTTAATAATTATAAAGAGAGTATATTCTTTATACAAAAAATATTTAATGTGACAATAATGATATATAGATTTAATTCTTCTGTATGTGTTTGTCACCCCTACTACATCTAAATATTTGGAGCAATTTAGATAAATATTTTGTGTTTACATTTTAATGGGTTCCTGGATAGTTTGCAAATATAATATGACCTAGTAGCTGGTGCTAGTCTATTTACAGAACAGCTTAACTATAAAAATCTAAACATTATTTTATTGATTAACTTACTAAACTTAAAACACCCAGGCATGAGCCCACCTGTCTTATCAGAAGTAATTAATTTGATATACCAAAATGTGTACACTAATGATACAACTGGTGAACAGTTTAAAATCACTCGGAGAATTAAAGAGAGGACTATGCATTGAGTATTTCTAAATTTGAAATGAAGAAATCCAACCATCAAGAGGACCAAAGTGTTAGCTCAAAGAATTTACAAATTAAAATGATAGTAGGCTGGCCACTTTTGTTGCAGAAATAATAACCAAAATTGCAAATACATTCTGAAGTGAAGATCAGCTTTGGCAAGCAGCATCATATATCCATAAATCCTCTAGCAATGTGGGGTGATGCACATAACTCAAACTCGGACTTAACACTCAAAATGGTTAACAACTGATGGAAACAAAAAGTCAAACACAAATCTCTGTGGTGTGTCCTTAAAGAAATATATGTCTAGCAGTAGACGAAGACTGATAACTATGGTAATGCTGATAATTGGGTGTGTATTTTCAAAAGTATCTCCTAGCACTACTTACTTTCTTTGCATAATAACCAGTTCCAATATCTATAATAACATTCTCTGAGTCAGCTATTACACCAGGCACATACATTGAGCCAGTGAGAGGTACTAGAACAGTCTTTTCCCTTTGATTCTGGTGTTATCTTCTCAACACTCTCTCCAGATTCCACAAATTTGCCTTGAGCTATTTTTAAAGTTTGTAATGAGTCTTGGAACACATTTATTTCCTATAATAAAAAATTGAAAATAACGATCTCAATAAAGTAACAATTAGGAAAAAATAACTTTTATATATTTATAATTTTACATTCTTACTTGATCTAATTGCTGTTTCAATTTGGCCAACTGGTGAATATTTAGCTTAGAAAGATCGATTTGATGCATTCCAGGTGCTGGAGCTGAAGAAATCGTTGCCATTTTGTAAAAATTGTATTTTTAAACGCGACTAATGAACTATAATACGTTTATTAATTATTTTTATACACAATGCATTATTGTAACCTCTCCGGCGAAACACTTCAAAAATCTTATATTCTCGTTTAGGGCTGCCAATACCAATATAGAAAAATATCAGTAACCTGGCAACCTATTTCTATTCAGCTTATTAAAGAAAAAAGGTATCTAAATAATTTGAAAATTAGTCAGTAAAATGTAGTCCATATGCCCGCCCGTAAGACCGTAATGTTAATTATAAATAGTAATTTTTTGTAATTCGTACCTTGTGTGATTGGTAAGCAACTTCGGTGGTGAGTCCGACTCGTAAATATGGAAACATTAAATTTGCTCTTTTATCTGTATAACAACTTGTCATTTTTGACACAAAAATTGTAGTTTTCGACGGAGTAGTGTGTGGAGTTATAATTTTATATTTACTTCTTTGGTCGGAAATAATTCAATGATTCTTATGATCCACTTCATATAATTGTTTATATAATTAAGACAATTTAATATTAAATATTTTTTCTTTATACATATAACCTATACAAAATGTCGGTCACTATCATTGATACTGTAGATAATTTCACGACCTTTATACGGTACGTACGTCTATTTTATAATTTGATTAAAAAAACAATTCTATGTTATATGAAGAATTACCTTATCTTAATAGGTAAATCATATTCTTGAGTTATTTTATTTTTAATAAGATAATAGCAAAATTAAATTATTAATATTCAGGTTATTGCGAATAAGTAATAAAAATATAATTAATTAATTACTGCAATTAGATTAAATGGTATATATATTATATCCAAAATAATTTAATAACTTCCAGATCGCCGACTTTATCAGTGGTGCATTTCTCAGCAGATTGGGCAGACCAGTGTGGTCCAGTAACAGAAGTTTTAAAGGAACTCTTAAAGCTACCCGAGGTTCAATCTAGTAATAGTAAATTTGGTGTATGTGATGCAGAACATCTGTCAGAAATCTCTTTAAAATATAAAGTATGTATTGATTTATATAATATGTATCATAATATCCATTAATTGACTAAAATTATGAATGTATCTCATTTTTATACTATATAAGCTTCACACTGTATCTCACATATAGCACAGTAGGCAGAGGAAACTTAATGTTAAGACATTCCATTCTCTACTTTCCACACAATTGTCCAGTCATTGCATCTGACATTAAGTTACACTTGATGTTGATCTTTGTCTTGTTAAGAGAGTGAAGAAATGAAAATAATTAATTCCCAGTAGGAGTAAAACCCAAAACTGTTGTATTTACACTCAGATGCTGTGCTACTAAGCTGCAATAGCCTCATTATATTTATGTAATATCACTAACTTGATTACTTGAATGTATATTTACTTTCTGCTTTTTTTTAAGGTTGATTCAGTTCCAACAGTTATTTTATTTAAAAATGGTTCCCAAGTTGACAGAGTTGATGGAGCTGATGCTGCGCAAATAACTTCTAAAGTCAAATCTCAATGTGGCAAAGGAGATCTGATCGGAGCACCAAAAGAATCCTTAGAGAACAGACTTAAAGCACTTATAAATAGGCATAATGTAATGGTTTTTATGAAAGGCACAAGAGATGCTCCAAGATGTGGCTTTAGTAGAACTCTTGTTCAAATTCTCAATGGCACTGGGTATGCATACTTTTTGTTTTGGGTGTAGTAGTAAAAATAAAATTCTTAGAAATTGTTATTATTATTATTAAATTATTATTCTCATTAATCTATGTCGAAATTGTAATAGGCATATAAGAATTTTTGAGAATGTATTGCTTGGCGGTCAGAGCATTTAAAAATTGTAAAAATACTCAGTAATTATTTACTTGAAAAATGCACTAACCACATAATAAAAATGTTGACATAGTTTAATAAGAACATAATATGGCTCAAATAGCTAAAGCCCTTGGACCATATCCTTAATAATTTTTATTTCTTTTCTAAATATTTTTCTTTCTTTTGTGAGAATTTCATGCCAATTTTTTTTTGTATTCAATGAGCAGAATTCTTTCTTGACCAATAATCCTTTTTAAAAGTCATGTTTGGAAAAATTGTAAAACAATTTTTTTTTTTTTTCTAGTATATTTGGTAATAAATGTTTGTTTATTTCCTTAGAGTTCAATATGAAACATTTGATATTCTTACTGATGAAGAAGTGCGTCAAGGGTTGAAGACATATTCAGACTGGCCAACATATCCTCAACTATATGTAAAAGGAGAGCTGGTGGGGGGACTTGATATAATTAAAGAATTACAAGCTAGTGGAGAATTTGAGTCTACGCTTAATGCCTAAGAGTGCTTAAATGTTGTGTAGCTTAATTTTTTATTTATAAAAATAAAAACTTTTTTGTAAATACTGTCTTAATAATTTGATTATTATGTCTTTTTATATTAATATATTTCAAAAACCGGACAAGCACGAGTCGGGTTTCCTTACCGAGGGTTCCGTATAAAAATTGGAGGTCTGGAGCTATTTCTCTTTCATCTGATACCTCACTTGAACTAGCAGTTTTAATACTTAATGTTACCCCCTTTTAATTTTCTTTTATTTTTAGGGATTTAACCATAAATGTATGGTTGTGTTGTGTTAGCTGTTTCTGTTGTTCATAATTCTAGATCATCCGGAAGTATCCTATTAATTATAATTCCCGTTATAGTAGCGAAATAAGCGTTTTTTTATATAACGGCCATAGCTTTTTTAAGTTAATGTATTAATACTATTTCTTAATGAAATGGGGCCGTAGACCCAAATATATGTTTCGAATTTCAAATCGATATCTCCAAGCGTTCCTGAGAAAAGGGCTCTTGACAGACAGACAGACGGAACGGACAACAAAGTGATCTTATAAAGGTTTCTTTTTCCTTAAAGGGTATGGAACCCTAAATAAATACAACTTACTATAAAAAGATTATCAATAAAAAATTTGTCATTGATATTCTTTTTTTTTGAAATATGCAATGTAACGTTGTTTCGACGCTTACTTATTTTTAAAGCAAATTGAAACGATGAACATTGTTGCGGTGGCAGCGGTGATTTATTTTATTTTTGGTCAGTTGTGGCGCGAGGGCACAAAGTGCGACTGTAAACGCAACTGATTGCATTGCTCAATCACCACTCGACGAAATGAAATGTTTATTTAAATGTATATTCTCATTTCGACGCTCTGGTGTGGAGGCAAAACGTGTGTTGAGTTCCGCCACTAAACACGCAATGCCACCAAAATTCGTCGGAAAGTGGGGAACTGAATATCTTATCATCAGGTTCCCTCTGCCTATTACACAGCAGTGTGCGGGATACAGCGTGAAGCTGATAAAAAAATGTAGGTGGCACGCTCTGCTCGTAAAAAGTAGTACTTGTAAACACAAAAGGACAGCCACTTAAAATTTTGCACAACGCAATACCCTGCTGTGAGCAAAAATCTAAATTACTGTCCAGAGTGCAAACAGAACCTCGGAACCTAACCTTAGGACACTCCGTTCTCATCAAGAGTCAAGACACTTTCGTCCCCACTTTTCTCCATATTCCGCATTGTGTGGTGGTGTTGAGTGGTGGAAAGCAAAGCGCGGCGTCTCGACACCGCGCAAGAAAATGGAAACGTTAATATTTCTATACTTTAACCGACAATTTTCTTTTTCAATATAAATACCGTACCGTAAGTTTTTGATTCTGTTACAAATTAGCATTTTTCATCTGCGGCTTTTTGTTTTTTTTAACAATTGACATTGACAAATTTATTTTGTCAATTGTCAGCTGTCATGAAAAGCGAACGTAGGTTGTCCATAGTTGTCAGTCTACAAAGTTTTCTAATTGTTAATTGTTATCAATTTCAGTTTTATTAAAGCCACCTTTTGATAAGTTTATATATATTTTAATAGCTAATTACATAATTTATGTCATGGATACCTTAATATCGTTTAATTATAGTAAGTACATACTTAATCGTTATGACTTATTTTGCATCTCGAACTATTTGTTTATATCTGTGATTTCCTTGTAGAAATAATGAATAAAATAAGGACTGCAGGCGACGGAATGGAATCAGATGAAACTGTTAGCGAAAGTATAAACAAATTGGAATCTAAGCCTGTACTTACAAAGGTTAATACCAAAGAAACATTGCTTCCTGGTCGTTTAGTGCAAATTTATCCGACCAAAATCATTTCTTCCGAAAAAAAGAGTTCTCATATATATTCAAAAAATCCTAAATTTGTTCCTTATGAGCCTTATCCCGGAGCTGTAAAACCAATGACTTCAAATTGTGTGCCCAAAGGGAATAAAAAATCTAAAAATCATATGGACATAAATACTCTTATTTCTCAAATGTCCAAAATGGATACTAACATAAATGAATATAAACCACGTAATAAATTGACTTCATGCAGTGATAAATCTGATGTGGATCTAGATAAACAAAAAGAAAATACAGAAATGCAAAGAAAATTAGATGAACTGTCTAAAGAGAATGAAAATTTAAAGGAACAATTAAAACAACAAGCACAGGTATAAATAATATTGAAATTTATTTTACAACAAATGACCCGCTCATGGCATCATCTGCTTAAACTACACAATCATTTTATTCTTATCTGAATTACTTTCTTGTTCTACATAGCATTATCATTTTAAAGACAATATCCATATATTTAATACTAAGTTATATCCCATTCAATAAAAAGGTTATTTAAGGACTAATTGAAATAAAAGATCTGTAAATGTTAAGTATTATAATATCCTGCACACAGCAGGGTAGGCAGAGGGAATCTAGTGTTGAGACACACCGTTCCCCACTTTCCATTGAGTTCTGCAGGAATTGCATGTTGAGTGGCAGAACTCAAAAAACCAATGTTTTGAGTTCTATTACATTGCTATATTCCATTGCATGTTAAAAACATTCTCTGTTTTCTGCCCAATTTATGAAGTTGTGGAACTCAGTAGCATACCTTATCTACCAGAGTATCTGCCATTGCATTTACTGGATAGTACATTTTATTATTGTAACAAATATTATACATATTATAATAATAAAATTTATGTATAAAAAGTGGATTAAGTGTTATTAATATATATACAAGAAAAAATAAATGTATTACATTTTTTATGAAAATTAGGTGAACAAAGAACTCAAAACAATGTTAGTAGCTTCAATGGGTGAAGATTTGGAATTCCAAGTGCAGTCTCTCAATGAGGATAAGAAGCATTTGGCCAATGCCTTAATAAACTCTGCACAACATTTGTCTACTCATCAGGTATATTATGTTTTGTACCTTCACACTGTATCCTGCATGTCATAGCCACAGCCATACACCCCAATTTTCAAGACATTCCACATTATGCTGTTATTGCTGTGTTTTGTGTTGACACAAGAGTGTTTTTTTTTTTTTATCCTAGAGTGCGAACTGAACCCACAACTGTCATGTTTACAGTCACACTGTGTCCTGACTGTTACTTCTACTAAATCAGTGGTTCCCAACTGCAAGTAATTTAATTTTATGACTGGGGATGGTGAGGCAAAGTTTCTGTTTAATTATCTCAGTTAATTTTTATTATACCTATATGCATAGTGGTCCCTGATCAAGAAATGGTTGGGTACCCCTGTACTAAATAAATCAGCTTCATTGTATCCTGCACACAGCGATAGGCAGATGGAATCCAGTGTTGAGACACAATTCTCTACTTTCTGCTGAATTCTGGAGGCATTGCGTGTTGAGTGGCTCAACGCCGCCAACCAGTCGGTTTTTCAGTTACACTTTTGTGACTGGCCTCCACTTCTATTATTCTACTACTACTATTGCTCATTTATTATAAAATAATGTGTTAATTTATTATAAATTAAGTTGTGTATAACAGATTATTATTGCACAGTGTAAGTGCTCAAGGTACCCCACAGCAGGTGCGGTAGGCTAAGCCTTCCTTGACAAATGGACTGATCCAATACATATAATTATTAAAAAATATATATTTTGAACCAGTTCTTTAGATAAGTTCACCTCACCCAGAAAAAAAAATCAGCTTTATAATATTTATGTAAATTAAATATGTATAGTTTTAAATTTTAATCAGTATTTAAACATATTTAAAGGAACAAACAGAATGGCTTGCTGGTCAGTGTGAAGTGTGGAGGAGCAAATTTCTTGCTAGCAGGTAAGTTATTATATACATATGTTTATTTCATAAAAGCCATAATGACAATAGATTGTGAAGTTTCCCACTTGGGAAAATTAAATATTTAATAAATATCATTTTCTGGCTCTGGTAATGAGGAAACATGCAGCTTTGAACCTGATCACACGATGAAATGGAGTGTCTTAAGACTAGATTTCCAGGTTCCTTTTAAAAAAAACTACAAATCCATATTGTTATCTCCTTTTCAAGTTTAATGATTGAAGAATTGGCCGTATGCAAGAAAATGTTGAACGAAAAAACAATAAACTTACAACAAGCAGTAAAACAACTGCTCGACGAAAGATGTAGAATGAGAGATCTGTTGATATGCACATACAAAAATTTGTATTGCCTCCACGAAAATTGGTTGGAGAGTATTGCCATATCAGAAAATATGGGGAACAGACCGATTGGGAAACTCAATTTTAATACAACAATGCCACATTCGGGTAACGTACTGGATTTGGCGTCTACTAATTTAAAATTGTCCGAAAACATCAGTAGTTCTATGGACAAACAGGATGTTAGTCATTTAGATTCTTTATCAACTAATACTGAGGCTGAGACATTTGCAGAACAGGTGAGAGATACTTTATTTATATATAGGAATGTAAACGCGACTGGTTGTGGATTTTAATCTATATTTATATTTTTTTATTTCTTCGCTCCGGTGTCAAGGCAAAACGCGGCGTTGAGTTCCGTTGAGAGGCGGAAAGTGGGGAACTGAATGTCTTAACACTAGGTTCCCTCTGCCTATCCTGATGTGTTTGGGAAAGTGTGAAGCTGATGTAAACGTGACAGGAAGGTTGGGTTCGAATCCCACTCTGGAAATATAGTTTACTAATAATATTAATTTTTCCGTTTTGGTAACAAGACAAAAGCTCAGAGTTATATCACACGTGTAAAGAATGGAGAGTCGTAACACTATGGTGAATAGAAATATATATATTTTTATTTTTTTTAGGTAATGGCAATGCCGTTTGAAGTAAAAAAAGTAAATGAAGAGCCAGTCAATGCTCTAGTGCATCACGCTTACAACAAGAGTGACGTGTCACTACCGGTCGCATCCTGCGTGCACTGCAACGGGAAAGTGCAGTTGTTATAATTATTTATTTAAATGTACCTTATTTTGTATATTATATTCTTTTACTTTTAGATAATTTAAATAGGTATTATAAATGAAATTATAACCAAAAATAAATAATTAAGTGATTAAATTGAGGACTAAACTTGACAATTGACTGTACACGTAATTTTTTTTTCAGTTTCACACTTTAGAATACAGCATGTAACAGAGTAGGTATAGGGAGCTTAATATTAAAACACTCCGTTCTCAACATTCCGCCTTATTCTACAGGTGTGTAGAATAGAGGAACTCAACGCCGCGCCGCGTCTCGACACTAGAACGAAGAAATGAAAATATTGAGTGGGAATCGAATCCACAACCAGTCCCACGCTTGAACAGCTGCGCCATCAATGGCTTGGTATAAGCTTAAAGTAATTAAATATTTATACAAACCCTATAAGAGCCTCTCGGAATGCTGGTATTAAAAGGTTGTGGGGGAGGTATGCGGGAACTAAGTTGGATAGTCCATTCTTTTGGACTAGGAGCCATTTCTATAATACTGTTCGATCGACAAATCGTGGTTGCTTTGAAGTTGGTTCCTGAGCTTTGGTGGAACTGGAAACTTGGGATGAAAATAATTAAAAGTAAGTAAAATCAAAACAGCATAGCCATTTACAGCTAAATTCAGGGCGGCCATGGCTCGTCGATCGTACAGAACTGCACACGAATTACACAATATTTTGACCCCTCCAGTCCTTGACAAGCTCACACACACATGAGTTATCTCTCATGGGGTATCCCCCTAGCGGGATGTCACATATTTTACCATGGTATACCTAGAAACCATTATTATTTGAATTGTTTATATACAATTTGAAATGGTGATGTTACGAAACTTAGGTCCTCTGTACTCCTTGTCACACAATATCACACTGCGTCGACTACCAATTACCGTGTGACGTGCAATACGGTCGACGAGTTGTGGTCGCCTTAAAGTTAACTGAATGAATGCGCAAATCTGATTTTAGGTTTTCCTTTCTTTTGTTTATTTTTTGCCCAAGTAAATAATGCGCAAAAGTTCAGAAAGCCTAGGCTTAAGGGCCACAACTCGTTAACCATAATGTAATTTATGAATGATCTACCGCGCTCGCAATAAATGATTTAAAAAAAAGAAATTATGTGTAAAAATTTTTATTTGTTTATATTTACCAAATAAGTATTTTCTTGTATTATTTAAATTCATTAAATTTGCTCAAATTTGCACAAAATTTTCTAACGGACTTGAAAAATAGACATCAACACTTACACTAGTACATTCCTCGCTCGCCTACGTTTTAATTGTGAATGCTTTAATTTAATGTTTCTAATTACTTATTTATAATATTAAGTATATTTACGAAATTATTTATTACATACATATTTAGAAAACGTATAAAAAATTCAACGTAACGGGACTCGAACCCGCGCCTCCTGGAAACCGCCTGGCGCTCTGACCACTAAGCCATACGTTCTCATCAAGCTGCGTCGAAACTTTTATATGTTGTTACAACTTATTTATGTTGTTAGCAGTTATTACATTTGATTTGTTATAATAAATATTTGAATTTACATCATATACCCACGAGAGTGGACGTTTATTTGTGTATTTTTAACTGGTTATTGGTTATTATTAAGATATTTTGAAATATATTATGTACTGTTTAATGGTTGTATTATAATAAATGAATTTAACACTATTCCTGATCCGATAAATATGTTTTATTTGGAAATGTTTCTATCATGCTATGCAATATTTTACAAGATATTTGTATGAATTATGTAAGCAGTCTTTTGTAACAGAATATATTTATTTTACTGACTGAGGACAGTAGTGGCGCAGTGGCACAAAGTGTGACTATAAAACCGACTGGTTGTGGGTTCGATTCTCACTCGAGGAGATGAAATATTTACTTAAATTTATATTTCCATTTCTTCGCTCTGGTTTCGAAACAAAGCGCGGCGTTGAGTTCTGCCATTCAACACCTAATGCCTCCAAAATTCGGCAGAAAGTGGGGAACGGAGTGTCTTAACACTAGGTTCCTTCTACCTACCCTGCTGTTTGCGGGATAGAGCGTGATGCAATTTTTTTTTACCTAATAGATTTCTATAAAAGTAACGTTAATCGTTACTTTTTTTAAAGTAAAATAAAGTAAATAAAAAACCGATATACAATTGATTATAGAATTTTTATTTATAAAGCAAAACATAATAATTCAATCAATATTTGATTTAATTATTTTATACCAAAAAAATGAAAAACTAGTAGATATATATTACATTTAAAGTAGAAACAGCATTAGACTTTTAAAAAGAAAAAAATATATATAAGTACTATTTACATTTTATTAAAATGATAAAATGTTTTTAAACATTCAGCTCAGTTCTGCGCGTGAGTCGGTGGTGGTAGTGCGCCGCGTGCGCGCTGTAGTTGTGCGCGAGGTAGTCCCGCACGCGCACGTACCGCGCGCCCCCAAACCAGTCCACCATTGCGATTTGCGCGATTTTCATTTTGGCAACAAACCAGTTGTGATCTGTTGGAAAATATGTAAATTCATTTATTAATTCTACGACGGAACTCAACCCTGACCTTCGCCTCGGTTTTGTTTCGCCTTACCAGAGCGAGAAAACGGAAATATAAAAAATTACATTCCCCCGAATTGGAATCAAACCCACAAATAGTGCAATGCACAATATAATATGCTGTGCTTTAAGACGGTCTTGTAGTTTCATTATAATAAAGAAAAAATAATGTTGTATAGTCTAATAACTATTTTTTATTTAAGAAAATAGTGAATGTACTTAAATACACACCCGGTGGGAAATTTGCCATCGCCGGGTGTCGTTCAAATAGAGCGGCCTTCGCGAAATCGTATTCAGGGATGCCCTCTTTGACCTGTAATATAATTTATTATTCACTTTTAAGCAACTGCTCGACAAAAAGAATCGGTTTAACAAAGTTTCGTAATAAACGGATATCTGTACTAATATAATAGAGCGGAAGAGTTTGTTTGTTTAAACGAAATCTCTGGATATGCTGGCCCGATTTATTTCTTTTTTTTTTGTATAAAAGTTACATCTACAAGAGTGGTCTAGACTATATAACACTACGGTGTAAGTCTTAACTAGCCTTAAATAACAAAATAATACTAATAATAAGCCCGCAGGGCAGCTTGTGGCGAGCTGTTGGGGAGTGGCGACCCCACGGACCTGAGTCCTCCGGAGGGGAATTGTAATCTATCCCCCGCCTCTGGCTTGCCTTTATTGGCCGGCAGAGTGGAGCGCAAGAGCTATATGCTCGAAAGGGTGGAAGTGCTCAATCTGCGTAATAGCGGGGAAACCCGCTCACGAGCTCCTCGTGATGGTGAAACCGGTGCACACCTCTCTACACCTTTAGCCGACCACGCCGATGTTGCGCCCAAGGCACTACGCCGCTTTGTGGGGGCCCATCTAGTGGGAGGCGAGTCACCGTCCGCCAACCGTTTAATTTGAGACTATTGTAAAGGCGGACGTCCGTTAGTCTCACTCAATAGCCCAGTAGCCAGTCCATCCAAATTTCATTCCATAGTCCTAGTTTAGATTTCCACATTTTCCATAGTTTCTACGCATTAACCGGCGACCATGGGATCCATCTCTGGGTAACCACAGGTAACCCAGAAATGGATCCCGGCTGATGCGTCACAGTAAAACATTTGTACATTCTCTAAGGGGCCTCTACGTGTTGGACCTGTGTCCCCACGCAAGCCTTCCAAAGGACCGGGTTCTTTTGAATCCGAGTACTATGAAAGAGAAACATAATAATAATAATGAACGACATCGAATTGCAACAAGCGCGTGCGCTGCAAAAATAGTTGAATATATATATTATTTTAGTATACTAGCGGTCCACACGCGGCTTCGCCCGCATACCATCTATATTTTTCTTATGCTGCATTTGCCAACAGATTGATTATATAATTTACAGATTCTATTATAAATAATTAATAATAATCAGCTTTACGCTGTATCCCGTACACAGCAGGGCAGGCAGAGGGAACCAAGTGTTTTTTTTTTTAGACACTCCGTTCCCCACTTTCTGCCGAATTCTGGAGGCATTGCGTGTTGAGTGGCAGAACTCAACGCCGCGCTTAGCCTCGACACCAGAGCGAAGGAATGGAAATATAAATTTAAGTAAATATAAATAAAAGTCTCCTTGAGTGGGTATCGAACCCACAACCAGTCGGTTTACAGTCACACTTTGTGCCGCTGCGCCACGACTGGCCTCAATTATAAATAATTTGTATTTATAATTCTGAGAAAAAGCAAGCACTGCGTGACTGCTTGAGGGGATGATATCGGTGGCATGTGCGCCCCCTGCGCGTGTCGGGCCTACTTGTGGCCGTAAACAGAGCTTTGAATTATATTAACTTTCCATTTTGTCGAAAAATATACGTCCAAATTAAATGCTATAAATATTTCCTTGATGATGGAATAACTTTTCTGTCAAATCTATATTAATATAATAAAGATGTGACAAAGCCGCGAGTGGGTCGCTAGTTTTTAATAAAGGTATTTGTTAGAGGGCGCAGTGGGATTGTGTATGATTTGGGCGATGATTCCCACTCCTCGGCGAATGTAAGTAGCAAGACAACGCGGCGTTGATTTCCGACATTCAATGCGAAATATTAAAATTTTTATAAATTAAAAACGTGCGGAAATTGGGGATTTCACATTGTGACCACAACTATACGGGGGACAGCGTATTAGCTGTTTTTTTTATTTATTTATACACTATTTATAAAAGTGTAATTAGTTACTAGGACATCTAAGTGCATTGTAAATATACGTTTCAACATGACATTTGAGGAAGAATGTCGACTTGCCAGTGAGTGTTAAACTTGTCCCACCGGTTTTATGTTTTCTTACTAAAACTTTTTTATCTATTTTTTTTTATGTATTTCATTTTTAGAAATAAAATACCAAGTAAAGATATATCCATAGTAGTATGATAGTTATGTATTGAAAAATATTTTAATTTCTTCATTCAAGTCAGACACAATATAAATAGGTAGAATTCTGTCACTCACAATCTCACTACATGGAATGGAAAGTGGAAAACGAAAATTCCTTCCTTTCACTAGATTTTATATCTATTTCAATAAACGCAATATGTAAAAGATACAAAAAAACATATAAAAATAGCAATCCTATATCCAATAAATTATAGTAAGCGTTAGCTTCCAGTATGACACAATCTTTATTTATAACAAAGCATGTATTAATAGGTGCTTACTTACTACTATCAATAAATAGATAACAACGATAACAGAGACGTGCGAATAAAAGCGTACCACTAATCTAATGTAAATATCGTTAAGATAAATATATACTTTATATAGGTCTGACATTTTGAACTTTGGTAAAAATTGTTTTTGAAATGTCCAATATTATGTTAAAAATCTTATATTAATCATGATTCAATATTTAGAGATTTATTGCTAGGATTTAAATATCCTATAAACCATTTTTTTTTTCATTCTCACATTCTAGCCTGAAGACTTGAGTGTTTAGCGTGACACGAAGTGTGACTGCAAACCGACTGGTTGTGGGTTCGATCCCCACTCGAGGAGATGAAATATTTACTTAAATTTATATTTCCATTACTTCGCTCTGGTGTCTAAGCGCGGCGTTGAGTTCTGCCACTCAACATGCCAAGCTTCCAGAATTTTTAATTTTATTTTTTGATTTAACTCACAATCTTCACGTTTATTCAGGCGCTGTATCCTTTATCCACACGGCCTCTTTGTCTAGGTTGTTTTATTTATTTAAAAAAAAAAAATAAAAAAAAATCAGGATAATTTTTTGATTTTTTTACTATAGTATAATTAAGTTCAAGTATTCACGTTATGTTAAGATTATTATCATTAAATACGATGTTCAATTTAATTTCCGTTCGAAGAAATATTTATATTTACAATAGCAAATGGTTATTCCCCGGTTTACTATAGATATATATGTAGGTATTCGATTAAGCCTGTAGCGTCCTTATATAGAACAAGAAATCGTCTCTTAAAATAAATAAATATATCAGCTTCACGCTGTATCCCGCGCACAGCAGCAGAGGGAACCCAGTGTTAAGACAGTCAGTATTACAGTCACACTTTGTGCCACTGCGCCACGACTGGCCTCAAAAAAACTTAATATAACGTGAATGCCTGAAAAGTCTACTATAATAAATCTACTATAATATCTCTAGAAATAATATAATAGAAACATTTGCCAAAAAGACAAAATTACATTGCTGTTTTAATATTAATATACCTAAATAATTGACAGCACAAATGCACGACTTCTCGTGGTACGACGCGACGTTTTAAAATCAACAAAATTTTAATATAGTACGTACTAGTTTTAATAGATATTTTTGAAGATTGAGAATTCAATTGCTCTTCCTTATGAACTTTGAAGTTTAAGTAAGATGTGTCTAACGCCTAAACTGGGCGTTGATATGTAATTTGTAAATAAGGAAAATGTTTTATTAAACGAATACAGTACAATCAATGAGTCGTGGCCGCTCAAAATTTAGATTTGTGAGCTTTTACGCATTATTCTCTCGTTAAAGAAATAATGGAAATTTTTTAAATTATATACATGTAGACATTTGACTCCACGACTTGCTGCCCGTACTGTACATATATGTGTATAACTGAAAACTCACCTTCTTCATTTTTCCAGATAGCATCAGTCTTGTACATCTTGGGTCTTCGGGGTCCCATTTTTGATTTTCGCAATACCTCGTCTCTTCGAGGGAAACTAATATTGTTGCTCTACTATTTTTCTGCAAAGTATTTTTTTTAGCATCGGCTTAGTCTTATTAAGTAATCACTTCTTATATCTCTTAGGGTTTTAATAAATAAATAAAGGGCAACCGTTTATTCCGTTCCATTTGTTCCCTGGGAGCCTAGTGTTAATACACTCCGTTCCCTACTTTCCGCCGAAATCGATGTGGAAAAGAAGGTAATGCAATTAAATATTTCATTACCCTGAGTGGAAGTTGAACCCACAACCGAATTACCATTCACACTCGCAAGTATATTTCCTACTCCGCAACGGCCTCTAGCTATAATAACAATTTTATATATTTTGTAGATTACATGCAACATTTTATTCAAACGTTATTATTGATAGCCAAAAAAATGTAATTAAAAAAAATAAACTTGAAACTTCGCCCGATTACATTTATGAAAAGTCAAAAGATAACCTACATTAAAAAAAACTTACCGATAAGTCTCTCGCTGTGAAGTCTAAAGGCGACATGTAAAAATATGGCACACCGGTCGAGTTAGCCATGGAGCCGTCCACTACGGATTTAACATTTGAAAATGGGAAACCATTAATGCCTGGCAACACAGAAATGGTTGCTATTGACGCCCAATCTGAAAATTATACTTGTTTTTTTACATTTTTAAAGTTATTATTTATTTATTTAGGGAACAAAAATAATTTTATTTGTTACTAGCGACCCGCTCGCGGCTTCGCCCGCTTAAACCACAGAATTATTTATTTAACACACTGAATTATGTTCGTGTTTTGATATACTTATAATGTATGTTTGCAATGTAATGAAGTTTTTTATGAGAAAGTTGTTAAAACTTTAGGTCGCATTTTCGTACCTCCCATAAGAATCTTCAATTGAATGTTTGAAATAAAAACACAACTTATCGATACTTACTATATGTGCGATAATCTCAGAAACGGCTTAACCGATTTAAATACTTTTTTTGTTTGTATTCTGGCAAACTGCCCTTAAATATTAAGTATTAGTTTTATTTTAAGCAGCTTCATGCTAGTCAGAGGGAGGAACCTAGTATTAAGACACTCCGTTCCCCACTTTCTACCGAATTCGGGACGCATTGCGTGTTGAGTGGCAGAACGCAACGCCGTGCTTAACCTCGACCCCAGAGCGAAGAAATGGAAATATAAATTTAAGTAAATATTTCATCTCCTCGTGTGGGGATCGAACTCAGAGAACCAGTCGGTTTTACAGTCACACTTTGTGCCGCTGCGCCACGACTGGCCTCAACTGGACTGGACTTTATTTTAATCGGTTCACATAAAGTTAAAACCAGATCCACGCTTTATCCCGCCCTTAGTAGGGCAACTTAGTATACAATAATTTTATTATTTATTTTGTTTGAAAAAATAACTTTTTTATTTTCGGGTTTTTAATTTAATATGTAATAGGCTTTTATAGAGTAGTTAAACTGTGGTTTCATTTAAAGTGGTCCTAACAAAAAAACTCTGTATAATTGAGCATATTTAATATTTATAGTGATTTTTTGGTGAAAAGATACCAATAGTTATTACAACCACTTGCGAAGAAGCATAGTTTAGGCAATTTTTTATTCTTATACCTTTTGAAAAACTACCAACGTTCTTAAGTTAATATATTATTTTTTCAAATTAAAAAAATTGTCTATGTCATCCTAATGGCGGAAAAATATTCAAAATGTATTGTAATACAACATAAGTATCGACAATGTAGTGTTGATAGTAATTAAAAATAGATATACTACAGGAGGATATCTTCATATGCACTGTTTTAACCTGTTTTATGTATAATATAGAATAATATATTCTATAGAGGAATCACACATTCTTTTTATTCAGTTTAGTAAATACATTTTTTAGAGGTTACTCTGTACTAAAATGGCATGCAACTCTGTTCCCACATTTACGTTCCTGATATATCGATATAAATAATAGAAATACAAAATATAGGAAGGAAACACAAATGCAATTATATTGCATTTTTTCTTTTTTTCATACTTGAAACGTATTAATAAATTACATATCCATCGTTTCTAATTCAGTAGCTTAGAGAAATAGCTGTCTCCATAGCTGACTTGGAGCCTGCGAATGAGGCTAAGGATGAAGGACCTTGTCTCT
Organism: Heliconius charithonia; assembly: GCA_030704555.1. Taxonomy (NCBI): domain Eukaryota; kingdom Metazoa; phylum Arthropoda; class Insecta; order Lepidoptera; family Nymphalidae; genus Heliconius; species Heliconius charithonia. The sequence continues at coordinate 26,714 of JALPMF010000057.1, forward strand.
CAACGCAATAGGTCATCACTGACACACACACTGGTCCTCCTAGTTTTTCCATTTAACTACACTTCAGATAGGAGACAGCCTACATAAAAAATAAACTTTTTTAAATTATAAAATTTTATTGAAGTTTATTCGTGTAGTAAAAATTTTTTTATGTGAATGTGTAGCCTCATATATAGATCACATGTGTGAATATGTAGTCACATATGTGGACCACATGTGTGAATATGTAGTCACATATGTGGACCACATGTGTGAATATGTAGTCACATATGTGGACCACATGTGTCAATATGTGCTCACGTATGTGGACCACATGTGTGAATATGTGGTCTTTCATGTGGACCACATGTGAGAATGTGTGGTCACATATGTGGACCACATGTGTGAATACGTGGTCGCGTATGTGGACCACATGTGGGAAAATGTGGTCACATATGTGGACCACATGTGAGAATTTGTGGTCACATATGTGGACCACATGTGTAAATATATGGTCCCATATGTGGACCACATGTGTGAATATGTGGTCTTTCATGTGGACCACATGTGAGAATTTTTGGACACATATGTGGACCACATGTGTGAATATGTGGTCGCGTATGTGGATTACATGTGGGAAAATGTGGTCACATATGTGGACCACATGTGTGATATGTAGTCACATATGAAGATTACATGGGTGATCCTGTGGTCACATATGTGGACCACATGTGTGAATATGTGGTCTTTCATGTGGACCACACGTGAGAATTTGTGGTCACATATGTGGACCACATGTGTGAATTTGTGGTCGCGTATGTGGACCACATGTGGGAAAATGTGGTCACATATGTGGACCACATGTGTGATATGTAGTCACATATGAAGATTACATGGGTGATCATGTGGTCACATATGTGGACCACATGTGTGAATACGTGGTCGCGTATGTGGACCACATGTGTAAATATATGGTCCCATATGTGGACCACATGTGTGAATATGTGGTCTTTCATGTGGACCACATGTGAGAATTTTTGGACACATATGTGGACCACATGTGTGAATATGTGGTCGCGTATGTGGATTACATGTGGGAAAATGTGGTCACATATGTGGACCACATGTGTGATATGTAGTCACATATGAAGATTACATGGGTGATCCTGTGGTCACATATGTGGACCACATGTGTGAATATGTGGTCTTTCATGTGGACCACACGTGAGAATTTGTGGTCACATATGTGGACCACATGTGTGAATTTGTGGTCGCGTATGTGGACCACATGTGGGAAAATGTGGTCACATATGTGGACCACATGTGTGATATGTAGTCACATATGAAGATTACATGGGTGATCATGTGGTCACATATGTGGACCACATGTGTGAATACGTGGTCGCGTATGTGGACCACATGTGGGAAAATGTGGTCACATATGTGGACCACATGTGAGAATTTGTGGTCACATATGTGGACCACATGTGTGAATATGTGGTCGCGTATGTGGATTACATGTGGGAAAATGTGGTCACATATGTGGACCACATGTGTGATATGTAGTCACATATGAAGATTACATGGGTGATCCTGTGGTCACATATGTGGACCACATGTGTGAATATGTGGTCTTTCATGTGGACCACACGTGAGAATTTGTGGTCACGTATGTGGACCACATGTGTGAATATGTGGTCGCGTATGTGGAACACATGTGGGAAAATGTGGTCACATATGTGGACCACATGTGTGATATGTAGTCACATATGAAGATTACATGGGTGATCATGTGGTCACATATGTGGACCACATTTGTGAATATGTGGTCACGTGTGTGGACCACATGTGTGTATATGTGCTCACATATGTGGACCACATATGTGAACATGTGGTCATATATGTGGACCACATGTGGCATCGTGTGGTCATATATGTGAACCACATGTGTGAGTAAGTATTCACATGTGCAGATCGCATGTGTGATATGTTGTCACATATGTAGACCACATGTGTGATATGTAGTCACATATGAAGATTACATGTGTGATCATGTGGTCACATATGTGGACCACATGTGTGAATATGTGGTCACGTGTGTGGACCACATGTGTGAATATGTGGTCACGTGTGTGGACCACATGTGTGTTTATGTGCTCACATATGTGGACCACATATGTGATCATGTGGTCACATATGTGGACCACATGTGGCATCGTGTGGTCATATATGTGTACCACATGTGTGAATAAGTATTCACATGGGCATATCACATGTGTGATATGTAGTCACATATGTAGACCACATGTGTGATATGTAGCCACATATGAAGATTACATGTGTGATCATGTGGTCACATATGTGGACCACATGTGTGAATATGTGGTCACGTGTGTGGACCACATGTGTGAATATGTGGTCACATATGTGGATCACATGTGTGAACATGTTATCACATATGTGAACCTTTTATAAAATATATTTAATTCATTAAATGTAATATGTATATAAATAAATAAACGTAAAGAAACGTTACGTAACATCATACATAATAACAATTAAAACGTAAACTGCAGGCTAATTGATCATCCGGTAGACATTTTAATTAAATTATCAGCTGAAGCAGAATGTCTTTGTATCATCAGAGTTGTAAACCATTTGTTCGATAATTAACTTTAACAGTTATGAACATATACTATTGTTCAAAGACGTCACTATTACATTTCAATCCTATGAAAATTTATAATGGAGAGAAGAAAGAATTTTAAATAAGATAGTGGTGCACTTACTCAATTTTGCACTTTCCAATTTCTTTAGATAGTATAGCGGAACACAAGGCTTCGCTTCGTTTGTTTTTACGGGCAGAAAAATAAATATATTCTTCCACTTAGTGGGAATTTAACCTAATTAAAATACAACTAGTGCTACAACCAGAAATCTCAGTTCTCTCAATTGTACCGTCATAGCGTGAAGTTTTAGTCGACATATTAACTTTAAACATATTAATTTTTTATCGACATATTAACCGACCTAATTTTTATTTTTTTTATATCTTTCATGTACAGAATTGACTTTTCTATCCTTTTATTATATATGGAGATTTTGTTTGAAAAAATAACTTTTTTATTTTCGGGTTTTTAATTTAATATGTAATAGGCTTTTATAGAGTAGTTAAACTGTGGTTTCATTTAAAGTGGTCCTAACAAAAAAACTCTGTATAATTGAGCATATTTAATATTTATAGTGATTTTTTGGTGAAAAGATACCAATAGTTATTACAACCACTTGCGAAGAAGCATAGTTTAGGCATTTTTTTATTCTTATACCTTTTGAAAAACTACCAACGTTCTTAAGTTAATATATTATTTTTTCAAATTAAAAAAATTGTCTATGTCATCCTAATGGCGGAAAAATATTCAAAATGTATTGTAATACCACATTAGTATCGACAATGTAGTGTTGATAGTAATTAAAAATAGATATACTACAGGAGGATATCTTCATATGCACTGTTTTAACCTGTTTTATGTATAATATAGAATAATATATTGTATAGAGGAATCACACATTCTTTTTATTCAGTTTAGTAAATACATTTTTTAGAGGTTACTCTGTACTAAAATGGCATGCAACTCTGTTCCCGCATTTACGTTCCCGATATATCGATATAAATAATAGAAATACAAAATATAGGAAGGAAACACAAATGCAATTATATTGCATTTTTTCTTTTTTTCATACTTGAAACGTATTTCTAAATTACATATTATGTATTACATACAATTAATTTCTTTTGAATATAACACTAAGTTTAATCAGCTTCACGCTATTTTAACAGATAACATAAGATGACATTAAAACGTATTGACATCACCACGTGATCCATCTAAACACAATATAAATTTTTATAAACAATGAACTCACAAACAGAATTTACTTTCCAAATACTTTTTATTCTACATATCGCCATATGAGCTAATCCCAAAAAATATACTTACTTTATTATTTTTGTTAATATCACCAACGTTGACGTTTAAAATAATAGTTCTGGTAGACTGAACAAATATTGATTATACTTCTTTTTTTAGCTTCACGTTGTATCCCGCACACAGCAGGGTAGGCATAGGACACCTAGTGTTAAGACACTCTGTTCCCTACTTTCCTCGGAATTCTGTAGGCATTGCGTGCTGAGTAATGAAACTCAACGCCGCACTTTACCTCGACACCAGAGCGATGAAATGGAAATATAAATTTAAATAAATGTTTCGTTTCCTTGCGTGGTCATCGAACCCACAACAGTTACATTTTGTGCTCCTGTGCAACGAACGGCCTCAATTTACTTTCTTCTTTTAAAATGTGGTTAAATGAAATAGTCGTAATTTAATTATGTCGGATTACTATTAACCGACTTCTTAAAAGAGGTCATCAATTGGACTGTATTTTTATCCTTGTTACCTTAGAATTTTTGATTGTATGAACCGATTTTAATTATTCTTTTTTTATTTGAAAGGTAATGCGTCCCGTGTAGTCTTATTTTAATTTAGTTTATATTCAACAATGGTATCTATGAGAAAATCATATAAATCTCAAATTTGCATTAAGTATATGCGCGACAAATGAACGTATAAGTCAATATCAATTCAACCGATTTTAATGATTCTTTTTTTATTAGAAAGGGTACATATAAAGGGTAGTTTGGTGAAAGTTTAGTTAAGTTCAGAGTGTGAAATCCAGTTGAAATTGAAGAAGTCGATTTTTTTTATTAAAAAATATAATTATGTAATTTTTTCTACAAAAAATTCTTTATACTCCATGATAAAAACTATCCTATAAGTGACATTAGGCTTTGAACTATTACCATGCCAAAATTAATTTAATTTCATACAGTAGTTATCGGTATTTTAGGTGATTTATATTTTTCAGTTTTTGTTTTTTTTTAAAGAAAACTATCATGAAATTCGGAATGAAACCGAAAAAAAATGTACCTTGAGGCCCTAGGCTAACACCATGCAAAAATTCATCAATTTCTGTCAGGTAGTTTTTGCGTGATTGACGCACAAACAAACCGACAGACAGACAGACAGACAGACAGACAGACAGACAGACAGACAGACAGACAAGAATTCTGCTGAGTGGTTTTTTTAGGTTCTATAATCGACATATTAACCGACCTAATTTTTATTTTTTTTATATCTTTCATGTACAGAATTGACTTTTCTATCCTTTTATTATATATGGAGATTTGGTATTTCAACACGCGTCTGTCGGAAACATTCCATGCATCCCGACCACTAAGCCATACGTTCTGATTAAGCTACGACGAAATTCTTATACACTTGCTACAACTTATTTACATATGTTGTTAGTTTTGTTTACATTGATTCTGACGAAAATATCTATTTAATATTTTTTTAATATTTTAACGTTTTATTCCATGTATAGCAAATAAAAATACTTTTTAGAAAATTTGAACCCAATATCCTATTTAAACACCGAAAGTTCTATATAAATAAATTTTAACAACAGCAATAAGATTTGTTGTAACAAGCGTATACAAATTGCGACGCAGCTTAATCAGAACATGTGGTTTTTTAGTCATGAGTGCCCAGAGGCGCCTAGACGGTTTCCAGACGTAAGAGGCGCGAGCTCAATGTTCCAGTTTTTATACATTTTTGAATGTGTAATCATCTATTTGATGACTGACAATTAATATAAAGTGAGAAACAACAATAAATACATATTTTTATTATTCTCATTTCAACACATAAATCGTTTTTTTAAACACACTTTTAGCACACCTTCATCTGTATGTATCTCAATCGAATCAATTTAAAGAATTTCAGGAAATTTTACCAAATACAAAAAGATCATAGAGATCGTCATGGCGCACATTACTGTTGGGGGTTCGATTTCCACTCGGGCATTGATTATTTTAATTTTTCTCACTCTAGTAGGAAGATGTAGCGCTTCGTTAAGTTCTGCTATTCAATATAATAATATATTGTCTCGAGAATTCGCCAAAAAAAGGGGGAACAGGGTGACGACGTGTGTGTGTGTGATGTTTCTATTATAACAACTGGCATTTAAACAAAACATTATAAGATAATGGAAATTTAAAAAAATATAGCGAAATTAAAATAAATACTTACCACAATTATGCATGACATATCTCGCCATTGCAATCAATTTTGTATGGTCTGGAGGACTGGCCTCTTGGTGATTCGGTTTTCGCGTTGAAATTTCATTCTCAGAATCGTTGTGAACCCAATGATGGTTCTTCCGCTCTGAACTGTACTTGGAATCTCCATAAAAGCACATAGCACACAAGGTCAAGATAAATAACTTCCACATATTGTAATCTAGTGAGAAACATTCATTTTATTTATTTTTTTATATTTATTGAAAATAAAGCTGATTCAATATTTTAAATCCTTTAAATAATTTTCCTTAATCTTTTCCTCATAAATTATATCTATCATTTATACACACGAAAATAAAGTTATAATGAATTTAAAAAACACTATAAAAACATGTTCATTTTGATGATTATGGAATACATTACAACGTATAAAATTATAATTTATACAGGAATATAAATATATTCAAAGTCAGTAGTAAACATTGCAGCAATTTAAATTTATTACTTTTGTTTTAAATCTTAACTCTTTTTTCAGTATACAATAAATTGTTACGCATGTTTCCTATATTTACTATTCTAAACTCTACTTTCATTTTTAAAAACCAAAAGTCAATTAATAAACTTTGTTTGTCATTAAACAAATAGCTTTACATTTTGGCAAAAAATATTGACATTATAATTATATTACTTACATTTCTACTAGAATAAAAACACAAACACTGCCAAAATATTTTTGGCAAATATTCTTGCAGCGCACACGTCTCTTCCCTAAAACGGAAGTCAGCGAGCGCGCCAAACAGCTAAATGACTAGGAATTAAATTGAGACCACCGCTTGTGTTGCGTTTGACATAACATTTTTTTAAATATCATCAAATCTAAACACAGAAGTTACCATTATTATAATTAAATAATAAGATTACGATGTTACCATAAATAAAAAAATGTTTCACAAAAATATTATACGTAGTTTATGTTATGTCATTAATCGAGAACGTCTTGGCGCGTATTTTAAAAAACCGCTTAATATAATTTTCTTATTCTTTTTAAAATTCAAATAGTCAGCAGTTTGTATTGGTTTTCATTAATCTGCAATTATAATATTTTTTTAAAAGTTACTGAATTTTATGATAAGCACTTACGTGATAAAATTAAATAAAATAACACCACGCACGCGAATGCAGCTAGAGCAACACAAGATTTTGTCAGTAAAATTTAATAGCTACGCTTGATTTGGAACAGATAAAAGTAAGCGTAGCTATAGTTTCTCTATAGAATAGATATTTAATAAATAATAATAACGTTATTAGGTAAAGTGATAATTGACATTTAATAACAGAAAAAGACAAAGATAAGACGTTAAATAATTTATTATGTAAATTGGAGTTTTTTTTTTATAGTAGAACAACGCTATGTTAATAAAGTACTGATGCATTTTTGAAAACAGAGTGTCTGTAATAGTATTATTAAATAAATTAAAACCAGACAGACCGAAAACTAAAAAGTTTAATAATTTAGGAATAGACGGCTTTCGAAACGTTGATTAAGGTAATTGAATATTGCTAAATAATAGGCATTGTCATAGATAACATTTTATTTTTTTACCATAGAAATTTATTTCTAATTCTTGACATGTTACTTATTTACTAAATATCAAATACAAAAAATAAAAGATATATTAGCGCTGTTGAGTGCTCTTCGCGATTTGCTCTTTCAGCATAAGAATACTCGCGCGTTGTTCCGGCGGGTAGTAATGCGATTTGCTCGTCCGATAGTTGCAGCACTTGCATAATGAGGGCAGCCTGAAACATTATTATCTAATGTTACACATAAATGATTTAAATAAATTTAAAAGGAAAAAATGTCTCAAATATATTTAAGAAGGACAAATGATATAAGTATATTTGAAAATGACAAATGTATCACGCACGCAGGACCGGAGATCACCTAGTTTTAAGATACTCAATTTTCCACTATCCGCTCAATGTTCGTGACATTGCGAGTTGAATGGCTAAATTCAACACAGCGTTTTATCATGTTACCAGAAAGAGGAAATGAAAATAAATAATTTATCAAACGAGAATTGATCCACAAACCGCCGTGTTTACAGACGCTGCACCGCTGGGCCTCTGCGACCTAAACTCTGCGAAATATAGTGATAATAATTCAATAAATAAAATTTATCGTACCTTTTCTTGGTCTGAAGCACCAGATGGTATTCCTTGTATCGTCCTCGCTTGCGCCATGCTGGGCATGCCGGGTGGCATTTGTTCTATATAAAAATAATACAATAATTATGAAAATTATGAAATTGAAATAGTAAAAGCAATATTAAATCATTAACATAATATCTGCCAATTATTTGATAATATTTAGCACGTTCTACGAGAAGCGAATTAAACGTCGAGGTACCCGTCGAGGTCGAGGTTTCGGTTATATGTTGATGTTAGTTAATCACATGTGTGCATGTCGGATGACATGTGAGAAGAATAGAATGGGGAAAGAGGGAAAAGAACACTAGATTCCCTCTGACTACCCTGTTATATGCGGGCTACACCATGAAGTTATAAAAAAAATCTTAATATATATAATACTCACGTGGTGGCATCTTCGCTTGGTTTCGAGGATCGTTAGGACGTACTCGAGGATCTGAGTTAAAGTTCTGCATATTGGCAAGACGCGGATCACGCGGGAATGATCTAATAAAAAATTTGCACGGTGTAATTTGTGTACTACAAAAACATATTTAAAAAAAACATCGAATAAACTAACTAATAACATTTAGAAGCAAATAAACTCATAACATTTATTAAAATATGAAACAAATTCATAGAAAATGCCTAAACATTTTTTAAGCAAATACCAAATAACAATTCAAAATTATTTAAGATAAAATCTTAGCATAAGTTAAATAAAAAATATTTTGAATTAAAAAAAAGATGACAACATGAAGAGAAAAATAAGATAATGTCATTCAGGTCCTTTACAACATATGTATATAATAATTAAATAACATATAAATTAAAAGGGTGTATGAGCAAAAAACATTTACTACTTATATGTAAAAGACTTACACATTATCATTACTCTCCGTTTGTTGGGCAGATCTTAAAAATGTTAGTAGTTATAACAAAAAATCTTGTAAGCCTTAATTAAAAATACTCTACCTCGCAACATGTTTAATTCCTATATGCCATCAAAATCAACTATGTTAATATGGTTTTCATTTACTTATTGTAATGGCTGAATCAATATAGTTTTACAATCGAAAATAATGACTATCTGGACAAACATGACTTAAAATAGACTGGATAGTCAAAATTTTAGTGAACTGAGATTTTATATCAAAATTGCAATAAATTGGTGATATGCTGATATGTATGGAGATCGTAGCATTTAGCCCTTCGTTCTCTCTGAATCTCTGCCTAGGGAGAAAACGTGAAGTTAAGTTAGAAAGTATACTAATATATAGTTCTTATCTAAAATATATATTTTTAGTTAGTAATATACAGGGTGGAAGAGGCAGCGCTCCTTTTATGGAAACAGCATATAGGGTAAAATATTTCAAACCCATACCTAAAGAAATTAAGATGCCTCAACAGTTTGGACGTAGGTATTTTTTTTTTCATTTCACGATTTTTATCCATACCTGTATTTCGTGTGACACGATTACGTATAGATCACAATAACGCAAATAATTACTACTACAAAAATACTACTAAAGGTTAAACAACTTTGAACTTTATCACCAATACCTACGACTCGATTTCGAAATGAGGCGTGTGCGGCGGTGTTCCTTTGATAGGCTTATGTGTGCGTGCGTCATCCTTACAAATAGCGTTTATTTTTAAAACGACAATTTAATTATTTATTTTGTTTGAAAAATTTTTTTTTTCATTTTTGGGAATTTATTTTTTTCTCATTTATATTAGGCTTTTATAGAGTAGTTAAAACTGTGGTTTCATTTAAAGTGGTGCTTACACTTACACCCTGTATATGTTTAGTTATAATTTTGAATTTTAACTTCAGAAAGTATTTAATTATTAAATACGTAAATGTAATTTAGATTGTATTGTTTCTTCTCATATAAATCTAGTTTTGTCTAGCCAAAATGAGGAAATGAAAATGATATGTACCATACTGTTCTACTGCGCCACAATAGCCACGATTTTTTATAACTCTATTAAAAAAATATTGTTACTAAATAATAATGATATCAATACATACGCATCAGCATTGTGAGGTGCAGGCGCCGGTGGTGGGCACATGAGTGGGGTGCGGAGGTAAACTCCGCATGTCTTGGTCCAGCAGGGGCGGCCTAGAGTTACGCAGATCTACATCCATGCCCGCGTTGTTCATATTTTGTATGGGCATTGGTGGGCGCTCTGGTTGCAGGATAATAAAAATATAATTAGAGGTTTTTTTACTTTAAAATATATTGTGCATGTAGCAGGGGAGGAAGAGGAAACCTAGTGTACACACAACTCAACACTACTTTCAGAATATTGCGTATTGAGTGGACGGAAGCAAATTTTTAACTATTTTAAAACTTTAAATTTGGGGAGATGATGTTTGAATTAGTGCTACCTGAGATGTGCTACACAGAAGCTAAAAAAAAATACTTAACTTAGCTTTAGATTATATCCCTGGCGGGTTATATATTTCAGACAGATCGGAGCGCCAAACGCTACGGTCCCTACATACATATTTGCCGTCCACTGTCATCAAACTTCTCCATACATGCCGTCCGGAGGGTCTTCATACTTTTTACGTGACCTTCCTCCAGATTTTACATTATCTTTGATACTGTATTTTCGATGGCCAACTGAGGTCTCCCCCTACCTCTCTTACCACTCATCCTTTGCCCTTCCTTTGTTCACTCATTATTTTTGTGAAAACCAGCTAAGCACGTTTTTCTTCATTCTCATCGTGACATTTCTCGCTAGTACGGTTTTTATTTGTATCTCTTTATAGCAGATTCGATCAGGTTAAGTGACTCCACATATGGTACACTGCATTGTGTCCGCCAAACTCGCAACTGTGCTGACGTCTCGCCGTCTCATCAACGCAGCTAAGGCTCCGTTAAACCTGTTACCGCAGCAATACTTCTTTCCGCATCCCCTCTTGTATCTTCCATCTCTACTGAACAGACTTCTTCAAATATACTGCTTCATTCACTTTGTTCTAATATCTTAACATTTACACTGATCTTGCATTCTGTCCGTCCATGCTAAAAAAAAGAAAAGAATATATACTTACGGGCATATTGATTTTGTGAGGAGCAGGTGGTGGATTGTTCAGCATCGGTGGTGGTTGCACTGAAAAAAATTACGAAACAATTTATTTTCGTTCAAAAAAAAATTATATGTTTTTCTTAATTAGTATTTTCTTTTCTAAGTGTGTAATAAAACTTTAAAAATATTTAAAAAATAGTATTGTCTTTTGCCAAACGACAATTCTAAGTAATTATCTTTGGGTAAGGCAATTTGTGAAAACTCTCCCTACAGAAATGCTAATATAAATAAATTGTAAAAAACTACTACTACTACTTTACAATATTTTTGTATTTGAAAATATTAAAAAAAAATACTAAATCAATATTTTATGAATTGTTGTTGATGTGTATTTCTTTATTGAAATTGTAAAAACCTTCTGATATGATTGAATTCCATCAAAACATAGAGCCAAGTTAAGTGATGTGTTCTCGACTTCACCAACAAGTGAATGGGAAATCTATATGGGTGCGAGCTCTTTTGTTCATTTGGGATTAAATTTGTGTAGTTTAAAAATAGTTTATCTAAAATAAAACTTGATACTTATAGTTTTTTAAAAATGTTTTTTGCCTCTCTTGACAATTTGTTGTTAATTGTTGGCTGTTAGCAATGTTTACATTATGTCATTTAAGTACCTGGTTGTTGAGTGCTGGGCATGTAGCTATTTGATGCCTGTATCCATGCCAGGCCTGCAGAACTGGGGGTATTGGTTGCTGGGATGGAGCATATGTCTGCACAATATGAATCATTAATATTGGAGCTGAAGACGATGTGGCGCTGGGGTATAAGAGTGTGACTGTACAGACTATGGTTGTGGGTTTTGATTTCCACTTAGCGGAATTCATTACTTAATATCTTATTATTTTCTTCACTCTAGTAACAACGTAAAGTGCGACGTTAAGTTTCACCACTAAACACATAATGCCAAGAAAAGTGCCCTGAAATTTCCCCCTGCCTATCTTGCTATTTACAAGGTACAGCACAAAGCTAAAAAATATTGCAATCTTTTTAATATGTGTATGATATATTCATACATAAAGTTTAGATGTTTATGATTATAATTCTTACACATTGTTACTTTTATATATAAAAATTATTTGACTTAATGTATGAAAGAAAAAACACTCAGACCACTAATACATGATGCTATGGGAGCAGGGCGGCAATGGTTTTTGGAGTTCATTTGTTCACTCATAAGATAAACTAAGTGTAGGCATTGAATTCTGTCACTCAACATGGGATGTCTCAAAGCCTGAACAGTGCTACAAGACAAGTGAGAAATCAAGTTTAAAAATACTTACAACTGCCGTTGCTGGGTCAACAATTCTCATTATTACTAGACTTGTAAAAGGGCATAAGCAAGTTGTGGATTTTGAAGCAACATATTCCGTGCTTCAGTTGGGTTATTCTGAAAACAAAACATTTAGAAAAAATAATGTAGATCAATTTGATACCAATACATATATCGAGCTATTAACATGATTTTAGCATAAGCAACAAAGATCTTTTTTAATCTATTTTTTACAAAGGAATATGCCATACATTTGATATTACATTAAAACTTAAATTAATATTGTAGTTTCAAGCAAAAGTTCAAAATCAAAAAAACATTACCAAATAAAATGTTATATTTACTGGTTATGCTAAAACAGTGGTAATGACGAAATGAAAGGAATAACACTAATATCTCTTAGAATTTGTTAAAATATCTCAGCCTGTCTAGAACCATCATGCATTAATTTATGCCACTTGAAGGTGGCACTTAGTCAGCTAGTTTATGTTGATAAAGAGAGGAGCTCTAAAAGTGAAAACGAAAAAACTTCCTTAAAACCTACATATTTTTGTATGTTACAGGCACTGCTTTGAGCTCCTCACTCTGCTACAACACTTACACACTGAATTTATAGAATGCTAAGCAGTTTATTCTCATATGTAATTATCACATGAAATATTTATTAATAAAACTTTGTCTAGTAAAAGGAAGAGAATAAATGTTATTTATAGACAAAACAACCTGAATACACAGCTTCATTTGTTTATTAACTCAAACATTTGTTCTGGGGGGTAATGTAGCTACAGCTTTACTAATAGCTTTGGAGCTTATCAGGATCAACAGGATCTCCATAAGGATTTTCTATCTGTAAATTATGAAAAAAAAATATGTATATTAATTAATAATTTGTCTGTATCCCGTATATAACAGAGTAGATGAGTTGAGGAACCAGAGTGCAGAAATAAATTTATTAGTAACAAAAAAATGTATTTATAAAAATATGTACTGTGTACCTGAGGGCCTTGCATCAATGCTTGCATTTCATTCGAGATTTCTCTGTACAAGCATTGTCAACTCTAAGCGAACGACCACCAATTTCATAGCCGTTAGATTTCTCATAGCACTCAGTGCAGTTTCCTGATCTTTGTATTCACAGAAACCATAACCTTTTGGTTTGCCTGTCTCCCGGTCAAATACAAGTTTAAATGACAATACGGGACCAACTTCACTAAAATATCTTTTAATTTCTCCTCCGTTGCTTCATAAGGTATATTTCCAACTAAAAGGACAGAAATATAAGAATTAGCGTTTTCAAGAGTACAACAAAAATATAACGAAATTTATTGTTATTACCCAATACAGATCTCATGGATTTATCCATGATACTCTGTTCTTCTTTTTCTTTACTTTTGTCCATTTTGAAGTATTTTTAATATAAAATTTTAATAAAAACAATGTTTTATAGTTTCTCCAAATTATCTGTCACTACCAGTACTTTTGCTCAAACCTAAAGCTGCCAGTGCTGCCACTTCTATTTACATTTTTAAACAGATATTTGAAATGACTCAAATAAAATGATAAAAGCTAAAACAATTTATGCTGTGCGGCATTAGCGTATGTAGATTCTAAAGATATTTTCTGTAAAGAGGTCTGGGCTTTAGCTTTAAATAGATATGTTTACGTAAATATTGTTTTATTTAATTTTCGGGGCAAATTTTGTTGGAAGTAATATCTACGGTAGGCACTACACTATTTACTATTTAAGGGTGCTGTGCGGTACCATATTTCCAAGTGTCCTTTTAATATACATTATTATAAATATATATTTCATACTAGTAGTATACAATATTTTAATTTTCATTTTTTTTAGCTTTATACTATATTCTACATAGAGCAGGGTAGGTACAGGAAACCTGGGAACCCAGACACTCTGTTCCCACATTGCGTATAAAGTTGAGAGCTTCTTGCCTTGGTATCAGATTGCAGAAATGAAAGTGATATTGAATAATACTTCATTTCCGTGAGTGGGAATCGAACCCACAACTGTCGTTTAATAAATAGATTTAGCTATTAATTAAATGACTGATTAAGCTAGTTGGATGTGACATAAAATTATCAAAATTAAATATTTTTTTTATTCATCATATTAGTCAATAGTCTGGCAACTCTGTAGCTACTGAAAAATGCAAGAAGGCAGAAGTGAGCACAGAGCAATTTATGTTTTATCTGTTGGGCAGGGACTAGATTTTGCGATGTAAAATCATTAAATGCGTTGTCTTATTCGTCGTAAAATATTTATGGCATATTTAAATTGCCAATAAATTTTAAACTAATTTACGCGATCATTGAAGCAACAAACATTTTATACTCGTGTGTAGTGAGAAATAATTAAATTGATATGGAATTTCCTTTGTTATAAAAATTGTCATTCTGTGAAGCGTACCATCTCTGAAATATAGATATTGATTGTTTTTCTTACTAGTGTCGTGATCAAAAAATTGGGAATGTGTGTGCTAAATAATAAAATTAAAATCCTTAAAATTTGTCTGGCTATCAAAATATTGTGCCGATTGGGAATGAATATCTCGAATAAATTCATCGAGAGAAAATTCTGAA
>JALPMF010000058.1:0-33785 GCA_030704555.1 Heliconius charithonia
CTTATCTTGTCAGGCCGACCAAAGACGGAAATGTAATTTAACATTTTATAATTTAAATTAAATCAGTTTCACGCTGTATCCCGCACACAGCAGGATAAGCAGAGGGAATGTAGTGTTAAGTTCCGTTCCCCACTTTCTGCCGGATTCTGGAGGCATTGCGTGTTGAGTGGCAGAACTCAACGCAGCGCTTTGCCTCGACACTAGAGCGAAGAAATGGATATAGTAAGTAAATATTTCATCTCCTCGAGTGGGGATCGAACCCACAAGTAGTTGGTTTTACAGTCACACTTTGTGCCACTGCACTTATAATTTATAAACCAACAATTTAGAGGCCAGTCGTATAGGCACAAAGTGTGACTGTAAACGCCAAAGGTTGAAGGTTCGATTCCCATTTGAGGAAATTAAATATTTAATATTTTCATTTCTTGGCTCTGATGACCAGGCAAAGCGCGGTGTTGAGTTTTGCCACTCGCACTGCCTCCTGAAGTCGGTGGAATATGGGGAACGGAGTGCTTTAAAACTCATTTGTTTTGAATAGTCATTACGCCCTGATTATAATATAAATAACTAACTAAATGAATTACAAAATTTATAACTTAAGAAGACATAAATAGATGCCAATTAATTTGATTTTGCAGCTTAAATGATTTAAATAAATGAACTGGTATTTTTGATTTAATTATTTATATAAAGTTTTCCATCTTTATTTATAATTTCAATATATTCATCAAGAAAATACAAGCTTAAAATGAATTTTGATATTTAGGAACAGTGTCATTGAACGCAATGGCCTATCTCCCACTTACAATAATCTTTATATATGTTATCTCTCCAATATAACAACAGGGATGTCTCTTAACCAGAAAGTAACTAAAAATGAAACAAAGTTCAAGGACCAGTCGTGGCGCAGGTACATCACAGCGTTAAGTTCCGCCACTCAACACACAATGCCTTCAGAATGTCTATATGAGAACAGAGTATCTTAACACTAGCTTCCTTCTGCCTGCACTACTACTATAACGTAAAATTGAAAAAAAAAGAAAACGAAGATTGCCTTTGTTTATCTAGTTAATAGAAAACCACACAGCGTGCATTATATAGGAAACAGTTTAAAGTACAACACGAGAAATATGACTTCCAAATTTTAAACAATTTTTCATTAATTGAACTTTACTATAAAGCTCTTATCGCGTGAATAAGCTTTTCACGCACATAATTATCACTTTGTCCCGATGAAAAACACGTACAAAATTAAATTTCAACCCCTGGTCGTCATTTGTTGAACAGTAAATCCTACCCCTTCGACAAACAAATTTAATTACCCGCTGAGCCGTGTAGATATGTATCGGTCTGCATAACTTACAACGGCGGAGGGGTTTTAAACTATTTTTAAGTGAACTTTTTATAAAGCTTTTAATGTTTGTAAACGTTTATAAAAAACAGCTCTTATTTCCTGTCAGCAACATAAATTATGAAGCAAAAATATTTTAAACCGTAATTAGTTTCTCAAAACGAGTAGATGCAACTTACTGTGATGTTTTTATGGATCTTGTGAGAAGAAAAGGTCAAAGAGGTAGCTGTACTATGAATAGAAATGGAAAAATAATTAATTTTCCTATGAAAATAGTCGTATCGCAGTGGTACAAGTGTCGATCTGTATACGTGAAATGTAGTGGATTCGATCCTCACTCGATGAAATGAAATAATAAAATATTTAATATTTTAATTTTCTCGCTTTAGTATAGAGGCAAGGCGCAGCGTTGTTCTGCCACTCAACATGCAGTGCCTCCAGAATTCGACGGAAACGCAGTGTATTCTTATTTGAGAAAGGGGTGTCATAACAATAGGTTCCCGAGTTCCCCATACTTACTCTGCTAATTGCGGGATACAGCGTGAAAAAAAAATATATCTAATTTAGGTAACCATTTTTAATATGAGCAGAATTAAGTTATATTTTTAAGTTATGAGATAAATGTATTTTATATAAACTGTATATACAGGATGGAAGCGACTGCGTTTATTTTACGTGAGCAGCATGTAGTGTAAAATATTTCAAACCCACACCTAAAAAAATAATCACGGTTCCTCAGCAGTTAAGGCATAGGATTATTACTTTTATTTATTAATAATTTTTATCTGTACTATATTACGTGTCACACGTGTCGTGATGTGACCAATAGATACCAATAACCTATAACAACACTTACTACTACAAAAATACCTACTCCACGTTGCCGATATGCCATTTTAAATTTTCAAAAAAACATATTCAAACGAGAATGGAATCCAATCTAAACAAGGTTCAAATTCACCGTCAATACCTACGCTTTGATAGATTAATGTCTGAGAGCGTCATTCTTTACAAAATGATGTTTTATTTTACAACGATAATTTTTTTATTTATTTTGTTTGAGAACTCATTTTAATTTTTGGCAAAATCTCTTTTGCTTTGATTTTAGATTTTAGATAGCGTAGTTAAAACTGTATTTGCATTTAAAGTCCTGAAGAAAAAAACACGCTGTATATAGATGTAGAGTCGACGCCATTCATTCAATGTTTCAATAGTTTTTTTTTGTATTAAAAGGATTTTATCGTAATGCAGATAAAACTAACATCGCTTTCTTTGTAAAAATTAAATGAGAAACATTTTTTCTGGGAAAAATAACATGTTGTGTTAGTTATAACTAAATAATTTAATTTGACAAAATGATATCTAGAAGAGATATCATATTCAAAATGAGTTTCTAAAAATAATTTATAAGAAAAGAAAAGTTCTTGCATATTAGATTTTTTTATGAATGTTTTTTCTATAGAAAATTATTTTAATATTATTGTTTATTGTGATGAAAACTGTAATAGGGCTCGGTATGAATTGTCAATTTATTATACTGTGCTTATAATATGGTTACAGATCCAATTTAATTTTAAAATTATTTTTTGTGTTCCGTACTTCAAAAAGAAAAATCTGAGCTCTTATAGGAACTTATCCGTCTGTAAAAACTATTTATCTCAATATCACTTGAAAGTAACAAGACTAATTTAATATAAAATGTTCAGCTCTACGATCCCTTAAGGTACGAAAAAATCAAGCTTGTAAGAAGTTAACACAATCAAAAGGTGTTGAATTTTGTATGAAATTCTCTGCAAACATAAAACTTATAGGGTACTCCCCGTTGACCAACAATTTTGAAATTTGGCATGAAATAAGAACTTATAATACAAACAAAGGAAAATATCAGAAAAGTAAAAATTTATATATAGATAAAAATTGTACAAACTTATATTTGTACTTCATTTCGTACAAAATTTGTGTGCAAACTTAAGTTTGTCAACTTTTAGGTTGTTTCCCGTTGACGTTGACAATCCTGAAATATGGTACAGGATCCTTGGTGGGCGACTCACACTTGACAGTTTTATTTATATTTCTTATTTTAATCTTTTCACTTTTGTTTTAAAAGTTAAACTCGTTAATAAAAATCAAATTGTACTATAAACGCGTTCCTTGTGCGGTTTACACTCGAGATATTAAAGTATATTTACATATTTCCCCGCTGTGTTAAAACGTGGTGTCAGGTTCGCCTTTCAACTCCAAAGTTATCGCAAAGTAGAGACTGTCTGAACGAAGTGTCCGGACACTACGTGCTCACCGTGTTCTACAGGGCGAAAAAAAATGTTATCTACAACCTAAAATCACTAAAACCGTATGTGTTTAAATATTTAAAGTTCTAAAATCCTTGAAATGCCTCTAGAATTATGCGAAAGTGGAGAACGGAGTGTCTTAACACCAGGTTCCCTCTGCCTACCCTGCTATGTGTAGGATACATCGTGAAGCTGATTTAATTTTTTTTATTTAAAATCCTTTCTATTCTCATTTATATATATATATACATATATAGATATATAAAAAACTGCCTCGGTGTCGCTAATTTGAAATTAATATTTAAAACAAAACCGTGTACGGATAATATTTATCAAAATACTAGGTGACCTACTTTTAATCCTATTATTGGTATATTGGTTTTGGTGTTGTTAAGCTATAAAGCTTAATTTTATAAATATAGCCATTGTTTTAAAATATAAATATAACTTATAATTATAAGTTAATTGGTTTCATAGTTTTTATTCTATTCACCTAAATCAGAGTGTATAGAGAGAATGTAATTTTAAAATATTTTTAGTATTTTTGGAATTATTCACTTACCAACCAATATTGGAGGCCGTCGTGGATTTGATTCTCGCTCGAAGCAATAAAATACTTAACATATTCATTTCCTCTCTTTCGGCGATAACACACGCAATGCCTCGTGAATTCGGCGGAAAGTTGGTAACTTAGGTGTATCTTAATATTAGGTTCCCAGGTTCCCTCCGCCTATCGTGCTATGTGCGGGATATCGAATTTAAGTCAATTAATAACAATTCTAATGATCGAAGTAAAAATCCCTCGCAATGTACAATTTTTAACGACTTTCAGGCGATTTTGTCTCTAGGTTGTCCATTTTATTTTTGGATTAACTCATTGCTCCCAATCAGGCCGAATTTCCTAGATTTCTTTGGAAAAAATAGTTAATTCGTTAGCCTCCTTTCGATTTACTAGTTTTTACTAACAATTCTAAATCGACAAAGCAACAAACTGAGTACTGAAATTTTAGAAAGACAAATACTAGAACGTATTCGAAATACAGGTCAATTAGTACAAAACTTACTTTTGTTTCTGTGACCTTTGATTTGTAGGTAATGCTATGATTTTTATGATATGTTTTATATTAAGCTAGACAATAAAGCTGGCAATAAAATATCCTAAAATAACTCTTTATGTATATATATGTGTACATACAATTAAAATTAAAGGGTCTATCTGTAACATCAACATAACTGTTTTTTTTTAAGTATGTAAGTATATATACGTAGAACGATACTATAAATTACGATACCCAAAACACACAATATTTTTTACAGAATTTAGGAACCAGCTGAACCGATTATTATGGAACTAACTAAATATAGACATGGGTTGGTGAGCAAAATAAGGCTATTAAGAAAAAATCTGCTGCACGCTGTATCCCGTACAAAGCAGGGAAGACAAAAGGAACCTAGTGTTAAGATACACCGTTTTCCACTTTCTGCCGAGTTCTGGAGGCATTGAGTGTTAAGTGGCGGAACCCAACGCCGCGCTTTTGCCTTTACACCAGAGCGAAGAGATGAAAATATAAATGTAAGTAACCATTTTATATCTTCGAGTGGGGATCGAACCCACAACCAGTCGATTTTACAGTCACACTATGTGTTCCTGCGCCACGACTGACCTCTAGAATTGATTTTTTATTTAGAATTGATTCAAGGCAATAGCAATGAAAATATTCATACAATAAAAAAGTTATATCAATTTAAAGTATTTTCTACAACTGTTTTATTGGATTGGCTAAATCTTTAGTTTTTAATATTTGTGGTTTGATATTGTTTCTAAATTATTATTTGTATGACGTTAGGATTCCCCAATGCAAGTTGAAACCCACTCAAGCAGCCACGTAGTGCTTTAAATTTCTTAATGACAGGTAGAAATTTAGGGCCCAATATATAATCTATGCTTTAACCCGGTATTTTTGAGGAATTAGATTTTATACGGGAAGAACTGCGACCTAGAGGATGTGAAATAAGTCCTTTTAAGTACGATGGATTGACCAGAAACATTGAAAAATACAATATAACCAAACCAAGTATATGTAACCAAACTAAAATAATTAATCCATTTTAGGAAAAGGAAAAAAAAGCAGAATCACTTTGCTGTCCGTCAGTCCGTCTGTCAAATTAATATCAGATATTCAGGTTAACGTTTCTTTGGAAATTTAGCTTCTAATACTACTCAGTCAAAACATATGATCATTTGTACATCCTTTATGGTTTATTCTGTATGAAATTCGCAACGTTATCAAAACCTATAGTGTACTTCCCGTAGACCGTTATGAAATTTAGGACGAAATACGATTTTACAATATTTGTATTGTTTTTTTACTTTATTTGTAAAGAAAAAAATCTGGAAGGTAAACATTTTTAGGTTCGATGCCTACTGTGAGAAATAAAATAATTATTATTTCTTCACTTTGGTAAGACGGCAAAGTGCGGCATTGAGTTCCGCCACTCAACACGCAACCCTCTAAAAAAGTTTGGCGAAAAGTGAGGAACGGAGTGTCTTAACACTCCGTTCCCTCTGCCTACCCAGCTATGTGCACGACACAGCGTGAAGCTAATAGAAATGAAGAAAAAAAAAACATTTTTTATTGATTGATACGTGATTTTCTAACTATCCTTAAATCAATAGTTGCCATTCTTCTATGTTAATAAAATATGTTAAATTTTAATAAAAAATAAAAAAAACTACACATATCTTTATATAGAAAACACTTAATTCTAGCATTTCAAACGAGATTCAGTGTCCCGGGAAGCTTTTATGTGGCCGTACAGTATGTTTTTCATACATTTTTACTTTGTACTGGCACTATTTAAATGATGAATCTTGAAATTGAAAAGGTTTTTTTCATATAATACAAAAATATTATCTTGCGATATAATCAACAGCTGTGTTTCTGTTCTTTAATAAAGTTTTAAAATATATATAAGTAGTTAATTTTGTACTTTATTTTATGTTTTTAAATTGTCAATTTATTGGTTTGTTTATTAGCTTCACTCTGTATCCCATATATAGCAGCCCTGCTAAGCGGAAGGAACCTGGGAACACTGATAAAATTCGTTAGTTCTTGAATTTCCACCGAATTCTAGAGACATTATATGTCGAGCAGCGGAACTCAACGCCGCCCTTTGCCTCGAAACCAAAACAAAGAAATAAAAATATCAATTACTTCATATCCTCCAGTAGGAATCGAATTCACAACCTGTCGTGTCCTGGTATAGAAAAGTAAATTTTTGAAATACAAAACCTATATATTTAAATAAAAATTTAATATCTCACTTATTAAGCCAAGTATTTAATCAAAATTTAATATAATAACGTAATAAAATATTTCATATACTTCAATATAACAAAATATAAGAAGGAGCTCTAAGCTGAGAATTTCTAGTCTAGTGCGAGTATTAAACACTCTACTCACATTCACGAGAAAAATATACAAAATAACTTATAGTGCTGAGTTTGTAGCATTTTTAAATATGAACAATATATTCTTTAGGTGTATAAAATATGTGTGTAATTTTGTAACAATTTTTTAATATTTGCCACTCGTCGTGGGTTCGATCCCTACTCGTGGAAATACAATATTTACTTAAATTTATATTTTCATTTCTTCACTCTGGTGTCGTAATAAACCGCAGCACTGAGTTCCGCCACTCAAAACTCAATGCCTCCAGGACTCGGCGGAAAGTGGGGAACGGAGTATCTTAATAAAAGGTTCCCTCTCCCTAACCTACATGAGTGATGCAGCGTGACGTTGGATCAAATACTAATTTAATTTTCAAATCGTTTTAACTAAATTTAATTTTAAACAGATAAATATTAATATACAAACTTAATAACAAGGAAAGTTTGTTATTAGAACACTAAATTCCATCCGAGTTGCACGTCATACAAAATCGTGCTGTATCTCGCTGTCATCTGACCTGAGGGCGTCCGGACGAGTCGAGAGCCTCTGTTAAGTAACCGAGTATCATTAGCCTATCCTATAAAATTTAAAGTTGCTTAAAAAAAAAAAACTAAAATGAGAATATGTTAGCTATTAAAATATTTTTTTAAGGTTCACGCGGTATTCCGCCGTAGCAGGGTATGCCAATGGAACCTACTGTTAGGACACTGTTTCCTAGTTTCCGCTCAATTTTAGAGGCATTTTGTTGAGTGGTGGAACTTAACGCCGTGGTTTGACTTGTTGCCAGAGTTAAAATATGAAAATATTAATAAAGAATAATTCCTTTGAGTGGATCTAACCCAAAACCGTCGCGCTTACGGTCACGCGCTTGGGTGTCGGTAGTGAAATAAAGACATTGGTTCAAAGTCTGCCGTAGACCTTGTAGATTAGATATATATATATATATATATATATATATATATATATATATATTATACAAAATATGTAAAAGAGTTGTCTTAATGGAAACAGAGTATTAACACTAGGTTCCCTCCCAGTTCCCTCTGCTTGCCCTGCTATATGCAGCTTAGAGTTACTTAATGTAAGATAATAAAATTCAACAAATGTACGTAATTTTTTATTTGAATTCCAAAATTTGAATTTAATAGTAGAAATTCACTAAATAGTATCTTATATACATAAAGATTTCCCACCTACATTTGTACAAACATTCACATTTTAATTAACTTTGTAATGTTCTTTGAAATGGTAATAAGTTATTTTAAACTGTATCGTATGTGATCGCAATTAAATTGGAATTTCACAGAGAATTTTTAGATATGATTTTAAGTCTTGTATTTATACAAGACAATGTGAATGTTCTGAACAGCTCAGGTACTAAAATTTAATTTGGAACTTTAAATTCAACAGATCAATACGAAGAAAAACTATTAAAAACATTTTTTTTACTATGTTTCTTTACTCAATTTATTTTAAAAAAGCAACTTTTTTCTGCATAGTATGCCCATGCAAGGAACCTAGTATTACGACACTTAAGTCAGTACTTTCCCTTTAATTTTATATATTGTTAGATAATTGCGTTTTAAACGGCAGGACTTAATAATCTTTTCCTATAAAAAAATAGCTATAACCATTCCCACGAGTGGAGAGTGAACCCACAACCATGTCGTTGAGGCAAACGCTGTCCCACTATGCTACGACCGTTGACTGTAACGTCTACAGCATTTACCGAATAATATAAAACAATAATTATAGCCTTTATAACGTTATTTACTATATTTTTAAAGGAAACGACGTCGTAAAATTTATAGTCACAAAAAAATAAGTTACTTATAGTAAAATTATATTAATCATATTATATTATTAAAATTTATAGTATATTTAACGAGTAAAGATATAATGAATAGCATTCTCTCTAGCTAAATGATAATTTCTGGGCTAAATTATCTTTGGGTAGCAAAAAATTTGTAAAAATATTTCTACAGAGATGCTAAACACATAAGTTAGAAGTGACAAGCGTATAAGTAATTCGATGTAGGTTGATTAGAACGTATGGCTTAGTGGTCAGGAGACTTAAACGGTTTAGAAGGGGCGCGGGTTAAGTTAACATTTTTATACGTTTTATAAATAACTATAATATTTTTGTTTTTTTTTTCTTCAAGAATATCATATGAAAGCAAGTACGGAGCATATATAAAATAATGAATGTAAAATAAATCAGCTTCACGCTGTATCCCGCACACAGAAGCGTAAGTAGAGAGAACCTAGTGTTAAGACACTCCATTCCTCACTTTCCGCCAAATTTCGGAGGCATTGTGTGCTGCTTGTTTAAATAAATATTTAATTTCCTCGAGTGAGGATCGAATCCATAACCAGTCGCGTTTACAGTCACACTTTGTGACCTTGCACCACGACTGGCCTAAATGCCTCGCCTGAGTAATGGAAGTGAAGGCCTGAGTAATGGATATAAACTTAATATTTCATTAAAAACAATAAATTTAACACGACCAACTACAATAAAACAGAACAGTTTCGTACAAAGCGCATTATATAAAATACACTGCGTAACAGAAGGTATAGAACGAAAATTGAAGTCATAAAAATTGTTCCATAGTGCAGCTCACTCTCATACTTTAAGGGATTCCTTTAAAATACAAGATATGAAATAAAATTCTTAAATTTATATCCTTTAGTAAAAATCTCAGTCCGACACACTGCTCTGGCAGGAACCAACAAAGTTTTTGTTTTAAATCACTAAATAACTTTTAGTCGTGTCAATTAAATCATGTTAAGATACGAGTTATTATTTTCTATGCTTCACGCTGAATCCCGCACATAGCAGGGTAAACAGAGTGAACCCAATATCGAGTAAGACACTCCGTGCTCTACTTTCCCCCAATTTGATTTAAGGCATTGCGTGTTAAGTGATGGGAAAAAACGAGCGTTACCACAGTGAAAAAATTTAAATATTAAGATATTTAATTTCCTAGAGTGGGAATCAAATCAAAACCGTTGCGTATACCGTCTAAAACTCGTACTCCTGCGCCACGACTGGCCAACTTCTTTTAATATATAACAAAATTAATTATTTTATAATTAACGCCCGTTGTGTGACTATAAGACTGGTTATGGGTTCGATCCCCACTCGAGGAGATGAAATATTTACTTAAATTTATATTTCCATTTCTTCGCTCTGGTGTCGAGGTAAAGCGCGGCGTTGAGTTCTGCAATTCAATACGCAATGCCTCCAGAATTTAGCAGAAAGTGGGGAACGGAGTGTCTTAACACTAGGTTCCCACACAGTACAGCGTAAAGCTGATATATTTTAATTTATGTTATTATATATAAAAACTGAAAACAATAGTAAAATAGGTATACAGCAACAATGTCGATATATAGTCGTAATATAAGCTAACACAGATGAATAAAGTCGACCGCCACTCAGAGTACTTCCACCATAAGAAATCCAATTTAACTTTGTCGCCGAACAAAATGTTCAATAAAAATAATTTCGTCAAAGACCTCAACAGCTGTACCATTCAATCAGAGACTTCTGTTTTTCAACCCCCCCCTATTTTATGTTTCAATTTTGTTAAACTCTCTTATTAAGATTTTGAGGTATTTTTGTATTATTAAACTTTATACGTGTTAATTGACTATTTACTCGAGTATATTTCTTAATTTTTGACTAATAATCGGTTACATGTGACTCGTGGCTATTCTCTATTTTCTATTCTCGTCTATTAAATATTTGTAAAACATAAAAAATAATTTAGGAATGTTTTTTATTGGCAAATTAAATATCTTCTTTAGAACTGTAGTTCAAGTATTTAGTAAATTAAATAGTTGGTTTTTTACCAATATATTTACACAACAAAAATAACAGGCAACCGATCGCAAAATAAAAAAAAAAATCTAATTCAAAAAAGCATACAATGATATAATAAAACGTCTTTTTTATATACCCGTTTATTATTAAAAATACCTCGTTCCGAAACGAAATTTTATTGGTTATGTAGACGTGACGTTGATATAGCAGGTACACCTTACATGGCTGTATAGTGCTCGAAACACGTTCGACAAAATCATATTTTACGTGATTCTATTCTATACTGTAATGCAGCGACGCGGTAATATTTCTACGCTTTCCAGGTCAGATGAATTTCTCGATTTTTTTTTGCGAAATCATTTTTCACATTTTCTCTGGAATGAAAAAAATTAAATCGACTTCAGGCTGTATCTCGCACACAGCGGAGAAGGGAAGATAGTGTTACGATACTCCGTTCATCATTTACCGCCTAAATTTTGGAGGCATTGCGTGCTAAATGGTGGAACTCAACGCCGCGCTTTCCCTCGACATCCAGAGCAAAGGAATAGAAGTATAAATTTAAATATATATTTATCTGGAATATTTAATTTATTCCTTTTACAATATTATTTGGTGTACTTGTGCTAGTAAATAAGTCATGAGCGAAGTTTACGCGGATTATTTTGTGGTTTTAATCCATTTTTATATGTAAAAATGGTGCCCACTTGTCAGTTAAGCTCGAAAGCCCACTCCAGAGAAAAGTGCTACAAACTCTTAACGCAGTATAGTTGTTATAAAACTTTTTTTTTATATTTTCATATTATGTTGGTATATGTACTGGTGAAATTTTCAAATAATTTGCCCTACTTTTTTCGTGTCTATGCTGTAAGAAGAATTTGTTTTAAAATTGAAAATATTTAGTTGGAATTGTTTTTGGTTGTCTATGTTTTGACAATTTTTATATTAAAAATAAAGCAATAACGCAAATTCATTTGAGTGAAATTAT
This sequence comes from Heliconius charithonia, assembly GCA_030704555.1. Classification (NCBI taxonomy): domain Eukaryota; kingdom Metazoa; phylum Arthropoda; class Insecta; order Lepidoptera; family Nymphalidae; genus Heliconius; species Heliconius charithonia. The sequence continues at coordinate 11,906 of JALPMF010000058.1, forward strand.
ATAAGCTTTAGATTGATATAATATTTTATTATTTGAGGCCAGTCGTGGCCAGACGTGAACAAGCGCGTGCCAGTAATTGCGACCGACTGTTGGGTTCGATCACCACTCGAAACAAAGCGCGTAGTTGAGTTTCGCATTCCTTCGGCGAAAAGTAGGGAGCGAGTGTCTTAACACTAAGCCTCCATTACTATGTTACATGCTCCGCGCAACATGAAACTGAAAAAAAAAATAAGATTGTAGTATGTACTAAATTATTTAAAGGCGCCAATTATATTTCTTGTTTAATACCAAATTAGGGAAGCAAATACAAAATATAGCTTGTAAGAAAATAACCGTACATTATTAAATAATTCTGGAAAAATAACTCACAGCAAACATCGATAACAAAATTTTACGTGAAATATAAATCTTTTATCGGCAGGTACAAAAAACAGATCTTTTTATATACTTTATTCTTGTGTAATGTGCCGAAACTCCGTTCAGGAAGTATGAGAAAATCATGAAGGGGAGCTTATATCTTAAATAAAAATGTTATTTAAATTTTTTAATAAAATTATTATATAAGATCTAAGATGAGGCTGCATTATAAATGAAAAGTTATATGAGTTTAAAGTATTTTGACGCCAGTCGTAGCGCAATGGGCATAAGCGTATGACTGTAACGCGGTGGTTATATGTTCGATTTCCACTCAGGGGAATTGTTATTTATTAAGTAATCTTTGCATTTATTCACTTTGGTACATTGTGAAGCTAAAATAAAGCTTTTGCAAGAATTACAATAATTTTATCTATGTTTCCTTTCCTTTTTTGACTAATGCATAAATTCTTGGTATTTTTGATTTTCCCACATTTCAATTACTAATGTGCTTTGTTCCTTGATAACTACACGCAGACACGATACCCAATAATAAATAAAATAAAAAAAAAATCAGCTTCACGCTGCATCCCGCACACAGCAGTGTAGGGAACCTAGTGTTAAGATATCCTGCTCCCTACTTTCAGTCGAATTCTGGAGACATTGCGTGTTCAGGGGCAGAACTTAACGCCGCGCTTTGCCTCGACACCAGAAGCGAAGAAATGAAACTTAAAAGTAAATAAATATTTCATCTCCTCGAGTGGGGATCGAACCAACTACCAGTCGATTCTACAATTACACTTTGTGCCCTTGCACCACGACTGGTCTCAAATTATTTTAATTTAACAATTATAACGGTTTACATTGTAAATTTCACAATAATATAACACGTTTATATAATATATATAAATAACGTACATTTAACAGAATGGCGTCACAATCGATCCCAGTTGGCGAATCTAATGTTCTAGGTACAAAATTTGATTTATTTAAATCAGTTTTGTGGTTGTTATGTTGTAAAGTGCTCCCCGGTACTGGCGTTTGATGAGGACTTCCTGAACCGTTTCGCGCGAATGAGTTTTGAAGTTTGTGTACGTTGTTATAAGACGTCGGGCTTACATATACAGACGACTTCTTGGAAGTTTCTATTCTTGATAAAATATCGCGTGTTATTTTTTTTTATAAATTTTGTATCTGTATTTAGGTTTTTAAATAAATCTATTTTTAACCAGTCAAATGCGAGTCGCACTCGCATGCTGGGGATTCCCGTACTAATTTCCAGAATTTTTGTCAGTGGGAGGCATCAATTTATAATAGCTGACAAACTTAAGGTCGCCGATGTATACACTTATTTTGTTTGAAATAAACTACAATTATAAATTTGTTATGTTTTTTTTTTGTGAAGTACCTTAAATTATTTCTGTGAATTTCATACAAAATGCAGCAAAAGTTGAGTCAACTGAGAAGTTTTTTTTTGTATCTTCAAGGGACATATATCTTGATATTTGATATAAATTTTAAGTTCATACTCCACGTAATCTCAAGATAAATGGTCATGAACAAAGTGATCTTTAACGGTTCCATTGTCTCTTTTTGAGGTAAGGAACCCTAAAACCAGTTTTATTTCTTCTCTTATAAACAACATACGCTACATCCATCCAGTGTATAACAACGGAACCTATGACAACCGCATCCACACCATACCGTCACCATTCATCATTCACAGTGGAAACAGGACGTAATGGTGATCTCGTTATTTAGGCCGTTGGATCTTAGCTAACAGTGTTACGTCAATGTGACAAATTAAGTTTAAAACTCGTAACGGATCCTTCAGTGACAGGTTTTGATACGAACAAATCTCGTAATTGCTTTAGATTTTCAGGACATGCTTTACTCGAGTTAATCGGCTTAAGAATATATTATTATGGAATACAAGGTCGTATTATTATCGATAATACGTTTTTGTTGATATTTTTTAGTAGTTTTTATGTTTTAATCACTTTATTAAATTAGTTGGGCGTTGAGTTCCGCCACTCTATACGCAATGCCTCTAGAAATTGGCGGAAAGTGGGGAACAGAGTGTCTTAACACTAGGTTCCCTCTGCCTACCCTGCCTGCTTGCGAGATACAGCGTGAAGCTGATTTTTTTCTATTTTTTTTAAATTAGTTAATAAATATCGGCGTTGGGTTTCACCACTCATCGTGCGATGCCTTCAGAAGTCGGAGGAAATTGGGAAACGGATGTGTTGGAAGACCTTATAGTAAGACATTCCTTTCCAGTATATTTTTTGTATAAATATTCTCTCAACCCACACCTATCGTCAATAAATAGGCTACACCGTTCACCACACCACTGTGCCACAACGGTGTTATATTTAACATAAATAAACTTCCACTCGCTACATACGTTAATTAATCTCCTTTATAAACTTCCAATGTGCTATGCATCTCAACAATTGTTAGTTCCAGGATAAGTTGGTAGTTACTAAAAGTAGTTTCATCACTTGTTAGATAGCGGCAACCGTTTAATTATTACAACAAGACTTGGTTAATATGAGGCGTCGTTCTGTTCCGAACAGCATATTGGGGAAGCCTAGACTTGGTCGTCGTGTTGTGTAACTCTTTGATCGCTTTTGAATTTTAACTTGTATTCTTACTACTCGCTTATAAAAATATAATTAAATACTTAAATATTTTTTTTTTAGATGTGGCGTTGAGTTCCGGCACTCAACCTGCATGCCCCTCAGAATTCGGCGATAATTGGTGACTAGAGTATCTTAACGCAGGTTCCCTGCTGGTTCATGACGCTGTGTGCGGGATTCAGCGTAAAGCTTTTGCTTTGCTTTTTGGCTTTTTTATTCACACTGTATACCGCACATAGCAGGAAAAGATAGGCTTTCCATTAAAGACATCGTATGTTGAATGTATGTTTGAGTGGAAATTGACCCATAATCTGTCGTGTTTACAGTTGCTTATGCCCCTGTGCCACTACTGCCAAATATTAATTTAATTAACATTTAAAAGATCGATTAAGAACTTGATTGAAATCTTTTTAAAAATTTTACTACTCGAAAAGAATAAATAATTTTAATAAAACATTAAAATTTAAGATGATATATTTCTGGATCTCTAAGAGAAAACAATAACTTCTCTGTACTAGCCATTTTTTTATGAAAATAGACTGATTTCATTTACTATATATTATAGAGAAAACAGTTTATTTTCATAATTTTTATTTCTTCATATATTATCAAAAAGAACAAAAAAACTGTTGCAATGAATCGATAAATATGTATAATTTTTGATAAAATATATTTTATTTAAAAGTTATAATAAGCGAGTCTACTTGGTTAGTTGGTCGCGTGCAGTGATGACGTCGGTTAACCGCATTCCAATTTTATAAAGGTCCAACATTTATTAAATATTAATTTGCTGTATGATTTGTAGTTTGAGGCCAGTCGTGGCACAGGGGCAGAAAGTGTGACTAAAAAGCGACTGGTTTTTGGGTTCGATCTCCACTCAAACAAATAAAATATTTATAAAAAATTATTTTTCCGTTTCCTCGCTCTGATGTCTAGGTAAAACGCGGCGTTGAGTTTCCGCCACTCCAGATTTAGCGAAAGTGGGGGAACGGGAGTGTCTAAACAATGGGTTCCCTCTGCTACCCTGCTGTGTGCGGGATACAGCGTGAAGTTGATTTGATTTCATTTGTATTTTAAACAGAAGAATTGAGACTGTCGTAGCGTTATGGAAATAGGAGAAGGAATTGTCTTCGTTGTATACCTTGTTATGCATGAGCATCTAAAAAGAAATCATATCATAGTTAATTAGGTATTGTAAATAATAATATAAAAAATATTCACCTGTATATTACATGAAATTCCCACTAATGAAATATTTAATATTTTCATTTCCTAGATACCAGCGCACCAGAGCCAGAGAGAGAGAAACAGAGCAGATCTAAACGCAGTACCAATGTACTGCGTTTAGATCTGCCGCAAACGCAATAGCTTTAGAATTTGTCTTAAATTGTCTTAATGAGAATTGTCTTAATGAGAACGGAGTGATTTAACACTAGGATCACAAGTTCCCTCTGCTACCCTGCTATATCGAATACAACGTGAAGATAAAAATTAAAAAAAAAAACGAAAATAATACCATTTCAACAATTTAATCAACAAATTTCTTTGTACAATCCCTCATATTATATTACATCACACATAGCAAAACATCTACGCCGTAGCGTCGTAGTAATATCGTAGCTAAAGTCTACGATGAATTCCAATAATGCAATTATATAATAGTTTAACCAACTTCCATGCAATTTGGTTATTATCACCATAACTTGGATATTCGCTAAAAGCTCAAACGGTACGAGCTTTAATGGCGTTAATGTGTTACTATCCGCTATGTTACACAGCTTTAGTGTAAACTGTTATTTTTATGGGTTTTGTTGAGTAACATTGTGTATTAATAATCAGCTTCACGCTGTATCCCGCACACAGCACGGTAGGCGGAAGGAACCTAGTCTAAGACACTCTGTTCCCTACTTTCTGCCGCATTCTGGAGGCATTGCGTGTGGAGTGGCAGAACTCAGCGCCGCATATTGCCTTGACACCAGAGCGAAGAAAATGGAAATATAAATTTAAATGAATATTTCATTTCCTCGAGTGGGAATCGAACCCACGAGCAGTCTCACTTTGTGACTGGCCTTTACATATATATATATATATATTTTATTATTTATAATATAATACATCGCCACGCAACCTTGTCCTGATTAATTTTAAAAGATATATATTTTAACATCAGTATTAGAACATAGCTATAGTAGTGTCTTCATACTAGGTTCTCACTAGAGAACCTAGTATGAAGACACTACGTTCCCATTAAGACATACCGTTCCCGACTTTCCGCCGGATTTTGGAGGCATTACGTGTTGAGTTGGTGGAATTTCAACCTTGCTGCTCTTTGCCTCGTTACCAGAGAAAAATCTATATATGCATTCCCCGAGTGGTTATTGTACCCACAACAATCGTGTTGCCAGTCACACGCTTTGTCACCACGAAGGCGTCTATTTAAATATAGTCTGGTAGAGTTTTTACGAGATTTTGGCAAATTGATATTATTAATACATTAATTAATATAACATGTCCGGATTCGAGCAAAAAAAATTGTCATCATATTTTTTTACACGCCTTATCAATATTTATCGTTTAAAAATTATGTCAATATGAAAAACTACAAACAATATAGGACCTATTAGTACATAAGTACAGATAAATAAAAAAAACTAATCAAACGAACCATTATAAAAAGCACAAATCAATCAAATATATACATATGTATATGAGGCTATCGTCGCACAGTGTGACCATTGACTGCAATTGCGATCGTTATGAATTCGATTCCCACTCAAAAAAATGAATTAGTTTCAATTTTGCCATTGATAGAGAAACTATGGCGTGGCTGCCTAAATATGAGCCTATGGTGACATTTCGTAAAAAGCTAAAATGTATATAAATCAATATTAAATTTATTCAATAACCCCTACGTTCCTATGACACTGAAATGGGTCATAAAGAAAATATGGATAAGAACGAATTCGTAAGCATTACCTACAAATGAAATAGATCCAGTAGTATTCAATACGTCACCGCGTCATTTTACTGACATTTCGTGTTCACTCGAAATATAGAACAAGACGGCTTTGTAAAAGGTATCATCTCTTTTTTTTTATTGTAAAATTTCCTTTTTAAGTTTATTTTTAATCATTTATTAAGAAACACGAATAAATATTGAACATAGCGGGGTTTGAACCCGCGCCTCTTCGGAAACCGTCCAAGCGCTCTGACCGCCTCTCACATTTTTTTAGATTCACACTGTATCCCGCACGTAGCAGCGCACACTTCCGTTCTCCACTTTCGCTGATTCTATAGGCATTGTGGGTTGAGTAGTGGAACTTAATGCTGCACTGTTCCTTATTACCACAGCGAAGAAAATAAACCAAATAAAGTGGGAACGGAGTGTTTAACATTAGGTTCCCTCTGCCTACCTGCTGTGTGCGGGATACAGCGTGAAGCTGAAGCTGAAGAAAATTAAAATATTTTATATATAATTCCCTCGAGTAGGATTTGAACTTACAATCTCGTCGTCACGTCAGCTGCACGCTTGTGCTCTTGCCCATTACTTTTTACACTTTAAAAGATTATTTAAGAAATGATCGCTTTAAAACGTGATATGACATTTAACGATTATACAAACTACATAGTTTGTATATCTTTTATTTTTATACATATCATACATATATATACATATCTTTTATTTTTATCTTATATAAGTTATTATTAGATCGTTCCATAAATATGTAAATGAAACTCTGTTATCAATAGCTTTTGTCACTCAAGGGAGTGCCCTTTTAATAACATTCCGTAACTAACTCGGAAATTGTTTAAAATTATAATCAAATTACAATAAGAGGCCAGTCCGTGGCGCAGTGGCACAAAGTGTGACTGTAAAATTTTCTTGTGGTTCGATCCCCGACTCGAGGAGATGAAATATTTACTTCAATTTATATTTCCATTTCTTCGCTCTGATGGCACTGGATGGCTCTGATGGCTCAAGGCAGAGCGCGGCGTTGTATTCTGCCACTCAACACAGAAAGTGGGGAGCGGAGTGTCTTAACATCAGGTTCCTTCTGCCTACTCTGCTGCAAATTTTTTGATAATCATATTAAATAGAAAAATAATTTATTTACTAAATTCCATAAAACAAACGAAGTACAAAAGTACTAAATTTACTAACTTACATAGTAAATTAAAAAAAAAAACGCCGTTCAATTCTCGTTTCTCTACAAAGTTCTTATACCCTTCCATTTACAGTTCTTAGACTCTAAGGACCAAAAGACCACTCTCATCATTTCCTACGGGTGATATTTGTCCTCTGTAGGGGGGAAAGGAAGATGGCAATAACATTGTGTTTACTTGAAAGGTATGGCATTCGTTACTTTGAATAAAAATATATTATTTTGATCGTGCTTTGAATATCTGTTTAACTTAATAATGATGGATAATATTGTATTAGGAATGTATTAGTTAATTCTATTTCCCTTTTATGTCTTTTAGTAAAGTTATTTTAGTAAGCTGAGGCCAGTCGTGGCGCAGTGGTACAAATTGTGACTGTAAAACCGACTGGTTGTGGGTTCGATCCCACTCGAAGAGATGAAATATTTACTTAAATTTATATTTTCATTTCTTCGCTCTGGTGTCGAGGCAAAGCGCGCGTTGAGTTCTGCCACTCAACAGCAATGTCTCCAAAATTCGGCAGAAAGTGGGGAACAGAGTGTCTTAACACTAGGTTCCCTCGCCTACTGAAGTAGTGAAGCTAACTTTTTTTTTTTTTTTAGTAAATCATTATTGGAAATATTTAAATCGATAGTATTAAATTCGAGTGAAGAGCGAAGATGTGTTAAGAACTTTTGTTTTGAAACTTTCTGGATATATTTAATTTTGATGGCTTTATATAGCAAAATAGATACTTAAAACTCCCTATAATTCCATTAATAGAAAAGAAATTATTCTATAAATATTAGAAAAGGCATTGCAATACTTTAAGATTTCTTCGTTCCATACTAATATTTTAACTTGTTGAAAAATCTTACCATAGCACATCTCAAAAATACTATTCTGCACGCGTCGAGTAAGGTAAAGTCGTTTAAAAAAATGCTTAGAACTTGCAATTGGTAATAGAATAAAAATTAAAACTTACCAAACGATTATAGAGGCCATTCGTGGCACCCAGTATGTGACTGTTTTCACGATAGGTTGAGGTTTCGATTCCCACTCGAGGAAATAAAATATTTCATATTTTATCTAGGTTACAACATAAAGGCTAACATCATAAATAAGTTTTAACAAGCGTATAAAAATTTCGACGTAGCTTGGCGAGAACGCATGGTTTAGTGGTCAGAGTGCCTGGTCGGTTCCAGGAGGTGCGGGTTCGAGTCCCGCTGCGTTTCAAATTTTTATACGTTTTCTAAATAAGTATTACTTCTTTTCTAAGTGTGGAACAACCCTTTAAAAAATGTTTAAAAATATTTCATATTTCCTTTCTCCGCTCTGATATCAAGTTGAATTTAGCCACTCAACACGTAATAGCTCCAGAGTCGATAGAAATTACGCAGTGTCTTAACACTAAGCTCCGTCCGCACTACTTCATACGGGATACAGCGTGAAGTTGAAGAAAAAATTACAAATTTATAATTTATGCTATCATAGAGGCCAGTCGTGGCGGCAGTGGCACGAAAGTGTGACTGTAAAACCGACTGATTGTGGGTTCGATCTTCACTCGAGGAGATGAAATATTTACTTAAATTTATATTTCCATTTCTTCGCTCTGGTGTCGAGGCTAAGCGCGGCGTTGAGTTCTGCCGCTCAACACGCAATGCCTCCAGAATTCGGCAGAAAGTGGGAAACGGAGTGTGTTATACTAGGTTCCCTCTGCCTACCCTACTGGGTGCGGGATACAGCGTGAAGCTGATTTATTTTATTTTATTTATGCTGTCATATTCGCGGAACCAACCGACATTTGTATTTAAATGTTGCCACTAACATTGGCATGGAATTGAAAGTATCAACCTTGTCAACTATACCGCGAAGGTGTCACACAGCGTATTTTCATTTTGTGCTGCAAATTAAATTCCGAACTAACTATAACTAGTATATGGAGTACTATTAACGTGAGTGGAAAGTTTATTTTCAAAAGTGTTAAACGTTTCTAAATTTGTATAATTAAAAAGTGAATGTATATTTTAATAATTTATTTCGCATTGCATGTACTAAAACGCGGACAATTAGAACTTGTACAAGTCCACTTTCAACAATTAATGGACCGCTGCAATTTAGCTCTATTGTACTTCATAATGTTAATGTCATTTTTAGAAAAAAAAAATACTTTGTTTTTAATTTTTTTTTCTGATATGGAAAAGGTGGTATTTTACACATTTTTTTTATACTTTTAAAGTGTTATGTTCACACTTAGGAAAGAAACATACTTTTTTTAAATATAAAAAGTTCAATAAAAAGTTCATAAAAAGTTCTATTCCACACTTAGGAAAGAAGAATACTTGTTTAGAAAACGTATACAAATTTGAACGTAGCGGGACTCGAACCCGTACCTCCTGGAAACTGGAGGGATTTGAACCTGCGCCTCTATCGTCCGTCCAAATGCTCTCATCACTAAGCACGTACGCACATGTACGTAGGTTTGTAAAAGTAAAATATATTTATATCTTTATTTTATTTATACCATTCCTTTCCCATACAAAACGTCAATTGCGTCAAGATATAAACTTTCTCAGTTTATAAAATAATAAATAATAAAATTATTTTAAATAATATGTCTTCCAGAACAATTGATAAGACATTTTTTTATATTTACTTTAAAAAGACATTACGTATAGCTTTGCGATATTTAATATACAACATTTATATGGAAATTTATAGTAAATAAGATAGAGAAATAATAAAAGAAGTTATTTGTATTTTGTCAAATAAAAATATTATAGTTTGAAAAGTGCTGTATATTTACTGATTATTTTTTAATTAAATGAGTCTTTCACTATATATATTGAGATCTCAATAAAATTATGGAGTAAAATCATTATTAATTTCTCAAGAAAGAGAAATAATAATATTATTATATAATAGAATAATGTTATAATTTAGAGACAAATCGTGGCACAAAGTCTTAAATGACCGCGACAAGTTGTGGGTTCGATTCTCACTCGAGGAAATTAAATATTTAGTATTACATATATTTTGGGCACGTCTAACGAATGAGTGAAGAAAGAATGGCAAAAAAGATTTATGATGGAAAGGTGAGTGGTTAAGAGTGGTAGGATTACTACCTCGGTTGACTTTCGAAAACTCAGTCAAACTCAATCAAAAAACAAAACAGTGAGGAAGGACAAGTGAAAAGCATGAGGACCCTTCGAAGGGCATGTATGAAAAGGTTAATGACAGTAGACGAGGCGAAAGAGTTATGTAGAGACCGTAGCGCTTGGCGCCCCTTTTTCTCTGATTACCCCGCTAGGTACATTTGCTCTGGTACCGAAACACAGCGTGGCGTTGAGTTTTGCCATTCATCATACAATGCTTCCAGAATTTCCCCTGGAAATGGGGAACACAGTGTCTTCACACTAGGTAACCTCTGCCTACCCCGCTGTATGCTGTATACGTATACAGCGTGACGCTATAATTTGAATTTTAATATAAGAAAATATAATATTTTCCATAACTTCATATTTCATACAAATCCACGTCGAGTAAACGCTAACAGACAAACCAAGCGTTACACGATATAAATCACGCGACCATCGGTCCCGTCGCTCGAATAAAAAAATAAAAAAATGCCGCCATCCGTAGACGTGTCGGAAATATTAACTCGACATTTGAATACTTTATGATCAGTAAAAGAAAGATTTGAATCGCAAATGTGCTCGCGTTTTAATCAAACCAGTCGAATTTTACGCTTGAGTATTGTTTTTGCGTTTATACGATCGTACGGTCGTTGCTGAGATTGTCTACGTTAATGGCGTTTTTTTTATGAAAAGTGATTTAATAAGCAAATTCTTTGTAATAAAATTTTGTTGATATTTTGATTTGAATCTGAAAATTCTCAGGATCGCACATCTTAATTTCTAAATTCTGGTTATAATAACATAATAATCAAATAAATAATTGTTTAACGTCAGCTTTGGTAGCACGTCGTAGAGTTCCGTCATGTAGCACGCACTGTCTATTAATTTGGGGGTGTCTTAACAATAGGTGATTTTTACCTAATCTATTACACTGCTGCTTTTTGCCTGGTTTGTCTGGTGTGGCAATGTAAAAACAAGCGTATATCATTTATTTTGTTTTGGAATTAAAAAGAGCATTTTGATTTTAATTTATTATTATTAATAAGTTTACTAATCTGATTTAATCTTTACATTAAATAAAAGTTATGATAACTTTTATTAATGTAATGTGGGGATCGAACCCACAACCACACTTTGTGCACTTGTGCCACGACTGGCCTCAAAAAGTAGTGTTATAATAATATATAATTATATATACAAATGTATATTTGTCTAATGAAACTGGATCATATTTTTAAAATTTTTTTAAAGTATATTCCACACTTAGGAAAGAAAAATACTTATTTAGAAAACGTATAATAATTTGAACGCAGCGGGACTCGAACCCGCGCCTCCTGGAAACCGACCAGGATCATATTACCGTAAGTTTTATGTACGAAAAATATATTTTAGTAAATATTTTTCTTAGCTACACATCTCCTGCAGCAAACTGCAGGAGATGTGTAGCTAAGAAAAAATACTGACTGCAAACAGTGCATTCAGAAATAATTAGTAATATATAAAAAAATCACTTCATTTACATTCTATGTTAAGACATTGTACCACATACCATATATAATATACTACAATATTATCAGTTTGAAGTATTTAAGTTTTACAAGAAGGCAAATAAATACATTTTGTAAATAAATCGTATACTATATCACAATCACAAAATAAAATGCTCCCTCCATTCGGAAACATCGAGGATTGTGAGAAATTGAATCTTACGCCTGTTCAATCCTTTATTTCATCAGCTTTAATGCGACGAGAAGATTATTAATCGAAAATGTTACCACCTCCCTCCCATCCCCCCGTTTTGATTTCTTAAGAAAACGTCCACCTTCTGTAAGGATCCATTTTGTCTTTTAATAAGTTAGAGTTTTGACTGATTAGTTGTTTGTGTGTCTCGGATGTTGAGTATTGAATTTGTTTCATAAAATTTATGATGTTCATAAGAAAATCGATTTTGTTTTCGAAAAATTTTGTTACATTATACATTTTATTATTATTTTATTTCATATTCATACTACAATAAAATGTACTTACCTTAAATATATGGCATTGGGTTCCAATGCCTTAAAAATTCGGCGGAAAGTCTTAACCCTAGCTCTGTCTATCTTTCTCTATGTATTCCAAATCCAAAAATATAAAATGTTAAAAACTAATTCAAATACGTTTGAAACGTATCTTAAATAGTTTTTTACATCTAAGCAAAAGTTTTAACAAAAATACATTCAGATACAAACAATTTCAAAGAATAGTCCCCCCGAATTCCATTCCCCTTTCAGACAGGAGGCATTGCATCTTAAGTGACGGAACTCATCACCGCGCCTTGCCTCGACACCAGAGCCAAGAAATGAAAATATAAATGTAATGTAAATTAATATTTCACTTCCTCGAGTAGGGATCGAATCCACAACCAGTCGGTTTTACAGTCACACTTTGTACCTTTTTTTACATCTAATCAAGACTTTTAACAAAAATACATGCAGATACAAACAATTTCAAAGAATAGTCCCCCCGAATTCCATCGAGCAAATAACTGAATACCAACACGGCTGTTATATTTTGCAATTCCCCGGAACGGCCGTACTACGTAATAATATTGTGGTTGGGGCACATTTCGGGTAGAATCATCGATAGTCATTATCGAGAAAGCGGGTTTAAGGGCTCGGCCCCATCGGGACTTTTAGGAAGGTCTCATCCCAACGCGTCCTATACTTATGCTAATGTTATATGCGCCAGTGGACTACAAAACGGCGGCTTCCACTAACTCCAGCCAAAAATGGTTGTGCAGGAAAGGTACATCATATAAACTATTAAACCACGAAAGATTTCTGCTTTTATTTGGATATGGATATGGATAAATGAATATCCAGGGAAATGGTTGCTAGGTTTGTAAGTATTATGGTCGTCGAATGGTGTATAGTAAAAGTACGCTGTGTTTGATGTTTACTATTTTTTTAAATGCATACAGTATGTATAGATTTTTGAGATTGCATCAAGAGGACAGATATACACTGAGATATAAAATATACAAATTGTAGATTTTTCAGATTAATTGGCAAGGCACTTTTTTTAAATAAACTTCGAAATAAATATTCAATTTGATCGCCTTATGGTACACAAAATTCGTTATCGAAATTTGTTAGCAAAAATGATACTGAAATAAAAAATAGAATCATTTATATGGTTTCGATTAAAATATTATAAATTCACAATCACTGTAGATTTAGTGACAAAATTTTCATTTAAATTAGTTTTTCGTTCGTTCTATAAACAATATTGAGATATTAAAACATTGTGGCACTATGGGGCAGCGTTTGTCTTTAAGCACGACAGTTGTGGGTTCGATCCCCACATGGAGAAGTTAATTATTTTAATTTTTCCGCTTTTGTAAGATGAGTGAGGCGTTACTTAACTTACATTCCTTCAGCTCTGGCAGAAAGTAAAACTAGGATCCTTTGGCTGATTTTTTAAATTTTTGTTTATTTGTCCGTCTCTCTGTGCATTTGAGCACGCTTATCTCAGAAACAGCCTAACTGATTTAAATGCACTTTCTACTATTTCAAAATATTTCCCTGAAATTAACGTGACACAACAACTGTCTAGTACAAGCGGGCGAAGCCGCGAGCAGATCGCTAGTATATAATATTACTTCAATTATCCTGAAGTCACGTAAATGGCGTGGCGTGCCATGTAGTTGCGTATCTAAGACGAGATCTGTCATACATCCCTCCAGTCGACGTCACACGTCACGTGCAGCAACATGTGGAATCAAGCTGGGAAAATTAACTCGCTCAAGTATAGAATGTATAATAGATTATGATTTAGTTTTTAAACTATGAATATTGATCGGTCAGTTTGAGATATTTCTTTATGTATTTACCTATACATGAAATATTTACTTAAATTTATATTTTCATTTCTTCGCTCTGGTGTCGAGGCAAAGCGTGGCGTTGAGTTCTGCCACTCAACATGCAATGCCTCCAAAATTCGGCAGAAAGTGGGGAATGGAGTGTCTTAACTTTAGGTTCCCTCTGCCTACCCTGCTGTGTGCGGGATATAGTGTGAAGCTAATTTAATTTAATTTTATTAAGTAAACAAAAATTTGTGTAATTTTTTTTGTTTGTTCTTCGTGATATAATTTTGTTATTTTCTTTCCACTTTCCTATATTATTCAAACCTACATGACCATTTCATACGCATTCGATTGCCACTCGGCGGAATGAAATATTTAATATTTTCAATTCTTCGCTGGTTTCGGTGTAAAGTGGGGAATGGCCTTAATCGGAACAGAGTTTCTTAACATTAAGTTCTCAGATTTCCTCTACTTTATACGGTATACAGCGTGAAACTAAAAAAAAAATACTATTTATGGTCGTGGGTTCGATCCCCATTCGACGAAATTAAATGAGGAACGGAGTGTCTTAACGCTAGGTATCTTCTGTCCACTAAGTGTGGCATACAATGTGAAGCTTATTTTCATTTTTTAAATATATACAAATTATTCAGATGGTTAATTACGAAATTTTTGCTCCGTTGCGTCATTTAAATATTATTTACGACCGATCCTTGGAGATCAAGCGACATGCAGTTGCAGTTTACTTTACTTTTAATATTCTACTGATTTGTAAACATTGGAACTTACAAACTGTAACAATAATACGATTTTGTTACAATATTATTTAAAAATACTAAATAATAATAAAAGACATCTTTAAGTAACTTTTTTTTCAGCTTTACACAAGCAGGGTAGGCAAAGGGAACCGTAGTGTTAAGACACTCCGTTCCCCATTTTCCACCGAGTTCTCCAGAACTCGGCCTCCAGGCATTGTGTGTTGAGTGACGAAACTCGCCATAACTGGCGCCATAGCTGGCCTCAAGTAACTTACACTACAAAAATAACTTAACCAAGTACACATGACACCCATCCATGATTAGTTCTCAGAACAATACGAACTTGACTCGACCAGAATAAATTAAGGCGGTTATTCGAGCCATGTATCCAAGAAGCGAATAAAACCAAACCCTCAGGCTTTTAATTGGAAGACACTGTACGGTGAAACAATAAAAATGTTTAGCTCGCGTAAGCATTGTGTGTAGAATAACAAAGGAGTCCCATCTGCCCATTTCTGTTTCACGTAGAGAGAGTACTATTCAGTTGATCGAAAAACTTTTCCAATAGTGTGACGCTGATGATAGAAAATAATGGAACCTGCAATATATATATATATATATATATATATATATATATATATTTGGTATTAAAAAGAACAGAAAAAAATATTTTAATTCAACGCATTCAAAATATACAGACATATACGTATCGACTTTGGTCTATTTTGTATGAAAATTCGTCACACGATAATCAATGAAAATGTACAGGGTACTTCCCGTGGACTTATAATTATGAAACTTGGATGAAAATGAGAACTTATAATATAAATAAAGAAAAAAAAACAAAAAGTCAAAATTTATAATAATTTCATAGAAAAAATCGCTACAAACGATATTACGATTCAAATTTTTTTTTTTTTAAAAAAATGCATGTATTTTAACATTTCTAAAGGATACAAATTTTTTTATGCCAAGTTTTCGAAGAAAAAAGATCGAAATATACAAGCACTTACGATACAAAATGCCCGCATAAATAATCAATATTAAATTCCACAAACAAATAAACATTCCCTTATAAAATTCATCATCAATAAAACATAAATTCTAATCTTTTTTCCCGATTGTAAAACACGCAATTTAGGTCGTATGTTATCAGTTGACAAAAAAATTGACATACATACATACATATGACTGGTCATATCTGCGGAATCGTACAAAATTTGACAGTGCTAGCGAGACGCCGTATAACTGTTATATATCACGTTTTTAACGTCCGAAAACTGTTTGATAATAAAAAATCATAGTAAGCCGTTAAATAAAATAAATTGAGTTATTGGTTACATTCATTTTGTAGTCACGTACTGTATTAATATTTTATTTGTTTTTCGATAGCTCTCTTGCAAAATGGCGCTCTTCTTAAAGAATTTTTTTTAATTGTTAATATATTACACATTTTTTTCACCTTCCGTGCTTATAGTTTCATAGCTTTTTTTTGCAAAGATTATCAAAAAAATATATTATATATTCCTCACACGGCACACAGAATGTAGTGTTAAGACACTATTTTTTCTCTTTTAATCCCAAAGAGTATACCAAAACGAAATTAAAACGTAAAAAAATACGCAAATATGCAAAACTTTGCGTGTATAGTGATTTCATATAGTTCATATTTAGATATAGATTTATTATAAGTATATAAATTGGATAAATAAAATAAATCAGCTTCACGCTGTATCCCGCACACAGCAGGATAGGCCAAAGGAAACTTAGTGTTAAGACACTCCGTTCCCTGCTTCCTGCCGAATTCTGGCGATATTGCGTATTGAGTGGCAGAACTCAACGCCGCCCTTTACCTCTACACCAGAGCGAAGAAATGGAAATTAAAATTTAAATAAATATTTCATTATTAACTAGATATTAACTTATATTAACTAGCAAAGGCCAATTACAAATAAAATTCAGTCAGTGGAAGTTTTGTCAATAAATACAAACATACATACATACATACATACACACGTACATACGTACAAACACACATACAAGTACATTAAACTATTTTGAGTAAATAAGCTGCAATTAAATCTCAGTAAAGCATACAAATACATACATACATTGGAAATGTATAGATGTATTGCATTGAAGGTAAATTAACTACTGTATATTGACTTGCGTTGAATGAGATTGGTTAATTTAAATTTTATCATTATATCTCTTTACATGTCTATTAAAATTATTATGAATGTGTGTTTAGGTACATTGTACATATATAGGTGCTAAAAAATTTTTGTCAGTGTGTGTGTGTGTGTGTTTTTTTTTTGTTTATACAATCTGTATCTGTAGTAATATAAGGTCGGGGCAAAAGTATTTTCCTATTGTTCATACAAAGGATTTTTTTATGCATAATATTTTATTTATTTAAAATATGTATGTGCCGTTCTGATCGATGACTTTTAAGGTTTTTTGATTTAAAAAATCAGACAGGAACACTGTCTGATTTTGAGGTTAGATTTGAGGTTAGCTTTATGCGTCCTAAAGAGTTCTGCAATGATCGAAACAGGTGGAAATATGATGGAGCAAGGTCAGGGTTACATGGAGTTACAGTACACGGCAAGATTTTTCTTGCTGTGATTTTCATAAATAACGTAAAACTAATTTATGATCAACATCTAGTTCTACAGCAATATCGTAGCTACTAATATGTCGATCTTGCTTTGAGAGGTGCTCAAAGATGGTATTGATTTTATCTGTGATGATTTTATTTGTATGAAAGGTGAGGTTCGCTCTAGACGCCCTGTCCAGAGTGAACCTCATCTATCATACAAAAATTTCCAGACTTGAAACGCTGGAACCACATTTGTGCTATTCTTATTGAAACAGCATTAGGTGCGCAAGCATACAGTACAGCCAAAGAGGTTTGATTACTAATAATACATTCAAAATACGAAAATACTTTTGCCCCAACCTATTATTATCCACTTGTCACTACATCGCCAGATTGTTCCTGTCTTCTGCACAAATAAAAAATACTGTAGAAGTATTCTTAGCTGTGAAAACGTATGATTAAAAAAGTAAACATCGATAAAAATAGTTAAATGAAAAATATATTTTTAATTTTTATTATAAAATGTTATATATATTTCTCTTTCTAAGAAAATCATTTTATATTTTATAAGATGATTTTCTTAAATCTGTTTAATAATGTTATCGAATTTAAAGTGTGAAATCACCCTTATTTAGATATTCCATATCATCATGAAGGTTTGCGTTAATATTCCGGTGGGCTGACTCGTTTAATCTGTTAAAGTGGTTTAATTAAATATAAACAAAGCAAGTGGAGCATTGTTGAGTACCAAAAGTGATACGTTTATTAATTATTTGGTAATGATGAATAATTATAAATTGTTATTTATGTTGCTCTAGAAGATATATAGGTGTGGATGTAAACGTAAATTAAATCTTTTGTTCAAAGATATGCTTTATTTTTAGGGTTCCCTACCAAAAGGTAAAAATAGAACCTTCATAGGATCAGTTCGTTGTGTTGTTGTTTAAAATAATATCAATTTTTTATTCTATTGCATAAAAATATATATTATTTCTTTAAATAGAAGCATAAAAAAAAACAAAGTTTCAAAGTCAACGCAATCAAAACATACTAGCTTTATGCATTGATTTCGCTGATTTTGTATGAAATTCGCCGCATAATTAAAAATCCATACTTCCTTGGACCTATAGCTATAAAATTTATTCCGAAGCGAGAATTTATAATAGAAATAAAAGAAAAATTGCCATAATTATGTTCATAGAAATAAATCGCTACAAACTTTTATTTGTAGTTCATTTCATACAAAACGAGTGATAGTGAGTTTTTCAACTCATTTACATTGTACTTCTCTTTGACCTAGAACCCTGAAATTGGGACGATGAATTTGATAAACGAATCCGACTCGCTCTTAACAGATTAATTTTTATATGTACGTTAGATAGGTTAAATGAAGCTAAATATCAGCAAAAACACAGGTCAATCCGCACAAATTAGGCAACAGGATAATATGAAAAGTCATTACTTGGCCGTTGCGTCTCCGCGTCGAAGCGTGTCATCAAGCACGACGTGACCGAAATATTTGATGAGTGCTGACCAGTTGTACCGCTATATCCAAAGTATGGAATAATTTTGGAGTAGTTGTGTCGTTCGTGTAATAAAAAAATGTTATTATTGCTACAACAACTTTACTACAATATCGAATTCTTAAGTCGATTTGTTTTACTTGGCACCGGCTTAAAAAATATAAAACATTTTTTTTATTATTTTTCTTTAATAAAATCTTTATGTAAAATCATTTTATACTTTTTAGTTCGTCGTTTGAAGTCGGCTTTTTTTTTGTTAAAAATTTATTTATCTAAGGTAATTTTAATAATTGTTCATTAAAATAATAATTATGCTAAAAATAGTTGTAATCTATCTTGAAATTTGAAGCATGTGGAGACTCACTTTACAATGCAACATAAACTGTATGCTCTGCCACAGTGGCTGAAACTGGACCGAGGCAATCATTTGTTCTGTCCTTTGCAATTTAGAAGCCAACCAAGTAAAATTCATCTAATATATAAATACTTAAATAAATAAATCATGGATTCTGGAGTCATTGCGTGTTAATTGCAGAACTCAACGCCGCGCTTTGCCCCGACACCAGAGCAAAAAATTTGGAAATATAAATCAAAGTAAATATTTTGTCTCCTCAAGTATGGATCGAATCCACAACCAGTCGTTTTTACAGTCACACTTGTGACGAATGTCACAAGTCACACGAATGCCTCATCTAATATACATATATTGCATTGAATTAACAATTTACCTTTATAAACTATATAATTACACCCAAGAAAAAAATATATTCATAACTTACTCAAAGAACATTATCATATAATTAAATCGTTTCAGATACTTAAACAGAAGTCTATAAAAGCGATTACGAACTTAATTTATATGGGCAAGTGCGATATCCATCAATCTTGTGGTATTAGCAACGTCCAGATAAGTCCCGACGGCGCTATCGACGACGCCCGAACAAATGCAGGTACTATCTTATTAGCCAAGAGACGAGGCGATGGTTCGTGGAGAAACGTTGGAAAAGGTGGACTTACAGCCAATCCGTCACTGTCTTATTAGGTAATCTCACCGTGATAAATCTATTTGATATTGGCTTCATGATTTTTGTTATTCATTATTGAAATTTAACGACTTGGATGTTATATTTTATTTGGTTTCACGCCGTATCCCGCATATGGCAGGGTTTGTAGAGCCTAGTAACACTAGTACTACATTTTCTGCAGAATTCTGGAGGATAGGTGTTGAGAGGCGGAAATCAACGCCGCATTTTGAACTCGCCTTGACACTAGAGATGCGTTCCCTGCAGTGGGAATCGAACCACAACCCGTCGCATTTACATTTACACGCTACGCTACGACTGGCTTCAAACTGGATAATATCTTTAAACAAATAGCAATGACTGAGTGCCCGTTGTTGGTACGGAAAGGTGAAATATAAAGTGAATCTGGAAATTACTTAGTATTTAGTATTTTAATTATTTTTAGTAACCTTTTTGTATGATAATAAATTTATTGAAGTTTTGAGACTACAATAAAATAATATGTTTATGAGAAATATCGATAACTTGGCCTAATGAAGCTTTTCACTTCTGTGAAAATTGGTAATATATAAATTGGTGTCACTTAATTGTGCTAAAAGAGTATATTAAAACATGACGGCTAAATCTTCACCAGAGCAGCGGGTGAAGCCGCGGTTGGGCGGGTCGCTTTTTCTATAACAAATTTAACCTGAAAAACCATATATTCCATGGAACAAAAAAAAAGCTATATTTATTAACAAAGCTAACAAAAGGGTATTATGTAGGAAATAGGAATTATGTTGTAAAACGCGTAGAAACTATATTTTTAACCGACTTCTCTATGAAAAAGGAGGTTCCCTCAAACACAACAAACTAACAATTCGATTGTATTTTTTAATGTTTTTTACCTCAGAACTTTCAACTGGGTAAACCGTTATCGACGATTTTATTTGCTTTTCATGTGGTCCCATTTTTAATTTGGTCCGTTTCTGACAATTGCATCAACAAGAGAATCATATAAGTCTTAAATTTGTATTAGGTATGTGCTCGGCAAATAGATTAATAACTTAATATGACGTCAACCTATTCCAATGATTCTTTTTTATTGGATAGCATCCACTTCAAGGGTAAGTTTAATGAAAATTTAGTTAGATTTTGATTATAATATAAGGTTCAAATTGAAAAAATCGGCATGTTTTTGTTAAATATTGTGTTTATTAACCTATCGTTTAAATGTGGACTTAAATTTTGAAAAGCTTAAGGGGAAAAGTATATATATTTTATAGGTATCAGCAGGCATGCAAATCTTTTCTATGAGCTGTTATTTAATTTATCAAATATAGAAATATCTATCTATAATATATAACATATTTGATAGTTATTGTCGCCTTATATTTTTATTAAATAAAATATCATATATTTTATTATATAGAAAAAAATAGAATTATAAAAAATATAACGTCATTCAAACTTGTAATCCAGCTAATTTTGAAGCGCCAAGTTTTAGACAGAGAAACATACTTGTTAAGAACGTTAAATACAGTAAATCAGATTACGACAGTTCAGACTTCAGGCATTTCGGATTTAATATTACAATATTTTATTATTACAATATTTTATTATTACAATATTTTATTATTACAATATTTTATTATTAACAATATTTTATTATTTTACGATTGTTTCCTCTTATGATTCTGGTTTCTGGTTTGTCTTATTGTAGAGTTCATTCTTCTGATTGAATGTTGATCAAATCATGAATAATATCATTATTTTTAAAACAGACAGACACCACAACTTCCAATTATTATAATTTATTTTGTTATTTTATCTTGCCTATTGCTGAAATATAAGTCGTAGTATTGCACCAGGACAGCAT
>JALPMF010000060.1:0-40247 GCA_030704555.1 Heliconius charithonia
TCGGATATCATCATCCCATCTTTTTTGAGGTCTGCCTCTTGCTCGCTTGCCCTCTCTGGGGTACCACACAGTCACTCTTTTACTCCACTTGTCTTGACCTCGCAGCATGTGTCCTGCCCATCTCCATTTAAGTTTTCTAATTTTTACTGTAATATCAATAACTTTTGTCTTGTTTCTAATTACATCGTTTTTCAATCTATCAAATTTCTTCACGTTAAGCATCTTTCTCTCCATTGAGTGTTGACAGGTTGCTAATTTGCTGGTCATCTCGTGAGTTAGGGTCCACGATTGACAGCCATACGTGAGAACGGGTAATATACATGTATTAAATAGTCGACTTTTGAAGCATATATGTAGTTCTTTATCTTTCATAGCTTCTTTGAGTCCCCAGTATCTTTTCCAGCCATTTGTTATTCGTCTTGTAACTTCTTTTTCCTTGGATTCTTGTTGAGTTATGAGCTGCCCCAAATAAATATATTCATCAGTGTAGTTTATTTCCCTATGTCCTAGTTTTATTCTGGTCTTATTTCCATTTGTCATCAGTTTTGTTTTGTCTGGATTTAGTCTTAAACCTACCTTATCACTTTCATTCGCAAGATCTCTTATCATTCTACACATATCATCTGAAGTTTTGGCGAATAGCACAATGTCATCAGCGAATCTCAAGTGCGTTAACATTGTCCCGTTAATATTAAGCCCGAGATGTTCCCAATTAAGTTTCTTAAAAATCTGTTCCAGTACCGCTGAAAATAGTTTTGGTGACATAGGGTCGCCCTGTCTTACGCCTCTTCCTATTTTAAATGAAGTGCTTTTCTTTTCCAGCTGAATTTTTGCTGTGCTACGGCTATAGACGTTTCTTATTAATCTTATATATTTATGCTCAATACCTTGTTCTTTTAGTGCCTTCCATATTTCTGAGTGAGTTAAAGAATCAAAGGCTTTCCTATAGTCGATGAAAGCTATATAGTATGTGAGGTTGTACTCCCTATACTTCTCTACAATTTGGCGTACTACATGTATGTGGTCGATAACTGAATAACCTCTTCGAAATCCAGCCTGTTCTATTGACTGGTGTTCCTCTAATGTTCCCTCTATTCGTTTTAATATTATTTTAGAAAATATCTTATATAGATTTGACATAAGGCTAATAGGACGATAATTCCCTATATCATATTTATCACCTTTTTTATATAAAAGGATGATGTTAGATTCCAACCACTGGTGCGGAATGATTTCTGTATTTATGATATCGTTAAACATACTTGTTAAAGCAGGTATGCATATTTCTTTACTTTGCTTCAAGATTTCGTTATTTATTCCGTCGGGTCCTGGTGCTTTGTCTACGCTCTGGGTTTCGATAGCTTTTTTTATTTCAGAGGTGATAATTTTAGGGACGTTAGAATTTTTTTCCAGATCAACTAACTCGTTTATGGTGTTGCTTGTATACATTTTTTTATAATATGTCGTAGCGATGCTGAGTATGTCTGTCCGACGACGATTCCATTTGCCTTTATCAGTTTTTAATTTTACTATCCAATCTTTTGAATGCTGTAGTTCCCTATACGCTTTTTTTATTCCACCAGTTTTCTCAATACACTTTTCAATAGTTTTGATTCTGTGCTCTTTCCGGTCCTTTCTTATGCTATTCTTTATATCTTTGCTAATTTTTGATATCTGTTTTCTTCGACCTGGTGTATCCCTTTCGTTAATCAAACGATGTCACTCCTCTAGTAGATTAACAGTATTGGTTGTTAATGTTTTCTTTGATTGTTTGCTAGTGTTTGAGGCTAACTTAATTTGTGATTTTATAGTGTTTTCTATCCAGTTATATTTTTCCTGTACACCTAATTCCTTCGTTGTGTCCTCAAATTTTGTGAAAGCGTCTTTCAAAGCAGTTGAAGTTTGTTCTATATCGTAGTATTTGAGGTTTTCATACCCCGTATATTGTCTTGGTCTGATATTTTTTGGTTGATTTGCCATTAATTCAGTTCGTATTAATTTATGATCAGTGTTGAAATTTAGATTATTAATTATATCGAAGTTTGTAAAATATCTGGTTTTGTTGGTCATTATAAAATCTATTTCGTTTTTCTTCTTTCCATCCGGCGTGATCCAGGTCCACATGTTCTTTTTACTTTTCCTGTACACTGTGTTTAGTATAGTTAAGTTATTTCCCATTGCAAAATCGATAATTTTTTCTCCGTTCTTACTTCTGATTTTGTTGTGATACGTAAAGTTTCCTATTGTGGACTCTTCTCCCGGGCGTCTTTCACCAATTTGACCGTTGAAATCTCCAAGTATTATTAAGTTATTGTGGCAGTGTTCTATTATGGCGTTATTCAAATCGAGATAGAACTTGTTTATAGTTTCCTCTTTAGCTTGCTCTGTAGGTGAATATACCTGTACAATAGACCAGGGAGCTTTGTACCCCGGTAATTTTAGATTTATTATTGCTATACGCTCCGAGATTCCTACATATCCTTCTACATATTGCGTTATTTGTTTTTTAATAATAAATCCTACTCCGTACTGGCCTGGAGTCTCTCCTATATGAAAAAGTGAGTAGTCTGAATGAACTATAATATTTTCCCCCATTCGCCTAACTTCGCTGAGTCCTAAAACATCCCATTTGATATGTTCAAGCGCATATAATAATTCTGTTAAATCCTCTTCTTCTCTCAAAGTGCGTACATTTAAAGCGGCGATGTAAATTTTTGAATCTTTCTGTTTATGGTTGTTGCGTAGTCTATAATTATTGTTGAAATTCTTCTTATCCTCTTCTTTTGTTGGAAGGTTGTGGTCTCTTTCCCCCACGATGACCAGTCGGCTTGGGGAAGTTTTATGGTTTGTTAGATTTTTGTTATTCGTTGCCTTGGTTAGGTTTAGATTCCGTTTGCCGCTGTTTAATTGCTATTGTTTGTTTTTGGGAGCTAAGTTTGTGAGAGAGTTCGATCTAGCGCTCATCATCTCAGAGGGATCTGCCCTTTTAGACATAGTTGGGAAACGAGACTGTTGCTTTTTTGGTTGAATATTGCCAGTTGTCGGTGAAACAGAGCTATCTCTTTTCCTTTTCTCTTGATGGTTAGTATTCTGTTTCACAAAAATATTATCGCCGTGTGATCCCGGCTAAGAATAGGATCATCCTGGTACTGGTGGTGTCGTAAAAGGCGACTAAAGTACGTGTGGTAGAGTCACGTCGCCAGCAATGGCAACACGCATGGGCAGACTCGACCGGATCATACCACCCCCGGCATTTAATACCGGCGTTAAGTAGTGGCTTTATGCCACTGCGTTTCGCATTAGGTAATGCCGGGCTCCGGAGCCCAACCTCCCACCCCTCCCTGGAATATGATAGCGGCACTTAAAGAGAAACTACCCCAGGAGGGTACCAGCACCTCCGGTGCTGGAGAATCCCTCCCTGAGTCTCTAAACTCAGGCTGCCCTTCGAATTCTGGGGAGGGCAAAGTTCCGCGCTATAGACAGGGCAAACGAGACGTACGCTCCACGGCAACCCCTTCCACGCTCAACGTGGACTTTTGCAATATCAGGGGTCTACATTCCAACTTAAATGCCGTCCACCACCACCTCGAGACGGCACGGCCGGCTTTGTTATTCCTGACGGAGACTCAAATTGCCCGACCGAGCGACACAGCCTATCTCCAATACCCCGGCTACAAAATAGAACATAACTTTATGCCTCATGCCGGGGTCGCTGTGTTCGTAAGGGAGGACCTAAGTTTCCGTCGTCTTGCCCATTTTGAAGGTCGGGACCTGTCTACCATCTGGCTCCGTGTTGACTCGGACGATCGTGCCCGAGTCTACGCATGCCTTTACAGGTCCCACAGTGGTAATGCAGAAACGGATCGGCTCATGGAGCACATTCAATCGGCTATCGACGATATGCTCTCACAGATCCCCTCCGCTGAGGTCGTGATACTTGGCGATTTTAATGCGCACAATGCCAGTTGGCTTGGATCACGCACCACCGACCACGCGGGGAGGGCTGCATTTGACCTTGCTATGGCGAACGGATTGTCCCAATTGGTTGAGTCGCCTACGCGACTCCCGGACGTGGACAACCACAATGCCTCTTTATTGGACCTTTTGCTGACTTCACATCCAGAGCAGTACCAGGTTGTCGTCGATGCCCCCTTGGGGTCCTCTGACCACTGCCTGGTACGGAGTGTCGTGCCCATTAAGCGCGACAGCTGCAGATCACCCGCAACTCGTCGCGTCTGGCACTACAAGTCAGCAGATTGGGATGGGATGCGTACATTTTACTCATCTTATCCCTGGGGGCCGGTTTGCTTCTCTTCTGATGATCCTAGTACCTGTGCCGCTGCTGTTGCCGACGTGGTCCTACAGGGCATGGAACTTTATATTCCTAGTGCTGTAGTGCCAATCGGTGGCAAGTCACAGCCTTGGTTTGATACGTCTTGCAAGCTTGCTGCCTCTAGCAAACGCGAGGCATATCAAATCTGGGCTGAGGCATTGGTTACTAAGGATCCGGAGGTGAAAACCTCAAAAAGGAAGTATAACCGAGCCTGTAGGTTCTTTAAGCGGCAAATTGCCAGAGCAAGGTCCGAGCATATCGCCAAAATTGGCGAGAAGCTTGAGAGCTATCCGTCCGGAACTCATCAGTTCTGGGCGCTCTCAAAGGCGGCACTTGGCAACTTTAGCCAGCCTTCGCTTCCGCCATTACGCACGGGAAATGACATCTTGGTCCACACGGCAAAAGAGAAAGCCGATCTCCTGGGCGCTCTCTTTGCCTCAAACTCGACTTTGGATGACCAAGGATCAACGCCGCCGACCATCCCGCGGTGCCAGAGCTCAATGCCTGAGGTTAAGTTTAACCAAACAGCTGTTAGGCGAGCTCTGTCCTCTTTGGACATCCACAAGTCGAGCGGGCCAGATGGCATTTCTCCCTTAGTGCTCCGTTCTTGTGCTCCTGAGCTGACACCGGTGCTAACGCGTTTGTTTCGGCACTCTTACTCAGTCGGCGTAGTCCCAGATTCATGGAAGAGCGCTCTTATCCACCCGATCCCAAAGAAAGGCGATGGGTCCGATCCATCTAACTACAGGCCTATTGCCATCACCTCCCTGCTCTCAAAAGTCATGGAGGGCATCATCAATAGCCAGCTCTTGGTTTATCTAGAGGATCACCGATTGATTAATGACCGACAATATGGCTTTCGCCATGGTCGCTCAACCGGTGATCTTCTGGTTTACCTTACCCACCGCTGGGCAGCGGCTATTGAAAGCAAGGGAGAGGGCCTGGCAGTTAGTTTGGACATGGCGAAGGCCTTTGATCGAGTTTGGCATAAGGCGCTCCTGGCTAAACTTCCATCCTATGGGCTTCCCAAGAATTTATGCAAATGGATCGCCAGCTTTCTCACTGGGCGCAGCATCAAGGTCGCTGTCGACGGTTTTTGCTCTAAACATATGCCCGTGAACGCTGGCGTTCCCCAAGGCTGCGTGCTGTCCCCTACGCTGTTTCTTTTGCATATCAATGACATGTTAGAGGATTCTAGCATTCATTGCTATGCAGATGATAGCACAGTGGACGCTGTTTACTCCGGCCGAGCAAGTATTTCTCGGGAAAACGCTGAACAGTGCCGAAATAAACTTGTGTCTTCTATTGAGGCATCCCTCAACAAAGTCTCCTCATGGGGTGAAAGGAACTTAGTTCAGTTCAACCCCCTGAAGACACAAGTTTGCGCGTTAACCACAAAAAAAATCCCATTTATCATATCGCCAGTCTTTCAAAACACTCCTCTTACAGCCGCGCCCAGTATCAGTATATTGGGCCTTAATGTTTCGAGTGACTGCCAGTATCGCGATCATCTGGAAAGCAAGGCCAAGTTGGCCTCGAAGAAACTGGGGGTCATCAACAGAGCGAGACGGTACTTCACGCCAAAACACCGTTTGGCCCTATATAGGGCCCAGGTTCGGCCTCATATGGAGTACTGTTCTCACCTCTGGGCTGGTGCACCCCAGTATCAGCTTGAACCATTTGATCGCATACAACGTAGAGCCACTCGAATCATTGGGGACCCAATGATCTGTGAAAGGCTTGATACTTTGGCTTTGCGTAGAGACGTCTCCTCGCTTTGCGTTCTCTATCGCATTTACCATGGGGAGTGTTCTGAAGAACTGTTTGACCTGTTACCTGCCGCCGAATTTTCTAACCGCACGGTACGTCATAGGCTACAATATCATCCACACCACCTGGATACGTGGCAATCCACTACTGTGCGGTTTCGTAGGAACTTCCTTCCACGCGTCACAGAACAGTGGAATGGCCTACCCGCGGCAGTGTTTCCAGGTCGATATGACATGGGTACCTTCAAAAAGCGCGTCTATCTCCACCTCAAAGGCCGGCAACGCACCTGTAGCTCCTCTGGTGTTGCACGGGGCCGTGGGCGGCGGCAATCACTTACCATCAGGTGACCCGAACGCTCGTTTGCCTTGTCCTTTTCCATAAAAAAAAAAAATATAACAGAATATAAAAAACAATATTTAAAATTAACAATTATTTGACATTATTGACAATCTCATTATTCAATAAATCATAATTAAATTAAAATTTTGATCCTTTATTTAAAATGTAAAAGTAAAAACATTTAAATTCAATAATTAAATATTTAATGAAATACAATATTAACATACAAATCAATAATTGAAATAATAACAAGTAGTGAATAAAGAATACCAAGTGCAAGTTTAAGTTTTTCTCTGCTATATTTATTTATTTATTATTAATATTATTGTAACACTTATTTACATTGAGAAACCTGAAAACAGATTAATTTTATTCTAATAAATAAATTTATACATTTCTAAATAGGTTTTTCAATAATTTATTTTGGATTTTTTAAATTCTAATGTCATCATACCGTATATAAAGAAGTATATACCATATTGTATGTATTAAAGATATATAGTTTTTCTTATTATATAATATATATATATAATACAAGGAAATGTTAGATGTTCTTGAATATTGTCTTCTAATAGACTAGTAAAATAATTAAGATATGATATCCTTTGAAATATTTCATATCTTAAATTTTTCATTGAAGTAAGTCCAATTCAGGCAAAAAGAACTAAAAAAATTTATACCTTTACTCAGAAGTCATACCTAAGATACTCTAATATTAGTATGTTTCTTTAAATATCTGAAAATGTCCCATCATGCTAGCATTTGACTTGTAATAAAGGTGACTAACTGTGAATTTCTGGAAATAGAAAATAAACATTAAATTATACATTAAATAAGATACTTTATCCAGTGTAAGTTGGTAACTAAGTATATTTAATAATAGTAAAGAAATGAATACTAAAAAAATGAAGAAATTTGTTGTTAAAAGCCTTAAAGTACTTATAAATTATAATAAGTAGGCATTCATTCAAAAAAACCAAGTAAATTAAGATAGCCAAAGAAGGATTTATATAATTTAATTTAATTCCTGACTTAATATTTTATATTATGAGTAAAAAATAATAATTAAATTAATAATATCAAGGAAAAATTGAGTTTAAAAATTGCTTACCATCATTTTCCACACTTTCCATAACTAACTTCATTTAAAATATTTAAAAAGTTTCAACGTGTATTGTATCTGGTTCTGTAGCCATTACATTACAGAAGTAAGATAATTAGTAGTTGTAGTGTTAAATATTAACAAAACATAGATATTTCACACAGTTTTTACATAACTTAAGGTATGAACATATGTTTACATATGATTTTCAGTTATAATTAAAGTTGTCACATTGTTGTTTTGGTGTAAGAATATGTTTAACAACCTAGTTTATCAATTTCTAAAAAATATTAATTATTAACTAATAAACAATGTATATATCACTGGCGTAAATAAAATAAACGAAAACTTTTATTTGTACTTAAGTGTCAACTCTGATTATTGACACCCAATAATAACTACATGACGCCATCTTGTCCTTGTCGGTAACACTATACGAAGAATCGTTGTAGCAAAGTAGATAACGAATTCCTGCTAACAACTACCATGTTGTGCCACTAGATGGCAGTGAAAAACAATTAAAATATATAAATAAGAATTATATTATTAATATAGATAAAAAATATTTAGATAAAAAAAACAAAAATATAAAAAACATGTAAATTTAAATAAAATATAATTAAATAATATATTATATTATATTAAAAGCAAAAACGTACTGAACGTAAATCTGTTACTCAAAAAAAGAAAAAAATCTTACTGTTTTTTTTTTTTTTTTTTCTCTGAAAAGGCTTGGTTAAGGTTTAGGTTTAGGTTTAGGTTTAGGTTTAGGTTTAGGTTTAGGTTTAGGTTTAGGTTTAGGTTTAGGTTTAGGTTTAGGTTTAGGTTTAGGTTTAGGTTTAGGTTTAGGTTTAGGTTTAGGTTTAGGTTTAGGTTTAGGTTTAGGTTTAGGTTTAGGTTTAGGTTTAGGTTTAGGTTTAGGTTTAGGTTTAGGTTTAGGTTTAGGTTTAGGTTTAGGTTTAGGTTTAGGTTTAGGTTTAGGTTTAGGTTTAGGTTTAGGTTTAGGTTTAGGTTTAGGTTTAGGTTTAGGTTTAGGTTTAGGTTTAGGTTTAGGTTTAGGTTTAGGTTAGGTTAGGTTAGGTTAGGTTAGGTTAGGTTAGGTTAGGTTAGGTTTTTTTTTTTTTTTTTTTTTTATAAATGTAAAGCTTTGAGCTTTACTGCGCGTCCCTCTGACGTGATCAGAGACTTTTTGTATCCGATTTTATTTATTTGTATTATATTGAGGTTAATATGTTTAAAATATGACGATCCATTTTGATTTTTGACAGAATTTTATCTTTTAAAATTTCACTTTGCTACCGATACAAATGATTAAAACGTAAATACTTTGGCGACGAACGAACAAAATGACCCAGACGAAGAGACACAGAGAAGAGACAAAACAAACGTACACACAGACCGACAAAAACAGCGAGATGAGGATTTTGCGAGGACGACAACCAAGCGACGAACGACGAGCGACCAGACCGAGTATGTCGAGCGAACGGAACAAACGGCCATACCGAGACTTTCTTTCGACACCCCAGCGAACAACTTTTCCTCACCAATACTTTCTCCACGGCGGCCCACCCTGCGCCTTCGCAGGCTCCCTCCACGTCCAGTGAGACTATTTTTGCAGGTTTCTTCATGAAGCGTGCAATTAATATTCTCTTCCGGTTGTGGGGGGAGTCTTCGATGCGTCTGCTTTGAGGCATGAGACAGTTATTGGGAGTACTTATTTTCATCGCGTGCCCATCGTATCTGGAAAACGTGGGATCAAATTTATTTTGGCTCCCGTCGTTTTTCTCTTCATTTCGGCCACGATATGCCAAGGTGGAATCGGCACCAAAGATCTCAAGGGCGCCCTTAGCAGTATGCTATACTGGCCCTGGCCAGCGCATCCCACTTTCGTCGCACTGGACAATCTGCACTGAACGCATTGTGATCCGCGTTTTCCGCCTTTGCGTCAGCGCAGTTGCAGCACGATGGTGAGGCGCCGCCGAGCCAGCCTTCGCACTCGGTCTTCATGTGGGGCCCCCCGCAGTGGCTGCACTTCGGCGCAGTTTCTTTACAGAACCGCCTACCGTGCCCGTAGCCCAGGCAGAGGGAGCACTGCACGAGTGGTGAGTAGTCAGCCACTCTGACTTTTTGCAGATCGATGTGCAGTGCTCCCGCCGCAACAGCTCGGTTCCACACCTTGGGAGACACCCTCATGACGACGTGGCCAGTTAGCGGGTTCCGCGCTTTCCGACGGAACTTGACTTCAGCCCGAAACTCATCGTCCTCGATACCCTCGAAAAGGGCCCGATTCTGTTTTCTCAGGGCGCCCGTGATGTCGGCGTCCGTGTTGAACGCGAGGACGTCCCAGAGGATCAGAATCGGGTCCTTATTCTTTACCTCCTCCACAGTCAACCTATCACTCGCCGTCCTCAATCTCTCCTTGACCCTTTCCCGCTCTTCCTCCGAACTACAGCCCAGTATGACCTTCTGATCTTTGGCCTTTCTCACCCTTTCTACTCTGACCCATCCTTCTTTGGCGTTTACCACCTCTCTTATCTGGGCGAGCACTTCTTCCCCCGTGTGGATTACGTTCTTCGAGGAGACCACAACCGAGTGCAGTGCGGTAGGCTGTGGGCTTGGCCTTCTGATTTGGTTAGGTTAGGTTAGGTTAGGTTAGGTTAGGTTAGGTTAGGTTCCCACCCACGGGAGTTGCTGGACTCCTACTGGGCGCGTCCCCCGGGTGGCGGATAGGGGAAACCACTCGCACTTGCGGGCGAGTGGACCGGGAACTTATATTCCCGGCGCGGACCAAAACCAGCAGGCATGGGCGTGCCTTTAGTCCATTGTTATGGACACGGCCTAGGGGAGCACACCCCGACAGAAAAGCCGAAGCTGTGGAGCAGCAAGACGAACATGATGGCAACTACTAATTATACATTACCCCAGGAGGGTACCACTCTTTCGGGAGTCGGAGAATCCCTCCGTGCTACGGCACGCAAGCCCACCGAATCTGGGGGGGGCACCTGTTGTCATTGTGTTGAGGGGGAAGGGCCCGAGATGGGCGGAGTTGTGGAGGAGAAGAAGGGAGGAGTTGTTGTGGAGGTAAACACGGGCGGAGTGGTTGAGCTCGGTGAGGAGGAAGTCGTTGGTGTTGTTGCGGCGTCACAGGGTGAACATCGGAGAGTGTCTGTGTCGAGTGTCGTCGCGGAGGGGTCAGTCGGAGATGGCCGGAATATAGGAGTGTGGAAGGAGCCAAGGGTGGTTCTGACCAGATTGGATATTGGTGACGGGATGTCGACTGTGGGTAGTGTCAGGTCGAGACGAGGGTCCGTGTCATCATATGGACGGTTATGGGGAGCGTCGGAGTCTAAGGACTCAGATACCGAGAGTTTTGTGTCAATGGTGTCGGAGAGGTCGAAGACGCGGACACAATATCTAAAGGACAGGCGGAAAAGACCTCGGAAGCCGAGTGACCAGTCAGGGTCCTCTGGAGAAGGAGAGAGGGATAGACCGGCGCCAAAGATGGTCGCCAAGAGAAGGGGGAAAGGGCTCAGTGAGGCAGAAAAGAGGGAGTTGCTGCTGAGATCAGAGCAGGAGGTGTCGGATGGCGCTGCGGCCGTGCTGGCCAGGGCTAACTCCAGGCTCTCGGATATGAGTCTGCCGTCCGAAAAAGAGCAGGATGAGGCCGTACTCGCATCCGACTTGCGAAACCAGGTGGTGGACAGTCTAGCGGTCATAAGAAAGGTTGCCAGCACATCAGGCAACCTAAAAGGAACCTTCACCAAGGCCCTAAAGCAGGCGGCAAGGGCTATAGGAATGGCTGTGGACGAATTGGCTCAGCGTACAGCGACGGAAGAGGTGGCTCAGTTGCGCGCTCATAACACCAAGCTGCGCAATGAGATGTCTGAGCTACGCAAAGAGGTCGGTCTTTTACGGGCTGACCTCCAAGCGCAAAGGAGCCAAGGAGTCGCTTCTCCTGGCAAGAGTCAGCCGGGGTGTTCCGACGAGCTGAGGCGCTCGATCATGATGGAGATCGGAACGATGGTGAGCGCCCGGATAGAAGGCCTGGAGAACCGGCTTCTTCCGGAGAGGAGCGTGCGTCCCCCGCTTGCGGCGTCAAAGGGTGCGCAAGAAGCCACAACATCGGCAAGAAAAGAGGCGACAGCGATAACTACGCTGGTAGCTCCCGCCAATCCTGCCTCGACAAGGGGTCAGCCAGGGCCAGGAAAGCATGGCAAGGGAAAGGGCAAGGGCAAAAAGACCCCGGGAGCCTCAGTGCCGGACGCCCCGCAGCCACGTCCACTTCCACCTGCGCCAGCTGAATTGTCAGAGGGATGGAATGTGGTTGCCAGGAAGGGCAGTAAAAAGAAGGCTGCTGCTGCTGCCGCTCAGCAGCAATCCAAGAGGAGAACGGGGGCAAAAGCGCCGAAAGCGCCAAAAGCCCCGAAGCTCAGACAGCCACGGTCTGCGGTGGTGGCGCTGAAACTTCAACCCAGCGCTGCTGAGAGCAACCTGACCTATAGTCAGGTGCTCACCCAGCTGAAGGCTAAGGTTGACCTCGGGGAGATGAACATCTCGGATATGAGATTCCGAGTAGCCTCAACTGGCGCGAGGCTACTGGAAATCCCGGGGCTCAACTCGGGCGACAAGGCGGATGCTCTTGCGCAAAAATTGCGGAGCGTCCTGGACGAGAGCGAGGTCCAAGTCTCAAGGCCCACCAAATGCGCAGAGCTCAGAGTGAGTGGGCTGGACGACTCGGTGACGTCCGAGGAGGTTGCGGCAGCCGTCAGCAAAGTTGGTGGTTGCGACGTCGGTGCCATCAAGGTCGGTGAGGTGCGACGTGACCGTGCTGGACTCGGCACGGCCTGGGTGCGTTGTCCGGTGGCAGCTGCCAAGAAGGTGAGCGGAGGTCGCCTGCTAGTGGGTTTCGTGTCGGCGAAAGTGACGTTGTTACAGCAGCGGGTTCTGCGTTGCTTCCGTTGCCACGAAACGGGCCATGTGGCGGCTAAGTGCAGTGGTGTAGACCGGAGCTCACATTGTTTTAGATGTGGGCGTCCTGGGCACAAACAAGCCGTGTGCTCGGATACACCACACTGCCCGGCGTGTGAGGATGCGCAACGACCGTCGGGCCACTTAGCCGGCAGTGCAGCATGCGCCAAAATCTGCGCGCAATCTAAGCGCAGGAAAGGAGGGAGAGGGAAGGCGGCGGGACCCACAGGTCAAGCCCAACCTGAAGCCCAGCCTAGGGTTGCGGAGGAGCAGCCTATGCTCGTTTAGTAATGGCGGAACGAGTTTTGCAGGCGAACATCAACCACTGCGTCAGAGCCCAAGACTTATTGGTCCAAAGCTTGGCGCAGTGGTCGATACATGTGGCGGTTGTTTCGGAGCCCTACAGCGTTCCCAACAGAGATAACTGGGTCGCCGACAACACCGGGGTGGTGGCTTTGATCACCCAGGTCGCCGCGGGCTCTCCGCCTTTCTCGCGTATTGAGAGGGGTGCGGGATGTGTCGCGGCGCTTGTCGGAGACCTAGTTGTCGTAGGGGTCTACTTTTCCCCCAATCGAACTCTTGCGGAGTTTGAAGAGTTTCTCATTCGATTGGGGGAAATGGTAGAACGATTTCGTCCGGCGGAGGTGTTGGTCGCGGGCGATCTCAACGCGAAGTCCAGCGTGTGGGGCTCCGCAACGACGGATGTACGTGGTGTGACTCTGTCCGAGTGGGTGGTTGCCACCGGTTTGTCTGTACTCAACCGGGGGACGAAGAACACGTGCGTGCGAAGGCTGGGCGGATCCGTCGTGGACGTTTCGTTCGCGAGCCCGGCCTTAGCGCGTCGTGTTCGGGGTTGGCGAGTGCTGGATGATGTGGAGACTCTCTCGGATCATCTCTACATCTTATACGAGATCTCCACACATTCAGCGGTGCAACCAACCCCCAGTCCAACCTCGCGAGAGTGCGGACCGCGGTGGCAACAGGGTCGCCTCGACAGGCAATTGTTGGAGGAGGCCGCGATAGTGGAATCCTGGCTGCCCCAGAGCTTGGCGTCTGCAGAAGACGCCGCATCCTGGGCGCAGGGGGCGCTGACGCGTATCTGTGACGCGTCAATGCCCCGTTCCAGGCGCCGTCCACAACGGCGGCAAGTGTACTGGTGGTCGTGGGAGGTCGCGCAACTGCGTAACATCTGCGTTGTCGCGAGACGCCAGTACAGCCACTATCGCAGGCGGGTACAGAAGGTTCGGGAGGAGGAGGATCGTCTGTACCAGTTGTATGTCGAGGCGAGAACGCGGTTGCAGGAAGAAATCGGTCGTGTGAAAGGCGAGTCGCACGACCAGATGATTGCGGGGATAGACCAAGACCCGTTTGGCACGCCTTACCGTATGGTACTTGGCAAGCTACGGGCTTGGGCTCCACCCCTGACGCAGACACTCCAACCGGATGTCCTCCGAGGGGTTCTGTCGTCACTATTCCCGCAGCGGGCCAGTTTTTCATCACCATCTATGGCCCGCCCTGCACCGCAAGAGGAGGAGGAGGACAGTGTCGCACCACAGGTGGAGGAGGAGGAGTTCGAGGAGGCAGTTCGCCGATCTCGCGGCAAGAGCACCGCACCTGGCCTTGATGGCGTTCCCGGGAGGGCGTTAACTCTGGCCCTTAAGATCCTTGGGCCCAGAGTGCGAGGGCTATTCACTGCCTGTCTGGCTCAAGCCATAATTCCACAGCGGTGGAAGACAGGCAGGTTAGTCCTCATTAAGAAGGAGGGTCGCCCGGCGGATTCAGCCTCTGCCTACAGGCCAATCGTGCTCTTGAGCGAGATCGCCAAACTCT
The DNA here is from genome assembly GCA_030704555.1 of Heliconius charithonia. Classification (NCBI taxonomy): domain Eukaryota; kingdom Metazoa; phylum Arthropoda; class Insecta; order Lepidoptera; family Nymphalidae; genus Heliconius; species Heliconius charithonia. Next base: position 14,343 of record JALPMF010000060.1, read on the forward strand.
TCGAGCGTGTTGTGACGAGGAGGTTGCAACACCACTTGGAGCGGACAGGTCCAAACCTCTCGGACCAGCAGTATGGTTTCCGCAGTGGGCGCTCGACGGTGGATGCCATACTGAAGGTGAAGTCCCATGCGCAGGATGCGGTGGCCCGGGGCGATGGAGTCTTGGCGGTGTCTTTAGACATCGCCAACGCCTTCAACTCCCTGCCCTGGCCCTGCATTGAGGAGGCACTTTCCTATCACCGTGTGCCTCAATACCTGCGCCGCGTCATCGGGGCTTACCTATCCGGGAGGTCTGTGACCTTTCCGGCTCCTGGAGGAGGGTGGGAGGAGTATGAAGTGTCGTGCGGTGTTCCACAGGGCTCGGTTCTTGGGCCACTCCTGTGGAACATCGGGTACGACTGGGTGTTGAGAGGCGACACCCTACGAGGAGTTGAAGTCCTCTGCTACGCCGATGACACGCTGGTCTTGGCGCAGCAGAGGACTTATCGCGAGGCTGCAATGCTCGCAACGGCCGGGGTGGCCGACGTCGTTGGCCGAATTAGGAGGTTGGGATTGGAGGTTGCCCTGAACAAGTCTGAGGCATTATACTTCCATGCTCCTCGAAAGGGCCCACCCGCGGATGCCCACATCGTCGTCGGTGGCATCAGAATAGATGTCAAGAGGAGCATGAAGTACCTCGGACTTGTTCTGGACGGTCGGTGGAGTTTCCGGGGCCACTTTACATCCTTGGCCCCGAAACTGTTAAAGACGGCGTCGGCATTGGCGCGCCTTTTGCCCAATGTCGACGGGCCGAGCGCCTCGAGCCGGAGGCTGTACACCGAAGTGGTCCGATCGATGGCCCTCTACGGCGCTCCCGTATGGGCGGACGCCCTGGATCGGCACAACATCGCCCTGCTGCGACGTGCGCAGAGGGTGATGGCCATCCGGGCGATACGGGGGTATCGGACCATCTCCGGCGAGGCGGCGTGCGTGCTGGCCGGAGTCGTGCCGTGGGACCTGGACGCGACGTCTCTGGCGTCGGTCTATTGCCGGCGTCGGGGCCTCGCGTCCGGGGCCGCGGCAAGCCCAGTGCGCACCGAGGAGGAGCGGGAAGCCGCAATAAAAACGTGGGAATCCCGGCTGGCGACACCATCTGCCGGCCGGTTGACGATCGAGGCTGTTCGTCCAGTCTTCCGCCAGTGGTTAGCGCGGCGTCACGGCGTCCTAACCTTCCGCACGACGCAGGTACTCACGGGGCATGGCTGCTTCGGGAGTTACCTGTGTCGGATCGCCGGGAGGGAGCCCGACGCTCGCTGCCACCACTGCGACGACTGCCTCGATGAGACGGCCCAGCACACGTTGGAGGTGTGCACTGCCTGGGCGTCTCAACGTCGCGCTCTGCGCGACGTCATAGGGGACGACCTCTCCCTGCCGGCCGTGGTCAAGGCCATGGCCGGCAGCGAGACGTCGTGGGATGCGGTCTCCTCCTTCTGCGAGGCAGTGGTGCTCGAGAAGGAGTCGGCGGAACGGGCGAGGGAGGCTATTGCCGAACTCGCCATCCGCCGTAAGAGACCGGGTCGCCGGAGGGCGGCTCACGATCGCCGCCTTCCGCCCTAATGTGCCAGAGGGCGGTCAGCTTGGGGAAGCTGGCCGCCTACCAACCTGGCCCGAGTAGTCGCGCGCAGGTTGCTCCCGCGCGCTACTCCGAGCAGGCCGTCGAGGGTGCCCACACACCCTTGACTCCGAGACGTGCCTTTGCTGGCTCCCGCCGCTGCGATTCGCGGAAGATTATTGTCCCCGCGTCTTGCGGCCAGTGGCGGTAGAGGAGGAGCACCGTGAGGTTTTAGTGGGTATGGGGACGGCCTACCATCTGCCGTCCGAGTCCCACATAACCCGCTCGAGTCCCCACTCGGGCCGGTATCCGTAAGAGGATTTCCTCACGTTAAAAAAAAAAAAAAAAAAAAAAAAAAAAAAAAAGGTTAGGTTCCCAAGGGAGTTGCTGGACTCCTACTGGGCGCGTCCCCCGGGTGGCGGATAGGGGAAACCACTCGCACTTGCGGGCGAGTGGACCGGGAATTTATTCCCGGCGCGGACCAAAACCAGCAGGCATGGGCGTGCCTTTAGTCCATCGTTATGGACACGGCCTAGGGGAGCACACCCCGACAGAAAAGCCCCGCTGTGGAACAGCAAAAGAGGAACATGTCGGTATGTAAGAATTTTTCAATACCCCAGGAGGGTACCACTCCTTCGGGAGTCGGAGAATCCCTCCGTGCTACGGCACGCAAGCCCTTCGAATCTGGGGGGGGCCAATACCGATGTGTTGCGGGGGAGGGGCCCGAGATGGGCGGAGTTGGTGCGGAGGTTGAGACGTGTGGAGTTGTGGGGCCCGAGATGGGCGGAGGTGTTGTGGAGAGTGAGAGGTGTGGAGTTGGTGTAGAGGTGGAGAGATGTGGAGTTGTGGTGTCCGAGGAGGATGGTAGCGTGAGGTTGCCCGAGATGGGTGGAGCTGAGGATGTCGTGCCTGTCACAGGTGGAGGAAAGGCTCTTGGGCCTGCTAAGGGAGAGGTTGCACTCAAGTGCGCAAAGGTTGTTGTGGAGCGGCTGGACTTGGCGGAAGTCGCCTCGATCATCAGTGGGAGGTCCAGGTCCGTGTCCACGTCTTCAAGAGGTCGATTTTGGGCGGCCTCAGAGTCGGAGGTGGAAAGTTGCGTTTCCATGGAGTCGCAAGAGGTAGCGGCTCCGACAGAGACTCGCAAATATCGGAAGAGGCCGAGGAGTAAGAAGACCAACTCCGGCTCTTCCGATAACGATGACGAGCGGGAGAAGCCGACAAAGCTCAAGGCGGTCCGGCGGGAGGAGCTCCGGCTTCAAGCGGAGGAGGAGGTCGTAGGTATCGCCCAGACGGTACAATCCAGAGCAAGCTCCAGGCTCTCGGATGTAGCGGACTTGGCGATACCAAGGGTAGATGGACCGTTGGTGCAAGATCTGCAGCACCAGGTCACTGATAGTCTGGCCATAATCAACAAGGTCGCCTGCAGATCCGGCAACCTTAAGGGCACCTTTACAAAAGCCCTTAAGGATGCCGCCGGTGCCATCAACTCGGCCGTGGCGATCTTGGCCAACAAAACGGCGAGCGAGGAGGTAACGCAGCTCCGAGCGGCAAACAGCCGCCTGACACAGGAGTTGTCGGAGCTGCGTAAGGAGATGTCGCTGATGAGGGCGGAACTAGAGCGTTCCAGGACCTCGCGGCAGGCTCCTGAAGAAAAGAAGAAGGAGGACGAAATGGCGCGTTCAGTGATGGTGCAGGTGGGCACGTTGCTGAATACGCGGCTGGCAGCGCTGGAGGACAGACTCCTTCCGGCAAAGCCAGTTCGTCCTCCTTTGGCGGCGGATAGGAAGCGCCAGGCGGCCGTCTCCAGGGTAGTGGCAGAGCCTACCGTGACGACCCTGGTAGCGCCTGCAAACCCAGGCCCGAAGGCAAGGCAGGGTGCCAAGAAGGGGAAGAGCAAGGCTCCAAAGAAAGCCCCGCAAGCCTCAGCAGCCGAGCCTCGATTGCTTCCTCCCGCCCCGGCTGATGTTAACGAGGGCTGGAATCTGGTGGTACGCAAGGGCAGCAAGAAAAAGGCCGCAGTAGCCCAAACTAAGCAGACTACGCAGAAGGCGAAGCCAAAGTCTGCCAAGCAGCCCAAATTGCGTCCTCCACGATCGGCTGCGGTGACGCTAACGTTGCAGCCAGCCGCAGCGAGCAAGGAAGTGACTTACCGCGATGTGCTGACGCAGATCAAGGAAGCGGTAAAGTTGGAGGACCTGGGAATAGCGGACCTGCGTCTCCGGGTCGCCTCAACTGGTGCCAGGGTGCTGGAGCTACCTGGCGCCAATAGCGGCGAAAAAGCCGATGCCCTCGCCCAGCGGTTGCGTGGAGTGCTGGACGCCAGCGAGGTGCTGGTCGCAAGACCGGTGAAGTGCGCAGAGTTGAGGGTCAGTGGCCTAGATGACTCTGCGACTTCGGAGGAGGTGGCGCAGGCCGTGAGCCGAGTCGGCGGCTGCGATGTCGGGTCTGTGAAGGTGGGGGAGATCCGGCAGGACCGCAGCGGGCTTGGCACGGCGTGGGTTCGCTGCCCTATAATGGCGGCGAAAAGGGTGAGCGGGTCGCGGCTCCTGGTGGGCCTCGTCTCTGCACGAGTGCAGCTGCTGCAGCAACGGAACCTACGTTGCTTCCGCTGCCACGACATTGGCCACGTGGCGGCGAAGTGCAGCAGCGCACAAGACAGAAGCCAGCAGTGCTTCAGGTGCGGCCAAGCCGGGCACAAACAACATCAGTGCTCGGCGGCACCTCACTGTCCGGTCTGCGAGGCAGCAGAACAGCCCACAGACCACACAGTAGGAAGCGCTGCATGCGCCAGGGCCGGCTCCTCGAGGAAGAGGAGGGGTGGCCGAAAGGGCGGAAAGAGGCCGTCAGAGGACGGGCCAAATGCCCCAGGCGGGCGTGAGAGGGTGCAACACATGGAGATCAAGTGATGGCTCTCCGTGTGTTGCAGTCGAATATAAACCACTGTGCCAGGGCCCAGGACTTATTGGTCCAAAGCCTGGCGCAGTGGTCTATTCAGGTGGCGGTTGTTGCGGAGCCTTATAGCGTTCCCGACAGAGACAATTGGGTCGCCGACAACACCGGGGTGGTAGCACTCATCACCCAGGTCGCTGCGGGCTCCCCGCCTTTCTCGCGTATTGAGAGGGGTGCGGGATGCGTCGCGGCGCTTGTCGGCGACGTAGTTGTCGTCGGGGTCTACTTTTCCCCCAATCGAATCCTCGCGGAGTTCGAGGAGTTCCTCATACGATTGGGGGAAATGGTAGAACGATTTCGTCCGGCGGAGGTGTTGGTCGCGGGCGATCTCAACGCTAAGTCCAGCGTGTGGGGCTCTGCAACGACGGATGTTCGTGGTGCGACACTGTCTGAGTGGGTAGTTGCCACCGGTTTGTCTGTCCTCAACCGGGGGACTAAGAACACGTGCGTGCGAAGGCTGGGCGGATCCGTCGTGGACGTCTCGTTCGCGAGTCCGGCCCTAGCGCAACGTGTTCAGGGTTGGCGAGTGCTGGATGATGTGGAGACTCTCTCGGATCATCTCTACATCTTATACGAGATCTCCACACATTCAGCGGTGCAACCAACCCCGAGTCCGACCTCGCGAGAGCACGGACCGCGGTGGCAACTGAGTCGCCTCGATAGGCAATTGTTGGAGGAGGCCGCGATAGTGGAATCCTGGCTGCCCCAGAGCTTGGCGTCTGCAGAAGACGCCGCATCCTGGGCGCAGGGGGCGTTGACGCGTATCTGTGACGCGTCGATGCCCCGTTCCAGGGGCCGCCCTCAGCGGCGGCAAGTGTACTGGTGGTCGTGGGAGATCGCGCAACTGCGTACCATCTGCGTTGACGCGAGACGCCAGTACAGCCACTATCGCAGACGGGTACAGAAGGTGCAGGAGGAGGAAGACCGACTGTACCGCGTCTATGTCGAGGCGAGAACGCAGCTGCAGGAGGAAATCGGTCGTGCGAAAGGCGAGTCGCACGACCAGTTGATCGCGGGGATAGACCAAGACCCGTTTGGCACGCCCTACCGCATGGTACTGGGCAAGCTACGGGCTTGGGCACCACCTCTGACGCAGACACTCCAACCGGATGTTCTCCGAGGGGTTCTGTCGTCGCTATTCCCGCGGCGGGCCCGGCCCTTTACACCACCCAATATGGCCCGCCCTGCAGCGCGTGAAGAAGAAGGGGAGGAAGACAGTGTCGCACCACCTGTGGAGGAGGAGGAGCTCGAAGAGGCTGTACGCCGATCTCGGCTCAAGAGCACCGCCCCGGGCCTGGATGGCATCCCCGGCCGGGCGCTAACTCTGGCCCTGAACACCCTGGGGCCCAGAGTGCGAGGGCTATTCACTGCCTGTCTGGCTCAAGCCATAATTCCACAGCGGTGGAAGACAGGCAGGTTAGTCCTCATCAAGAAGGAGGGTCGCCCGGCGGATTCTGCCTCCGCCTACCGGCCTATCGTGCTCTTGAGCGAGATCGCCAAGCTCTTCGAGCGTGTTGTAGCGAGGAGGCTACAACACCATTTGGAGGAGACAGGTCCGAACCTCTCGGACCAGCAGTATGGCTTTCGCAGTGGCCGTTCGACTGTGGATGCCATACTGGAGGTGAAGTCCTACGCGCAGGATGCGGTTGCCCGGGGCGATGGAGTCTTGGCGGTGTCTTTAGACATCGCCAACGCTTTTAACTCCCTGCCCTGGCCGTGCATTAAGGAGGCACTTATTTACCATCGTGTGCCTCCATACCTGCGCCGCGTCATCGGGGCTTACCTGTCCGAGAGGTCTGTGACCTTTCCCGCTCCTGGAGGAGGATGGGAGGAGTTCGGCGTGTCAGCCGGTGTTCCACAAGGATCGGTGCTGGGTCCGATCCTCTGGAACATCGGCTACGACTGGGTGCTGCGAGGCGGCACCCTGAGGGGGATAAAGGTCCTCTGTTACGCCGATGATACGCTGGTCTTGGCGCAGCAGAGGACCTATCGGGAGGCGGCGGTCTTGGCGACGGCGGGAGTGGCCGAAGTCGTAGGCCGCATCAGGCGGCTCGGTTTGGAAGTCGCCCTAAACAAGTCCGAGGCTTTATATTTTCATGCTCCTCGAAAGGGCCCACCATCAGGGGCCCACATTACCATCGGTGGCGTCGAAATCGGCGTCACGAAGAGCATGAAATACCTCGGACTTGTTCTGGACGGTCGGTGGAGTTTCCGGGGCCACTTTACATCCTTGGCCCCGAAACTGTTAAAGACGGCGTCGGCATTGGCGCGCCTTTTGCCCAATGTCGAGGGGCCGAGCGCCTCGAGCCGGAGGCTGTACACCGGAGTGGTCCGATCGATGGCCCTCTATGGCGCTCCCGTATGGGCGGACGCCCTGGATCGGCACAACATCGCCCTGCTGCGACGAGCGCAGAGGGTGATGGCCATCCGGGCGATACGGGGGTATCGGACCATCTCCGGCGAGGCGGCGTGCGTGCTGGCCGGAGTCGTGCCGTGGGACCTGGACGCGACGTCTCTGGCGTCGGTCTATTGCCGGCGTCGGGGCCTCGCGTCCGGGGCCGCGGCAAGTCCAGTGCGCACCGAGGAGGAGCGGGAAGCCGCATTGAAAGTGTGGGAATCCCGGCTGGCGACACCATCTGCCGGCCGGTTGACGATCGAGGCTGTTCGTCCAGTCTTCCGCCAGTGGTTAGCGCGGCGTCACGGCGTCCTAACCTTCCGCACGACGCAGGTACTCACGGGGCATGGCTGCTTCGGGGGTTACCTGTGTCGGATCGCCGGGAGGGAGCCCGACGCTCGCTGCCACCACTGCGACGACTGCCTCGATGAGACGGCCCAGCACACGTTGGAGGTGTGCACCGCCTGGGCGTCTCAACGTCGCGCTCTGCGCGACGTCATAGGGGACGACCTCTCCCTGCCGGCCGTGGTCAAGGCCATGGCCGGCAGCGAGACGTCGTGGGATGCGGTCTCCTCCTTCTGCGAGGCAGTGGTGCTCGAGAAGGAGTCGGCGGAACGGGCGAGGGAGGCTTTTGCCGAACTCGCCATCCGCCGTAAGAGACCGGGTCGCCGGAGGGCGGCTCACGATCGCCGCCTTCCGCCCTAATGTGCCAGAGGGCGGTCAGCTTGGGGAAGCTGGCCGCCTACCAACCTGGCCCGAGTAGTCGCGCGCAGGTTGCTCCCGCGCGCTACTCCGAGCAGGCCGTCGAGGGTGCCCACACACCCTTGACTCCGCGACGTGCCTTTGCTGGCTCCCGCCGCCGCGTTTCGCGGAAGACTATTGTCCCCGTGTTCGCGGCCAGTGGCGGTCGAGGAGGAGCACCGTGAGGTTTTAGTGGGTATGGGGACGGCCTAACATCTGCCGTCCGAGTCCCACATAACCCGCTCGAGTCCCCACTCGGGCCGGTATCCGTAAGAGGATTTCCTCACGTTAAAAAAAAAAAAAAAAAAAAAAAGGTTAGGTTAGGTTCCCAACCCAAGGGAGTTGCTGGACTCCTACTGGGCGCGTCCCCCGGGTGGCGGATAGGGGAAACCACTCGCACTTGCGGGCGAGTGGACCGGGAATTTATATTCCCGGCGCGGACCAAAACCAGCAGGCATGGGCGTGCCTTTAGTCCATTGTTATGGACACGGCCTAGGGGAGCACACCCCGACAGAAAAGCCCCGCTGTGGAACAGCGAAAACACAACATGCCGGTATACAAGAATTATACACTACCCCAGGAGGGTACCGGTCTCTTCGAGGCCGGAGAATCCCTCCGTGCTACGGCACGCAAGCCCACCGAATCTGGGGGGGGCCAGTTATACCAGTGTGTTGCGGGGGAGGGGCCCGAGATGGGCGGAGTGTTGGCCGCGGGTGGCGGCGTTGAGAAGGAGCCTGCGAAGGGCGGAGTGGTCGAAGGGGTGCCTGAGATGGGCGGAGTTGAAGTGGAGGCTGAGAGGTGTAGAGCTGTGGTGCCCGTGGAGGGCGTTGTAGAGGATGCCGTGCCTGTCACAGGCGGAGAAAGGGCTTCCGAGCCGGTAAAGGGAGTAGTCGCACTCAAGTGCGCGAAGGTGGTCGTGGAGCGGCTGGACTTGGCGGAGGTCGCCTCTATCATCAGCGGGAGGTCCAGGTCCGCGTCCACATCTTCAAGAGGCCGATTTTGGGCGGCTTCAGAGTCGGAGGTGGACAGTTGCGTGTCCATGGAGTCGCAAGACGTAGCGGCTCCGACGGAGACTCGCAAATATCGGAAGAGACCAAGGAGTAAAAAGACCAACTCCGGCTCTTCCGATAACGACGACGAGCGGGAAAAGCCGACAAAACTCAAGGCGGTCCGGCGGGAGGAGCTCCGGCTCCAGGCAGAGGAGGAAGTTGTTGGTATCGCCCAGACGGTACAATCCAGAGCAAGCTCCAGGCTCTCGGATGTAGCGGACTTGGCGATACCTAGGGTGGATGGACCGTTGGTGCACGATCTGCAGCACCAGGTCTCTGATAGCTTAGCTATTATAAATAAAGTCGCCTGCAGATCCGGCAACCTTAAGGGCACCTTTACAAAAGCCCTTAAGGAGGCCGCTGGCGCTATCAACACGGCCGTGGCGATCCTGGCCAATAAAACAGCAAGCGAGGAGGTAACGCAGCTCCGAGCGGCAAACAGCCGCTTGACACAGGAGTTGTCGGAGCTGCGTAAGGAGATGTCGCTGATGAGGGCGGAACTGGAGCGTTCCAGGACCTCGCGGCAGGCTCCTGAAGAGAAGAAGAAGGAGGACGAAATGGCGCGTTCAGTGATGGTGCAGGTGGGCACGTTGCTGAATACGCGGCTGGCTGCGCTGGAGGACAGGCTCCTTCCAGCCAAGCCAGTGCGTCCTCCTTTGGCGGCAGACAAAAGACGCCAGGCGGCCGTCTCAAGGGTAGTGGCAGAGCCTACCGTGACGACCCTGGTAGCGCCTGCCAACCCTGGCCCGAAATCACAGCAGGGCTCTAAGAAGAAGGGGAAGAGTAAAAAGGCCCCAAAACAAGCCCCGCAAGCCGCAGCAGCCGAGCCTCGACCGCTGCCTCCCGCCCCGGCAGATGTGAGCGAGGGATGGAACGTGGTGGTGCGCAAAGGCGCTAAGAAAAAGGCGGCAGCAGCTCAGGCACGGCAGACGACGCAGAAGGCGAAATCTAAGTCTGCCAAGCAGCCTAAGCTGCGTCCTCCACGGTCGGCGGCAGTAACGTTAACTTTGCAGCCGGCCGCAGCTACGAAGGAGCTGACTTACCGCGATGTGCTGACGCAGATCAAGGAGGCGGTAAAGTTGGAGGACCTGGGGATAGCCGACCTGCGGCTCAGAGTCGCCTCAACTGGTGCCAGGGTACTGGAGCTACCTGGCGCCAATAGCGGCGAAAAAGCCGATGCCCTCGCTCAGCGGTTGCGTGGTGTGCTCGACGCTAGCGAGGTGCTGGTCGCGAGACCGGTGAAGTGCGCAGAGTTGAGGGTCAGTGGCCTAGATGACTCTGCGACTTCAGAGGAGGTGGCGCAGGCCGTGAGCCGAGTCGGCGGCTGCGATGTCGGGTCTGTGAAGGTGGGAGAGATCCGGCAGGACCGCAGCGGGCTTGGCACGGCGTGGGTTCGCTGCCCTATCATGGCGGCGAAGAGAGTGAGCGGATCGCGGCTCTTAGTAGGCTTTGTCTCTGCGCGGGTGCAACTGCTGCAACAGCGAAACCTGCGTTGTTTCCGCTGCCACGACATTGGCCACGTGGCGGCGAAGTGCAGCAGTGCGCAAGATAGGAGCCAGCAGTGCTTCAGGTGCGGCCAAGCCGGGCACAAGCAACATCAGTGCTCGGCGGCACCTCACTGTCCGGTCTGCGAGGCAGCAGAACAGCCCGCAGACCACACAGTAGGAAGCGCTGCATGCGCCAGGACCGGCTCCTCGAGGAAGAGGAGGGGTGGTCGAAAGGGCGGAAAGAGGCCGTCAGCGGACGGGCCAAATGCCCCAGGTGGGCGTGAGAGGGTGCAACACATGGAGATCAAGTGATGGCTCTCCGTGTGTTGCAGGCGAATATAAACCACTGTGCCAGGGCCCAGGACTTATTGGTCCAAAGCCTGGCGCAGTGGTCTATTCAGGTGGCGGTTGTTTCGGAGCCCTACAGCGTTCCCAACAGAGATAACTGGGTCGCCGACAACACCGGGGTGGTGGCTTTGATCACCCAGGTCGCCGCGGGCTCTCCGCCTTTCTCGCGTATTGAGAGGGGTGCGGGATGTGTCGCGGCGCTTGTCGGAGACCTAGTTGTCGTAGGGGTCTACTTTTCCCCCAACCGAACTCTTGCGGAGTTTGAAGAGTTTCTCATTCGATTGGGGGAAATGGTAGAACGATTTCGTCCGGCGGAGGTGTTGGTCGCGGGCGATCTCAACGCGAAGTCCAGCGTGTGGGGCTCTGCAACGACGGATGTTCGTGGTGCGACACTGTCTGAGTGGGTAGTTGCCACCGGTTTGTCTGTCCTCAACCGGGGGACTAAGAACACGTGCGTGCGAAGGCTGGGCGGATCCGTCGTGGACGTTTCGTTCGCGAGCCCGGCCTTAGCGCGTCGTGTTCAGGGTTGGCGAGTGCTGGATGATGTGGAGACTCTCTCGGATCATCTCTACATCTTATACGAGATCTCCACACATTCAGCGGTGCAACCAACCCCCAGTCCAACCTCGCGAGAGTGCGGACCGCGGTGGCAATTGAGTCGCCTCGACAGGCAATTGTTGGAGGAGGCCGCGATAGTGGAATCCTGGCTGCCCCAGAGCTTGGCGTCTGCAGAAGACGCCGCATCCTGGGCGCAGGGGGCGTTGACGCGTATCTGTGACGCGTCGATGCCCCGTTCCAGGGGCCACCCTCAGCGGCGGCAAGTGTACTGGTGGTCGTGGGAGATCGCGCAACTGCGTACCATCTGCGTTGACGCGAGACGCCAGTACAGCCACTATCGCAGACGGGTACAGAAGGTGCAGGAGGAGGAAGACCGACTGTACCGCGTCTATGTCGAGGCGAGAACGCAGCTGCAGGAGGAAATCGGTCGTGCGAAAGGCGAGTCGCACGACCAGTTGATCGCGGGGATAGACCAAGACCCGTTTGGCACGCCCTACCGCATGGTACTGGGCAAGCTACGGGCTTGGGCACCACCTCTGACGCAGACACTCCAACCGGACGTCCTCCGAGGGGTTCTGTCGTCGCTATTCCCGCGGCGGGCCCGGCCCTTTACACCACCCAATATGGCCCGCCCTGCAGCGCGTGAAGAGGAAGAGGAGGAAGACAGTGTCGCACCACCTGTGGAGGAGGAGGAGCTCGAAGAGGCTGTACGCCGATCTCGGCTCAAGAGCACCGCCCCGGGCCTGGATGGCATTCCCGGCCGGGCGCTAACTCTGGCCCTGAACACCCTGGGGCCCAGAGTGCGAGGGCTATTCACTGCCTGTCTGGCTCAAGCCATAATTCCACAGCGGTGGAAGACAGGCAGGTTAGTCCTCATCAAGAAGGAGGGTCGCCCGGCGGATTCTGCCTCCGCCTACCGGCCTATCGTGCTCTTGAGTGAGATCGCCAAGCTCTTCGAGCGTGTTGTAGCGAGGAGGCTACAACACCATTTGGAGGGGACAGGTCCGAACCTCTCGGACCAACAGTATGGCTTCCGCAGTGGCCGTTCGACTGTGGATGCCATACTGGAGGTGAAGTCCTACGCGCAGGATGCGGTTGCCCGGGGCGATGGAGTCTTGGCGGTGTCTTTAGACATCGCCAACGCTTTTAACTCCCTGCCCTGGCCGTGCATTAAGGAGGCACTTATTTACCATCGTGTGCCTCCATACCTGCGCCGCGTCATCGGGGCTTACCTGTCCGAGAGGTCTGTGACCTTTCCCGCTCCCGGAGGAGGATGGGAGGAGTTCGGCGTGTCAGCCGGTGTTCCACAAGGATCGGTGCTGGGTCCGATCCTCTGGAACATCGGCTACGACTGGGTGCTGCGAGGCGGCACCCTGAGAGGGATAAAGGTCCTCTGTTACGCCGATGATACGCTGGTCTTGGCGCAGCAGAGGACCTATCGAGAGGCGGCCGTCTTGGCCACGGCCGGTGTGGCCGAAGTCGTGGGCCGCATCAGGCGGCTTGGGTTGGAAGTCGCCCTAAACAAGTCCGAGGCATTATACTTCCATGCTCCTCGAAAGGGCCCACCATCAGGGGCCCACATTACCATCGGTGGCGTCGAAATCGGCGTCACCAGGAGCATGAAGTACCTCGGACTTGTTCTGGACGGTCGGTGGAGTTTCCGGGGCCACTTTACATCCTTGGCCCCGAAACTGTTAAAGACGGCGTCGGCATTGGCGCGCCTTTTGCCCAATGTCGACGGGCCGAGCGCCTCGAGCCGGAGGCTGTACACCGGAGTGGTCCGATCGATGGCCCTCTACGGCGCTCCCGTATGGGCGGACGCCCTGGACCGGCACAACATCGCCCTGCTGCGACGTGCGCAGAGGGTGATGGCCATCCGGGCGATACGGGGGTATCGGACCATCTCCGGCGAGGCGGCGTGCGTGCTGGCCGGAGTCGTGCCGTGGGACCTGGACGCGACGTCTCTGGCGTCGTCGCGGCAAGCCCAGTGCGCACCGAGGAGGAGCGGGAAGCCGCAATTTCAGTGTGGGAATCCCGGCTGGCGACACCATCTGCCGGCCGGTTGACGATCGAGGCTGTTCGTCCAGTCTTCCGCCAGTGGTTAGCGCGGCGTCACGGCGTCCTAACCTTCCGCACGACGCAGGTACTCACGGGGCATGGCTGCTTCGGGGGTTACCTGTGTCGGATCGCCGGGAGGGAGCCCGACGCTCGCTGCCACCACTGCGACGACTGCCTCGATGAGACGGCCCAGCACACGTTGGAGGTGTGCTCTGCCTGGGCGTCTCAACGTCGCGCTCTGCGCGACGTCATAGGGGACGACCTCTCCCTGCCGGCCGTGGTCAAGGCCATGGCCGGCAGCGAGACGTCGTGGGATGCGGTCTCCTCCTTCTGCGAGGCAGTGGTGCTCGAGAAGGAGTCGACGGAACGGGCGAGGGAGGCTATTGCCGAACTCGCCATCCGCCGTAAGAGACCGGGTCGCCGGAGGGCGGCTCACGATCGCCGCCTTCCGCCCTAATGTGCCAGAGGGCGGTCAGCTTGGGGAAGCTGGCCGCCTACCAACCTGGCCCGAGTAGTCGCGCGCAGGTTGCTCCCGCGCGCTACTCCGAGCAGGCCGTCGAGGGTGCCCACACACCCTTGACTCCGCGACGTGCCTTTGCTGGCTCCCGCCGCCGCGTTTCGCGGAAGACTATTGTCCCCGTGTTCGCGGCCAGTGGCGGTCGAGGAGGAGCACCGTGAGGTTTTAGTGGGTATGGGGACGGCCTAACATCTGCCGTCCGAGTCCCACATAACCCGCTCGAGTCCCCACTCGGGCCGGTATCCGTAAGAGGATTTCCTCACGTTAAAAAAAAAAAAAAAAAAAAAAAAAAAAAAAAAAAAAAAAAAAAAAAAAAAAAAAAAGGTTAGGTTCCCAAGGGAGTTGCTGGACTCCTACTGGGCGCGTCCCCCGGGTGGCGGATAGGGGAAACCACTCGCACTTGCGGGCGAGTGGACCGGGAATTTATATTCCCGGCGCGGACCAAAACCAGCAGGCATGGGCGTGCCTTTAGTCCATTGTTATGGACACGGCCTAGGGGAGCACACCCCGACAGAAAAGCCCCGCTGTGGAGCAGCAAAAAGTGAACATGTCGGTATCAAAGAATTCTTCACTACCCCAGGAGGGTACTGGTCTCTTCGAGGCCGGAGAATCCCTCCGTGCTACGGCACGCAAGCCCCTCGAATCTGGGGGGGGCCAAGAATACCGATGTGTTGTGGGGGAGGGGCCCGAGACGGGCGGAGTTGTTGTGGAGGCAGGGAGGGGCGGAGTGAAAGTGGCGCCCGAGGAGAGTGGAGTGGTCGATGTGCCCGAGAAGGGCGGAGAGGAGGAGATGCCCGTTGAGAGCGGCGAGGTGTCGTTGCCCGGGAGGGGCGAAGTGGAGGAGGTTGTGCCTTTCATAGGCGGAGATAAGGCTTTAAAGCCTACAAAGGGAGGAGTACTACTGAAAAGCGCGCAGGTAGTGCTGGAACGGCTGGACCTGGCGGAAGTCGCCTCTATGATAAGTGGAAGGTCCAGGTCGTTGTCGGTGTCGTCGCGAGGTCGGTTCTGGGCGGGCTCGGAGTCGGAAGCGGACAGTGTCATGTCCGTTGGCTCATCCAGCGCCAACGCGAAAGAGGAAGGAAGGGCCTTGTTCCGAAAGGATAGGAAGAGGCGTCGAGGAAGAGAGGGCAACTCGGGGTCCTCGGACGAAGAGGTGGGCAAGCAGAAGCCAGCCAAAAGAAGCCAGGGCCCAACATCTACACCTGGCGTGCACACCGATTTGGCTGATGCTAAAAAGTCGCTCAAGGAGGCCAAGCGCGAAGAGCGTCGGCTGAGGGCGGAAGAGGAGGTTGCGGACATTACCGCGGCAATTCATAGCCGCGCGAGTTCTAGGCTCTCGGACGGGTCCCTTGATTATCGCCCCGGTGAGCCTCTGGTTTCCGACTTGCATTGTCAGGTTTCTGACAGCCTGGCAGTTATAAACAGGGTCGCCAGCAAGTCGGGGAACCTGAAGGGTACCTTCACGAAGGCCCTAAAAGAGGCTACCGGTGCGATATCCAAGGCCGTAAACACCCTGGCGAACAGGACCGCGTCAGAGGAAGTCCACCTCCTCAGAGCAACGAACACGCGGCTACAGGCGGAGTTGGCGGACTTGAGAAAGGAGTTTGCCCTCCTAAGAGCGGATGTGGAACGTTCCCGGACGGTGGAGTCGCCAAAGGCTCCGGTGAAGCCTCAAACCGTCGATGACATAGTGCGCACTGTGATGGTGGAAGTGGGCACTATGGTCAGCACAAGGCTGGAGGCCTTCAAAGAGCGACTCCCTCCGGAGAAAAGATTGCGGCCACCACAAGCGGCCGACAAAAATAAGGAGGTTGGTACAACGCGTGCGAGTGCGGAGCCCGTTGTGACCACGCTAATGGCGCCGGCAAACCCTGCGCCAAAGGCCCAGAAGGGCAAAGGCAAGAAGGGGGCTGCGAAAGCCACTTCAAAACGCGCTGCACCCGCCGAACCTCGGCCTCTGCCCCCGGCTCCAACCGACATGTCCGAGGGGTGGAATGTCGTCGCAAGGAAGGGAAATAAAAAGAAGGCGGCTTCCAATGCGAATCGCGTGGTGCAAAGTGCGAAGCCTGCGAAGTCGCAAAAAGAGCCAAAGCTGCGTCGACCTAGGTCGCAGGTGGTGGTGCTTAAGGTGCAGCCAGCCGTCGCCGACAAGCTAACCTACACCGACGTCTTAACCCAGGTCAAGGAAAACATCAAGCTGGAGGACCTGGGTATAAGCGATCTAAGGTTCCGGGTAGCATCCACTGGTGCCAGAATGCTGGAGCTACCCGGCGCCAATGCTGGTGGCAAGGCGGACGCACTGGCGGAAAAACTGCGCGGGGTTTTGAGCCCTGACGAAGTGCAGGTGTCGAGGCCAGTAAAGTGTGCAGAATTGAGGGTGAGTGGCCTCGACGACTCTGCAACTTCCGAAGACGTCTCGGCAGCAATCAGTCGTGTCGGTGGCTGTGCTGCGGGAGACGTGAAGGTCGGCGAAATCCGACAAGACCGGGCCGGTCTGGGCACAGCCTGGGTGCGCTGTCCTGTCGGGGCTGCGCAAAAAGTTAGCGGAGGACGGCTACTCGTGGGATTCGTCTCCGCGAGAGTCAAGTTGCTGCAGCCCCGCATTCAGCGATGCTACCGCTGCCATGAAGTTGGCCACATGGCGGCGAAATGCAGCAGCGCAGTTGACCGGAGCAGTCAGTGCTTCCGCTGCGGCCAACCCGGGCATCAGCAACGGCGATGCTCGGCCGAGGTGCATTGCCCGGTCTGCGAAGCAGCACAGAGGCCGGCTGGCCATAAGGCGGGGAGTGCGGCTTGCGCAAAATCCAGCGCTGCCAATAAAAAGGGGGGGAGGAGAGGACGTACGAGGCCGGACGCGCCGGCTAGTACAAGTCACCCAGCCAGGGTAGCGGAGGTGCAACACATGGAGATCAAGTGATGGCTCTCCGTGTGTTGCAGGCGAATATAAACCACTGTGCCAGGGCCCAGGACTTATTGGTCCAAAGCCTGGCGCAGTGGTCTATTCAGGTGGCGGTTGTTTCGGAGCCCTACAGCGTTCCCAACAGAGATAACTGGGTCGCCGACAACACCGGGGTGGTGGCTTTGATCACCCAGGTCGCCGCGGGCTCTCCGCCTTTCTCGCGTATTGAGAGGGGTGCGGGATGTGTCGCGGCGCTTGTCGGAGACCTAGTTGTCGTAGGGGTCTACTTTTCCCCCAATCGAACTCTTGCGGAGTTTGAAGAGTTTCTCATTCGATTGGGGGAAATGGTAGAACGATTTCGTCCGGCGGAGGTGTTGGTCGCGGGCGATCTCAACGCGAAGTCCAGCGTGTGGGGCTCTGCAACGACGGATGTTCGTGGTGCGACACTGTCTGAGTGGGTAGTTGCCACCGGTTTGTCTGTCCTCAACCGGGGGACTAAGAACACGTGCGTGCGAAGGCTGGGCGGATCCGTCGTGGACGTCTCGTTCGCGAGCCCGGTCCTAGCGCAGCGTGTTCAGGGTTGGCGAGTGCTGGATGATGTGGAGACTCTCTCGGATCACCTCTACATCCTTTACGAGATCTCCACACATTCAGCGGTGCAACCAACCCCGAGTCCGACCTCGCGAGAGCACGGACCGCGGTGGCAACTGAGTCGCCTCGACAGGCAATTGTTGGAGGAGGCCGCGATAGTGGAATCCTGGCTGCCCCAGAGCTTGGCGTCTGCAGAAGACGCCGCATCCTGGGCGCAGGGGGCGTTGACGCGTATCTGTGACGCGTCGATGCCCCGTTCCAGGGGCCGCCCTCAGCGGCGGCAAGTGTACTGGTGGTCGTGGGAGATCGCGCAACTGCGTACCATCTGCGTTGACGCGAGACGCCAGTACAGCCACTATCGCAGACGGGTACAGAAGGTGCAGGAGGAGGAAGACCGACTGTACCGCGTCTATGTCGAGGCGAGAACGCAGCTGCAGGAGGAAATCGGTCGTGCGAAAGGCGAGTCGCACGACCAGTTGATCGCGGGGATAGACCAAGACCCGTTTGGCACGCCCTACCGCATGGTACTGGGCAAGCTACGGGCTTGGGCACCACCTCTGACGCAGACACTCCAACCGGACGTCCTCCGAGGGGTTCTGTCGTCGCTATTCCCGCAGCGGGCCCGGCCCTTTACACCACCCAGTATGGCCCGCCCTGCAGCGCGTGAAGAGGAAGAGGAGGAAGACAGTGTCGCACCACCTGTGGAGGAGGAGGAGCTCGAAGAGGCTGTACGCCGATCTCGGCTCAAGAGCACCGCCCCGGGCCTGGATGGCATCCCCGGCCGGGCGCTAACTCTGGCCCTGAACACCCTGGGGCCCAGAGTGCGAGGGCTATTCACTGCCTGTCTGGCTCAAGCCATAATTCCACAGCGGTGGAAGACAGGCAGGTTAGTCCTCATCAAGAAGGAGGGTCGCCCGGCGGATTCTGCCTCCGCCTACCGGCCTATCGTGCTCTTGAGCGAGATCGCCAAGCTCTTCGAGCGTGTTGTAGCGAGGAGGCTACAACACCATTTGGAGGGGACAGGTCCAAACCTCTCGGACCAACAGTATGGCTTCCGCAGTGGCCGTTCGACTGTGGATGCCATACTCGAGGTTAAGTCCTATGCGCAGGATGCGGTTGCCCGGGGCGATGGAGTCTTGGCGGTGTCTTTAGACATCGCCAACGCTTTTAACTCCCTGCCCTGGCCGTGCATTAAGGAGGCACTTATTTACCATCGTGTGCCTCCATACCTGCGCCGCGTCATCGGGGCTTACCTGTCCGAGAGGTCTGTGACCTTTCCCGCTCCTGGGGGAGGATGGGAGGAGTTCGAAGTGTCAGCCGGTGTTCCACAAGGATCGGTGCTGGGTCCGATCCTCTGGAACATCGGCTACGACTGGGTGCTGCGAGGCGGCACCCTGAGGGGGATAAAGGTCCTCTGTTACGCCGACGATACGCTGGTCTTGGCGCAGCAGAGGACCTATCGAGAGGCGGCCGTCTTGGCCACGGCCGGTGTGGCCGAAGTCGTGGGCCGCATCAGGCGGCTTGGGTTGGAAGTCGCCCTAAACAAGTCCGAGGCATTATACTTCCATGCTCCTCGAAAGGGCCCACCATCAGGGGCCCACATTACCATCGGTGGCGTCGAAATCGGCGTCACGAAGAGCATGAAGTACCTCGGACTTGTTCTGGACGGTCGGTGGAGTTTTCGGGGCCACTTTACATCCTTGGCCCCGAAACTGTTAAAGACGGCGTCGGCATTGGCGCGCCTTTTGCCCAATGTCGAGGGGCCGAGCGCCTCGAGCCGGAGGCTGTACACCGGAGTGGTCCGATCGATGGCCCTCTACGGCGCTCCCGTATGGGCGGACGCCCTGGATCGGCACAACATCGCCCTGCTGCGACGTGCGCAGAGGGTGATGGCCATCCGGGCGATACGGGGGTATCGGACCATCTCCGGCGAGGCGGCGTGCGTGCTGGCCGGAGTCGTGCCGTGGGACGCGACGTCTCTGGCGTCGGTCTATTGCCGGCGTCGGGGCCTCGCGTCCGGGGCCGCGGCAAGTCCAGTGCGCACCGAGGAGGAGCGGGAAGCCGCATTGAAAGTGTGGGAATCCCGGCTGGCGACACCATCTGCCGGCCGGTTGACGATCGAGGCTGTTCGTCCAGTCTTCCGCCAGTGGTTAGCGCGGCGTCACGGCGTCCTAACCTTCCGCACGACGCAGGTACTCACGGGGCATGGCTGCTTCGGGGGTTACCTGTGTCGGATCGCCGGGAGGGAGCCCGACGCTCGCTGCCACCACTGCGACGACTGCCTCGATGAGACGGCCCAGCACACGTTGGAGGTGTGCACTGCCTGGGCGTCTCAACGTCGCGCTCTGCGCGACGTCATAGGGGACGACCTCTCCCTGCCGGCCGTGGTCAAGGCCATGGCCGGCAGCGAGACGTCGTGGGATGCGGTCTCCTCCTTCTGCGAGGCAGTGGTGCTCGAGAAGGAGTCTGCGGAACGGGCGAGGGAGGCTATTGCCGAACTCGCCATCCGCCGTAAGAGACCGGGTCGCCGGAGGGCGGCTCACGATCGCCGCCTTCCGCCCTAATGCGCCAGAGGGCGGTCAGCTTGGGGAAGCTGGCCGCCTACCAACCTGGCCCGAGTAGTCGCGCGCAGGTTGCTCCCGCGCGCTACTCCGAGCAGGCCGTCGAGGGTGCCCACACACCCTTGACTCCGCGACGTGCCTTTGCTGGCTCCCGCCGCCGCGTTTCGCGGAAGACTATTGTCCCCGTGTTCGCGGCCAGTGGCGGTCGAGGAGGAGCACCGTGAGGTTTTAGTGGGTATGGGGACGGCCTAACATCTGCCGTCCGAGTCCCACATAACCCGCTCGAGTCCCCACTCGGGCCGGTATCCGTAAGAGGATTTCCTCACGTTAAAAAAAAAAAAAAAAAAAAGGTTAGGTTAGGTTTTTTTTTTTTTTTTTTTTTTTTTTTTTTTTTTTTTTTTTTTTTTTTTTTTTTTATATAAACAAGTCCCTCTGACGTGATCAGAGACATTTTTATTCTTTGTTCTATGTAAGCTACTATATTTAAACCAAAATTTACAAGAAGTATTTATCTATCCTCTACTTTACTTTTCAAAATTTACTATACTATATCTACTTTGTTTCTATTATTTACAATTTTGACTATCAATTCGCAATATTCTAAAAATATGTTACAGTTTCTACTCTCCATTATTTCACTTAGGTTTTCTTTCCTTATTTCTACATTTAACTTGTCTTCTAAACTCCTTCTCTGTTTCAGAAAGGCAGGACAGTCGGTCAGCACGTGGGTTGCGCTTTCTGTTTGTTGTGGATCACACACACATGCTGGGTTCTCCTTGCATTTAAATCTTTTCAAGTACTCGGAGAACCCACCATGTCCGGTGAGTGCTTGTGTGGTATATTTGGTTGGAGTAAATTTCTTTATGATTCTGTATGCGTCCACCGCGTTCGGGAAGAAGAGCTTCGTGACTGAAGCGGTCTCTCCGGTCAGATATCTCCGGTTCCATTCGTCAAGAGAGTCCATACGGATACTCTTTTTGACGAATGACACCGGGCAGCGATCGTAGTCGGGGGCCCGCTTCAGCCTCAAAGCTGCCTCTTTTGCCAGGTGATCGGCCCTCTCGTTGCCTTCCATCCCTGCGTGGGCTTTTATCCAGAACAGTGCGGCTGCCTTGTTCTGTCTGGAAAGAGATGTTAAGTTTTTCCTGCTTTGAACTGCAAGGGGATGGAGGCAATTGGGGTTTGCGACTGCTTGTAGCGCCGCCATTGAATCGCTATAGATTCCGAAGGACCTTTCTTGGTGCCCGAGAGCCAGCTCCGTGGCCTTGCATATAGCCAGGAGTTCCGCCTGGTAAACCGTGCAGAAGGTTGGCAGAGTAAGTTTGAGGGCGCGGATTTCGGCCCCGCCGCTCCATATGGAGAGCGCGGCTCCCACCTTGCCCTCAATCTTACTGCCATCCGTATATACTTGGACGACCGAGTCTTTAAGCGTCTCTTGCACCTGTTCACTGGTCGTCAGGCTTAAGAACTCCAGGCGTAAATGCTCCGCTGGGTGCGGACTCTCTAGCACAGAGGTCAACCGCTCGATCTCCCTCCCCGCCATGTCCGGGATGGGATCACCCCTCCTGACTCTGTACAGCGTTGCTGCTTCGCGAACGCGAATGTCAAGGGGGAGGATCCCCGCCAGGATCAATGCCGAGTGGAGGGAGACCGTGCGGTAGGCCTTGCAAATCTTTTGGGCGAAACTGCGCTGGATGAAGTTCAGCCTCTTCTGGACCCCAAGTTTCCGAACAGCCGGTTCCCACGCGCTGGCCGCATACAGAACTATTGGTTCTATGACTGAGATGTAGATCTGGTGGATTATTTCCGGATGCAGTCCCCAACTCGTACCAGCGGCCCTAACAAGCTGTTTGTGTATGTTAACCACTTTTTTGCAGGTGCTGTCGACGTGCGCGTTGAAGGTGAGTTTATCATCGATTATTAGGCCCAGTATTTTCATTTCTTTTTTGAGAGCAATGTCTGTCCCGCCCATGCTCAGTCGTGGTGTGTCGTGTTTCAGCTTATTTGTCACAACTAAAGCATTAGTTTTGGCTGCGGCGAATTTGAGCTTGTGCACGTCACCCCACCTCTGAGCATGGTCGAGAACAGCATTCGCTTGCCTTTCTATTTCAGATGCAGTGCCCCCGTGGAACACCAGGACGACGTCGTCTGCGAATGCCTGTAAGTAGACCCCTTTCTCTTTCAGCTCTTTCAGCAGGGTGTCCAGTAGCAAGTTCCACAGGATGGGTCCACCAATGGAGCCTTGCACGCAACCCTTGCTTGTGCTCTTGCAGTGTTCCCTGCCTGCATACCTCACCCGTACCCGTCGGTCTTCCAGGTAGCTGTTTATCAGCCTACGGAGTCCCTCAGGGCATTTTTCTTCGACCAGCCGCATCCTAATCGCAGGCCACCAGGCGCTGTCGAAGGCGCCCTCTATATCCAGTGACACTACTGTCACAATCATCTTCTCCTGCAGTTTGGACCTTATGTGCTGGATGAGGGTATAGAGGGCGTCTTCGCAGCTCCTCTGGGGCATGAACCCGTACTGGTTTGCACTAATACGTGGATGAAGATGATGCCGGAGTCTTGCCATTATCATCTTCTCCAGTATTTTGCCCAGCACTGGGAGGAGCCCGATGGGCCTGTACGATTTTGGATGGGCGTAATTGTCTTTTCCTGGCTTGGGGAGGGCGATGACAGTTGCCTCTTTCCATCTTTTGGGGAAATGGTGTAACTGGAGGCAACTGTTGGCTATTTTAAGGAACAGCTCGGGGTCATTTGCTATGGCGTGGCTGCATATATCCGCCGTGAACCCGTCTACTCCAGGCGCCTTTTTCGGGTTGAAGGATTTTAACGAGAGTTCGAGTTCCAGGGGTGTGAACGGCGGGTCCTGCTGTATTCCGCAGGCTCCTACGCTCACACTGCTGGCGCTCTCTCTTATTTTAGTCTGTTCCGGTGTGTCCTGAACGCTGCAGTCCTCTGGATAAAAGACATTTGCCAGGAGTTTTGCCGAGCCTTCCGCGTCCAGCACTTTGCCATCCCATTCTAAGGGTACGTCCTCCGTCCTCTTTGCTGTCCTGCCTATAACCCTGTAGATTCCTTCCCACATCCCTTCCCTGTCCTGCTTCTCACAAAATGTCTTCCAGCTGGCAATTTGCGCACATCTAGCTTCCCTTTCATATTCTTCCCTGCTCTTCAGGTATATCTCTACCACTGTTGCTCTTCGAAATGAGGATGCGCACCTAATGCGGCGCCTTTTTGTAGCCACGCCTCTTTTTAGTTTCTCCAGGCGTTCGGACCACCATGGAATCTTTAGGCTTTGCTCCGGTCTTTTCGTAGGAATCGATTCAGTGCAAGCCTGTGTTATTATATCTGTGTATTTATCTACTATTTTATCTAATTGTTCTGTTGTACTAATCGTATTTATGTCCAAATTTGTAATTTTGTGTTGCATTTTTAATTGTTTTAGTATGTTATGAAATTTGTTCCAATCGGCTTTTTTTGTGTTATATAGTCTTGTTGTCCTTTTAATATTTATTCCAATTGATTTTTGTAATTTAATATCAAAAAAGATTCCATTGTGGTCCGAGCTCGTGAGGCCCTCAACAACCCTCCAGTTTCCAACAAGGTCGAACACGTTGGAAGTGCATATAGTCACATCGACGTGACTGTGGAAACGTCGACCACCCCTTATGGTGTCGAAGGTTGGAGTGTCTCCAACGTTTAGTACCTGGAGATCAAGCTCGTCAAGAGCTTCCAGGAATTCCTCTCCTCGGGCGTTGGTCGTCACGCTACCCCACCACGTGTTCCAGGCATTTGCATCCCCGCCAATGATTATCCTGCCCAGCTCAGGTTCCTCTGCGATCATTTTTAGCTGGCGTATATAGGCTCCCATTTGCCTGTCCGGCTCGAAGTAGTAGGATACAAGAGTAATCCTCCAGGCTTTGGTGACCAGACCCACGACAACTATATTTTTAGTCGTCAATTTAGGGTATTGGATCACATCAATGCTACCGTCCAGGACGGCTATTACTGCCTTTACTGTCTCGTCGCCTGGCGCATTGTCTTGGAAGATTCTCACTCCGGGATAACTCCTCATGCCTCGAGCCGAACCGGTATATGGTTCCTGTATTAGGACGGCTGCCACTTTGCTCTTTGTCGCCTCCATTAATAGTTCTTCGGTAGCCAGCTTCTTCCTCATAACATTTGCCTGGAGCACGCGGTATACCAAGTCCACCATCTCAACTTTAGCAATACGCTACTGCTGAACGCGCTAGCGTCTCCCATCGTCCACGGACCGGGCACTCCTCACTGAAGGCATTGTGGTCTGAGCGGCCAATCCTACCCCTAATGCAATTTTTGCATGTAGGGGCAGCATTGGCCTCCCACTGTTCACAGTTTGCCTTTACGTGCGGGCCTCCACAGTGGCTGCAGGTGTCAGCGTCCTCCGTGCAGTACTTTCGGGTATGGCCATAGGCCAAACACCGGGAGCACTGCACGAGGGGCGATTGGTCCATGACCTTGACCCTCTGCAGATCCACGCGTAGCGCACCTAGTTCTGTCGCTCTCCTCCATATTTTGGGGGAGACTGACAGCACCAGGTGGCTAGTGTGGGGGTTTCGGGCCTTCTTCCTGTACTTGACTTGGATCCTGTCGTCCCCCTCGCCGAGACCGTCAAATAACTCCCCATTTTGCTTTCTGAGAGCCCTGAGCACCTCCTCATCCGAGTTGATGTTCAGGAGATCTCTCAAGACGATCATGGGGTCGCGGTTTTTGGCGTCCTCGACCCGGAGGCGACAGGACTCCAGTCGTTGCCGGGCTTTGTCGCGGTCCTCGGCCGTTGAGCATCCCAGGATGATTTTACTACCCTTCGCCTTCCGGACTCTTTCCACCTTTATCCACCCTTCCTTCGCGTCAACCGCTTTGCGCACTCGCTCCAGCACTTCCTCTCCCGTCTCCAATTGTTCCTCCGAAGAGATGATTATGGAGTGTAGGGCAGGTTGTACTGGTTTCAGCGTGGGCGCCTGCGCGGCAATGTTCGCGTAGGTCGGGTTTGGATATTGGTGGATAGGGCCGTTCTTCTCTATGGCCATCTTTAGCCCCTGTAGCTGCTCGGTGTTTTCGGCGCTAGCTGCCACACTCGCGTTCGTGGACTTCTCGAGCAATACCCGTTGATCCTCCAAGGCCTGTTTTAGCTCCTTCATCTTTTCTTCATTTTCCTTGATGAGCATGGTGTGTTCTTTTATTTTGCTATAAAACTCCTCTATCCCTATCCCTTTTTCCTTCAGCAATCCTTTCTCTGTTCCTTCTTTATCCTCTTTCTGTTCCATCTTATTCTTTTCGTCCTTCCGCCCCTCAGCCTCTGCCTCCTTCACCAATTGGTATAGTCTCTCTACTGCGCTTGTTACTTCGGCCTTTATATCTGTTTTTAGGTTACGCGAGTTGCCTAGGTGTAATTTGGCTTTAGTGAGGCACGCCTTAGCTTCAATGATTCTACTCGCGTAACCCCGTTTCTTCACCGTTGGACTCACCGATACTTCTGTTACCTTGTTCCTGCGGTCTTCTTGCAAGGGCGGTTTAATTTTTTGTTTCTGGGAGCGAGTGGGAGCGGTCAGGGGACTAGGTGACCTTTGCTGGGTTGCAGGAGTTAGGGATGGTGAGGACTCGAGAGTGACAATCTCTTCAGCGGTCCCCAATGGGTCGTCTTCGTTTGTGTGCGTATGATTTTTCGCTGGTGTGCGGAAACCGAACATTTTTGTCTCCGATGAGGGACTTGTAAGATTTGTCAGTTTGTCTGAGCGGTGTAAAGAGCCGTTCAGGGTCAATAAGAATAGGAGCTTTGCTAGGAGCACTAGGGTTATTTAAGAAGGGGAATAAATAAATATATTTGGGGTGGGGAGAACTAAGAGATTTTTCGATAAAAATCTGGTTTTCTCT
Source organism: Heliconius charithonia (assembly GCA_030704555.1). NCBI lineage: Eukaryota > Metazoa > Arthropoda > Insecta > Lepidoptera > Nymphalidae > Heliconius > Heliconius charithonia. The sequence continues at coordinate 40,002 of JALPMF010000060.1, forward strand.
CCCTAGGCCTACCGTGTCAATTTTTAAAACTTTTATAAAAGGAATATATACTTATATAATGAAAGGTTAGTGCTCCTACAAGGCTCCGATTGGTTATCGTTAAAATGTATAATGTGTATATAATTGTATATATTGTCTTTGTCGATTTAAATATTAGTGTTTAAGGTTTTAACAATTCTTATATTTTAAGTTAGTCAGTGGTGTAAAAGCCGCTGGCTGTCTGTTTTGAGTACTGTAATTATTTTT